>JBBPFP010000053.1:4888143-4901036 GCA_037974795.1 Kaempferia galanga | reverse complement strand
GACCCTGTCTAATAAAATATATATATAATCTAACATTATCCTTAAAGGTTATAAACAAATAATACTAATATAAAATATTTCTAATAAAATATAATATTTATAATCTAACAATATCACGTTGTCAATGCGACTTTGGAATAGGAATCTCAAATGAGCAACTGATATCTATGTTCGATTCAGAGATGGCCGCTGAAGAGGCAGCAGCCTAGGAACAATGATCTGTCTGCATCCTCCAAAGTTTTCTTCCAATCCGCATTTCTGTTAGTAATTGTCGTCAATGTTGTGGAGCAATTTGTTTAGTATTGTATTTGTTGTTAATTAGTATTTAATTTTTTGAATTGATTAATTTTAGAAGTAATCCGTATGATCTTATGGAAGTTTTCTATTCGTTGTCATGATAAATTAGAAAGCACTCAGAGACATTCATCTAAACGGTCAAAATTCTTAGAATTGTTTATCTCATATTTATACTTAAAAAAATCTCTACAAGTGTATTGTAGTTAAGATTCTAACTAATAAATTTCTGATTACTACGGAAGTTTAGTAGTGTAGTGCTTAGATCATGAAAGAAATGCTATTAATGAAATAATAATAATTAATCGTGTCAGTAGAATATAGGATGAAGCAATGTTCTTAAAATAATAATAATAATAAACCTATTTACCCTCATTTAGTATCCCTTAGTTACAAGTCTTATTTAAAAGAAAATTGACTGCAAATGTACCATAACTGGGAATCGAGTCATGAGTGTCTGAGAGATAACCAAGCATCCTTACCGCTATACCATAGCCCTAGGGCACATATCTTGCACAAACATCAAAACCATATGCTCAATAGTATGATCACACCAACAATTAGTACAATAATGCTTGTCTATAGATCATCTACCTTTGGATGTTTTTGCGCACAATTAACCTAAATTGAACAATTTTATTGAGCTAAAGAGTTTTAGTTTTATTCATTTGTCTAAAATCGACACTTGAAGCTTTTATCTACAACAGATCTGAAACACTCGTAATTTAGTGCAAATAGTAATTATGTGCAGATACACATTGGGATGTTTTCCCCTTTAATCCACAAATATTGAATTCTTCAAGTTCGTTTATCTAAAATCATCTACCTTTCCTATTATTTTTTGGACAAACATTGTTAAAAAAAGCCATTTGTGCAACATTATTTATTTGCTGATCCGGGTAGCTTAGGAATGTTTCTGCAACCAACCAAAATAAATAAATAAATAATTATAAAAATAAATTGTATAATTTTAATCTGCTCACTTTATTCTAAATCCATATGATTTGTTTTTCTTATCCACAAATATAGTTAAAACATGTAATTAGAGTAATGATACTTGAGTACAAAATAGGTTTTTGCCCACAATTAAAAAAAAATGTAAGTAATTTTAGCTAAAATTGCTATAAAATGTTGGATCAGTTTTGAAAAGAAAATTTGGAAAAATACATAATCTAGCAAAGTCTTCTCATCAACTATTCAAATTTTTTTTTAACAATTAATTCGGTTCCATAAAATGTTTTTTTTACTGACCATAAAATAAATCAAGATTTGCTGATAAATCTAAATAGCTAGCATTTTTACACTTATTTAAATTTAAAATTTTTAATTATTCATTGGAGGAGATCTCATTCTCCGAGCGTTACTTAATTTAGTTATAAATTTTTAAAATCGACGACCGGTCAAACTTCTCTCCGTCAAACTGGAACCAGCCCCAGCCGTTCTCTCCTTAGGGTTCCTCTCTCTCTCTCGCAAGCCACCCTAAACCCTAAGGCTGAAATCTTGGTGGCTGTCCGTTTTGCCACCAAGATTTCAGCTCTGTGCACTGCAGTTTTGCGGTACCGCTTTGATCGGCTTCACTCGGCGACTCTGGAGAAGCGGATGAGTACTTGATTCCGAGCGGCAATTTCGCAATGGGTAGCGAACGAGGTGCCTCTGGCTCGATGTCCGATGGTATGAACTTTAAGAGGTCAGCTTCATGGTCCGCTTCCCGGACGTTGGCGGAGGATCCTTCCTTGGACTACTCTTCCGGTGACAATAGCTCTGGATATGGCTCACACCGCTGCTTCTTCCCTCTTCCCCACACGCCCAGATCCCAGAACCAAAAGGCTAGACTGGGTCTCCCGCCCCTTTCCATCGTTCGCCGGAGCTTGGACGAGTGGCCAAAGCCTGGCTCTGATGATCTTGAAGAACGGCCTCAGCCACCTACCCCAAGCGCCAAGGCGGAAACCTACAAGCCGGTGGTTAATGGCATGAGATTGGAGCTTCCTTCCCAGTGTTCAAAAGGTAAGAGAGATCAGCTGGCCTTCTATGATAAGGAATGCGCCAAGGTTGCGGACGATATCTATTTGGGTGGAGATTATGTAGTCAGGAACTGAGAAATTCTTCAAAAGCATGAGATCACCCATGTTTTGAACTGTGTTGGCTTTGTTTGTCCAGAATACTTCAAGACCGACTTTGTTTACAGGACTCTTTGGTGGCAGTTCACATCCTCTGGTCCCCCCTGGTCCCGTTTGGAGGTATAAAAGGCGAGTGGTCACGTGCCTTTCACGTGACCACTCGCGTCAAACTCTTCGCGAGCCCTCGCGACGCAAAAGCCCTAATCGCTTTGCGTCCGCCGATTTTCACCTCTCGCCGCCGAGAACAACTCCTGCCCTCCACAGAAGCCCTAATCGCCGCCGAGCTTCACCTCTCGCCGCCGAGCACGCAACACCCCAGCTCCCCTCGCGACGCAGAGCAGTTCGCCTTCACCTCTCGCCGCCGAAGCCCTAATCGGGAGCGCGCAATCGTTCCTTCCGCTTTACAGCGCGATGGCCACCCCTCGACTCTCCTCCCACCTGCCGGCCAGCGCCGCGAGAGCATGCTGCGAGCTCTCACAGGGTACCTTCCGTCGCACTTGTCAAGATCGGTAGCTAGTCATCTCGATGCTAAAGTATGCGAAGTTCTTGCGAAAAATGGAATCTTTTTGCTGCATAGTGATCATTGGATTATGATATCTCAGATTTTGTTCTAAATAAATTTCATGATTCTCTACCGTGCATACATTTTTCCTCCGGGAAGGCGGGAACTGGGAAGAACATGCAATTGAGATTTGATAGGGGAAAAACGGAAAAGATGGTTGATACAACAGATGGGGCGGCATTCTGTCTGTAACCCTAACTGACTCTCTCACTATGCCAATTAGAAGAATTGTTCCGGAGAGAAAAATACTTGAAATTGAATTCGATCTTTCAAGAAACAGTTTCCTGTCATTTTCTTACAAACTTTTATTTAAGTTGATTAGGTCTGAATAGGTTTTTACTGACATTTGTTCTCAACAATGTCACAATTAACTGCCATCTTCTTTTCGATTCGGTAATTCAAACTCTAGCCATTGCTTCCTGTTATCAAACAGTGTGAGATTGGTTTTGTTAGTAACATGCTGTTATCTTTACCGCACTTAAGCTCAACTTTTGTTGATTTATGACAGTTTGTGATGTATTGAGTGAGAACAACGAAAACACGATAACATGATTGTGCATCGACTTCTAGTGGAAGTAGAAATCGTATTCTTGTTCAAAGGCGTGATCTAGGTCTCTCCTTGTGATAGGCTCTTTATAATAGCTTTCGGGCAGCAATATCCCGACTGAGATGTGCAAAGTATTTGGTTAGCTCTTGTTAGTACTTCTTGGACCAACTAACTAAAACATAATCAGAGTTGATTCGGTAAACTTCCTGTATGCTTGTCTATGGACTCATTTCGTAAATATGATACTTCGTAATTTGAGTTTTGTGAAATATACAAACTCATATCTACCGTCAGTTTGTATCATTAAGTTTATTCCAAAAACTTGTCAAAATGATTGAGATATTTAATTTTGCCACCCATCATAAAATAGTCAATTTCTTCCATAAGGACTAAGGTGACTGTTGGTCCCAAAACCTTACTACCCCAACCAGCAGTTCCTTTGTTTTCGGTAAAGTAGTAACATAATCATGCAATCGGATTCATCATTATGTTCAAATATTGTATTGGGCAACAAGTAATCTCTTTTAGTTCCGTGCTTGGTTGATAAAAATCATGATATTTCTAAGCTAAAGTATCTATATGCCAATTGGAGCTAAGTTAGCTTAACTATTCTTTAGCACATCAACTGGTTGAACACAAACTAAGATGCAAGAACTCAAGGCATAATGATCCAATGGACTTGTATTAAAATTGATAATTACTTGTGCGTTAATTCCTTGCAATGTTGGTTATTTAGGGATTCTGTCATCACAGATCTTCTCAGCTGTACATGTTCAAATCTTCATTAGCAGATGATACTAAGAGTTTGGTTCAATCTAAAGTTACTATGATGAAGACATACGCAAGTTATTCAATCTTTGTTTTCAGTTATTCCAAGCATGCTTTTTTTATTGTACATTTGGTAAGTCGTTGTGATTGTCACTGAAATTTTGTTCAAATGTATGCAGGTGCTTAAGTATCTAGGATCAGCTTCCTTTTGTAGATAAAGATTTTGTCGATACGAATCACAATCGCTTAGAACATGCCATTTACTGGAGGACCAGGAGGAACTACAATTGCTTCCTGCTTATAATAAGTGAACTTTTTACCATTCCAAAAGTCTAAAGGCCATCAAAAGTCTTGTTGGATTGTTTTGTGAATTACGAATATATTTTCATTCAACTACCATAGCATGTTTCAAACATCAATCACAAACGCTTTTAAGATTTCTCCTTTTGTATACTTCCATGGACACTGTTTGTTTGCAGTAAGTTGAATGGAATTGGTATATAAATATAATCGAATGGTTTATCAAACTAAATGCTTATATCCATTTTCTAAAGATCAAATTGAATGGAATTGGCTTATAAATATAAGGGCAAAAATGGATGGAGCGCCCATTTTTTTTTTCTTTTTTTTTTTGAATCAACAAGGTGGGGTACCTTTGTGAATAAAGTCCAACCTCACTAGCCCCCATTAAAATAATACGATTGCTCTCAAATATAATGATTGATATTATTATCTTTTGCCATGTATTAAATATAGTGTTAAGCAGATTTAATCTACTTAACCATATTTATATTTTAATTGTTAAAAAATTATAGTTACTATAATATTACAGTAGTTGACTTGTTCGACAACATTAACATTGTAGTAGCTACAGTTTTGTAGTTATTGCAATATAGACTTGTCTTGTTCAACGACATTAATATTGTAGCAGCTACGAAATAATAGTTGTTATAATACAAACTCGTCTCGTTAAACAACATTTATATTGTGCAACATAGACTTATCTTGTTTAACAACATTTACATTGTAGCAGTTATAAATTGTAATTGCTATAACTACCATAGCAATTGCGAAATTATAATTGCCACAATGCAAACTATCCTTGCTCATAGAACTGGCTGATGGAATCGGAAGGCAGGAGATACTAATGTTAAACAGTGTACTATAGAACAACAATATCATTTTACAAGAGAGGTTGATGGACTGGAACACCCTTTTGATTAAAAATCAAAAAGAGGTGCCTCTTTATGATTACGTTTATCCTAAATATAACTTTGATTCATATGTTAAGCTATAAAAGACACAATTTATAGAATTAAAGTTGTTTTTAACTTAATACAGGTCCATTAACATCCAAGGAACGACTAATGAGGATTCACCTCTCCATATCAGCAAACATGCCAGACACATCTTGTTGGCTAATTTAGCTGAAAATGGAATTCCTCAGTGTCATGACAACAAAGATATTTACATAGCATAGATCATTTCCCCACTGCTTTCGATGTCAAGGTCCGGATCAGAGTCGAAACTCTCCATATCATCATCGTCAAGATCAAAACTACCGAAAAGGTGCTGGTTGAGTCCGCTAGTACCAACTGCAGGGATCGTTGCCTCGGCCAAGATCTGCATTATCTCGTCGCTGCTTTGCATCGGTTGGTCAGGCTCCTCGTACTGGTTGCTCATTGTGGTGTCATCCATCAGATCAGCTGGAAGATTCTTCAAGAACCACCCATGGTTACATATATCAGGAATTGTAATTCTCTGCAATTATGGATCCGTAGTGAATGATCGTCAACCTTTAGTGATCATTGATGAGAAAATAACAAACCATATAACTTCAACAGATAATATACTCTAAGAAAGAATGTAGATGTCAGTATCGAAGTGAAAATCTGTCTTGTGATGCAACTAAAAAATTGTGGTTAACAACAAATTGTTACTATTACTTGTCGACAAGCTTACCATAGCAGGATTGGCAACGAAGATACTCGAGATCAAGTGTTGACATTCTGGAGATATGGAAATGCTGTTAGGAATCGAATATTGAACACTCAATATGCGCTGCACAGTATACCGCAATATATAAGATGATGCATATGCAGTATTCATACGGTAACTTGTAAATGATTTTCACCTCTATCGTCTTTCGGAAATTTTTAGGCTCCTCTGGGTCTTCAAAGGGATATGCTCCGACCAACATTACATATAGAGTGACACCACAAGACCACACATCAGCTGTCTACATAAATTCTTAGCAATGTTAGAAGGCACAAAAGTTACACGAATGAGGATAGTAGCTAACAAAAAGAAGCTACATAATTGAAGGCAATTACGACACAAAAGAATATGACAGACAAAAAAATTGACATAATGAGATTTTCTACGAGTGAAGAAATAGAAAAGAATACCGTGCCTAGAGATCAGTCAAAATAGCCAAACTCTAGATGCACCACTCGAGCATATATAGGGCACTTGTAAAACGAATTCAATCTTTGGGGGTGAGTTATTGTGATAAAGCAAAGGATTATGACTTCAGCAACAAATATTTACTGTTATGCTCATTGTTTGCAACAAATATTTTGCTTACAGTCCCAGACCTGACAATCAGAATGTTAAGTTGATGCTTCATTTTGTTACGAATACAGAGCCTTCAATTCCATAGGGAATCCCTTTCTCTCTTCAAAATTCTCTCCTGTGGTTCTTGCTTTACCTTCAAATTCCTCCCTCCAAATAAATACACCCAAAAGCCACCAATCATATGGCTATCTCAGTGAGATAGGAAATCACTCACATATGGTCCTTGCTTGAAAATAGTTGAGCAGGGAGGAATGAACAAAATATGGCAAAGCAAAGTTTAATGTTATACAATGAGCAAAGATTAAGTAGTGTAGCATGGCATTCTTGAAATCTCAGACAAAGGCAAATCATCTAAAAGAGCCAACATATCTATGTGCATGTCAATTGTAGCTTCTGGATGCAAAGCGGCATGATGGTATCAATATAAATGCAGCGACACAATATATCACAGTGTATCTCGTTCAGTTGATCCAACTAATTAATTTGGCTGCTTTGTGCACTGGATTTAGGTATCTAATTAACTACTGGCTTCACAAGTACAGCGTGCACATAGGAAAACTTACCTTGCCATCATATTCTTTCTTGAGTAGCACTTCAGGAGCAATATATGCAGGAGTTCCCACAGTGGATTTCGGTTGTGAGTGCAGAACAGACGACTGAAAATACATGGAACATCAGCAACAGAGGCACAAACAAGATCATGAGATCGTGCAATGAACCTGAATGTTTTTTTTCCTTCTTAAACTAGTATAAAATAACCAAATACTAATTTATACCTTGGAATATCCAAAATCACATATCTTCAAACGAGGAGCAACACTCCCATCTAACAAAGTGTTTTCAAGCTTCAAATCACGGTGGCATACTTGCTTGACAATAAAGAGAACACAAATCAGCTAAGCTGAATACATGACCACTGAACTTGAAAATAGTTTCGTTTTACCATTGAGTGACAGTAGCTAACTCCAGATATAAGTTGTTGGAAGAAAAATCGCGCCTTCAAGAAGAGGCAAAAGTCATCACCAATTTATGATGAAGTGATATATGTGAATTATATAACTTTTAGTAAACTATAACCTCATCCTCACTGAAGCGTCCTGCATTGCAAATTCGTTCAAAAAGTTCACCACCAGAAGCATATTCCATGACAATCGCCAAATGGGTTGGAGTTAAAATAACCTAAGAAGGATTTGTAGCAGAGAAAGCAAAAAAGAACAATTAGATTTTCTAACAAAACAAGTGAATGATATCTTCAGACATGAACTTACCTCTTTAAATCTGATTATATTAGGATGCCTCAACAACCGATGGTTAATTATCTCTCTTTTAACATTTTCGTCTATCTGAATAAATAGAAAGAAAACCAATCATGCCAGCATCAGAAAGAAAGGTTGTTGTGCCCATAGTTATCTTCAAATGTTGTGGTCATAACATGAAGCTATTCAAGCTAAATACAAAGCAACTAACAAAAAGGAGTCCAGTCCCGTTAAAAACTCCCAACCAATCAAATACTGTCCAGTCGGCGTTCTGAGCCGTATCAGTTGGTGATAAATCAAGGAAGGGACCAAAATGATAGATATCATGAAGGTAGAAGATAGCCTACAAACAGAAAACACCATGGCGGTGTTGCACAAAGTTCTTGGGATCCAAGCTTGCTATCATCACTACTCAGGTGAAGTTTGTCCCTTTTCTCTTCAAAGAAAGCTATTTTTGGAAATTCTCCAAGATGCAAACGCCATCAAATAACAGATTTCAAAATGCCAAACATGCTGGGAAAGAAAATAACAGACTCGTTTTATATCTGCTACTTGACCAGGTGAATTCTTAGACCAAACAATCATAACCACGATAAAGATTGATCTATGATTCCATGCCCCTCCAGATACACATAAAAAACAAACGAAATTCATAAAACTTGAGAATGGCAATTGTACAAAAAGGAATACTATCCACCAAATTTAAAAGGGAAACCCTGAACTTGCCAAGCCTAGGGTGATTATGTATGCCTGTCATGAAGCTACGCTTATGACAAGAAAGAGCATAGATCGTTGTCATAGAGGAGGAAAAGATAAGAATCAGGCTTACAGCATCATAAAAGCAAAACCATCATCATCGACTGAAATAAAAGAAGCAGAATCTAAACATGTTAAGCCAGATAAAAAATTTCCAAGCCATGCAACTGCTAAGCTCTATGTTCTGTAAGGCAGGACATTACGAAATGAGGATTCAATTCACCAGAAACAGAATTAAGTACCACCAATTTACCAAAACCATGATTTTTGTGAGAAAGGAGGTCAAAAGATTTGACGATATCGACATAATTTTTAATCAAACAAAATCCTACCAAATAAAAACTTTCTAAAATCACATAACCAGCTAAAATTCCAGTGAAGATGAGATTTTTTCTACGGATAAAGACGAATAAAAACGGAACCTTATGAATAATAGACCGACCTTCTTGCCTCTCTCGATGTACTTGACAGCGACGAGCTCCTTGGTCTGCTTGTCCCGCATCAGCCTGGCGATCCCGAAGTTCCCCGACCCGATGTCCTTCACCAGCTCGTACCGATCGCTGTCGTGCATTATCGGCAGATCCATCGCCGGACCCACCGTGAGCGCAGCCCGATGCGTAGCCATCGCCGCACCGCCTTCACATCAACTTCCCCAATTCCCCGATCAGATCGATCACCGCCTCGACCCCCAGTCTGGTCACTGGAATCTACGCTACGCGGAAAGAGACGTGAGGCGGCGAGGCAGGCTCCGGCCGCGTGAATCCTCGGGACCTGGGATTGGGCCGCTACCCAGCTACTCTTTTTCCGTCTCTCTCTCCCTCTCGGGATTGGGGGAGGCGGAGCACTGACTTCATTTTTTTACTCCTGCGAGGGTATGGGAATCGAAGCACATCCAAAGGCGGCGTCGCAGCAACCTTTTTTGCGATCGCAGGCGAATCAAATATCCATAAAAGCGAATGGACGAGATTGCCACAGCGTATGGTTGTTCGTCGCCGTACGATTCAGATCGCGCGGATGAGAAGAGTTGACTACCTTCGTCAGTGGATCTGACTACCCACAACCGAACTTGGGCACTGCCCGTAAAATTTGTTAGAGGTCTATAACATGAAAAAAAAAAAAGTTAAATAAAAATTTGAGATTTTTATTTTTAAGTGCTGAAATTTCAAATATATTTTTTTCTAGAAATTAATAATACGGATGGGACTGATCAAAATAAAGATATTGTTTGATAAGGGAGGATCAGAGGTTTTTTTTTTTTTTAATAGTTAAGAGAGTATAAATTTTTTTTAATGATTTTAGAGATGTTCTCAAAATTAACTAAAGGAGTATTTGAGAGAGTTTCTATTTATTTAAAAATAATTCTTATAGATATTATTTTAAAGTTAATAAGAAGTTAAAGTTATAGAGTATTTGAAAATAGAAGTCAAGAGCTAATATAAGGTGAAGTTTGTATGTTTAATAAATAATTACTTCCAAATTTAATTTTTAATTAAATGACAACAATGTCTTTAAAATATTTCAATTAATATTTTTTTAATTATCTAAATATAATTTTGATATACAATTGTTTATATAATTATTATTGTATTTTGAATATTGTATCAAAATTTATTTTTTTGTAACATAAATATTTGAAAAAATATATAAAATTAATAAAATATAAAAAAATATAAATTTATATAAATAATTCTGGAAATACAAATGATATAAAAATATAAAATATTATTTAAAAAATAAATACGTATAATAAAATACGATTGAAATTTTTTAAATTTAAAAATGTGGTGGTAATCGTGTAAAATGATAAATTTATTAAGAATATAAAAGTCAATTTTTAATTTTAGACCATAAACAAAAAAAAAATAAAAGTAGGAAACAATATCAATTTTTTACTTATATCTTTTAAGTAAAAGTTATAAAAACTAAAACAGAAGTTGACACTCATAAACATTCAAAAGTACTTCCACGCAATTAAAATTTAAGAAACGCTCTACCAAATACTCGCTAAATTATTATCCTCGGTTTTTGGATTTCCATATTAGTTATAGCTTTAATTATCATAATCAAATTAATATCCCCTCGTTTAACAATTATATTATATTATATTATTTTCTTTTGTGAACATCTTGAAGAACATATAAGGTTGAATGTGGCCTCTCGCCCTGCCAAATTGGTGTTGGGGCATGCTTCCTTAGGATTTAAATTGGAAGGTAAACAACCGACATGAGTGTTTTAGATATATCACTAAATTATAAATAAATTATACATTTTAAAACAGGTTGGTGTTCATTCAAAAGTATATAAATTATATAAGCTCGAAGACTAATAAACTTATTCGTTAATATTCTTGAACGGATTTATAAATAAATTTATTTATTAATCTATATAAAATTTAATTATAAATTTATTTCATAATATTATTTTAATTTAATTATATAAAAAAGTATATACTAATTTATATATTTTATAATTTAAAATAATGATAATATGTTAAAATAAAAAATAATATAAATTCCATATATTAGATCAGTGTTTAACCCAATTTATAACGATAACAGCGTTCTTAATGAGGTATTTAGCTTGATAATAATTTTAATAAATAAGATCAACCATCTCGGTAAGTAAATAAATAAATAAATTTAACCCATATAAACTAAATTCTCATCTACCCTCCTTCAGCTTAAAATGCTTTTTAGTAAATTATATTATTATTTCTACTAAAAGAGAGATAATTTAATTTGTTTCTGAGCACTTGCAATTATGAGTTTGTAATCGGTTTAATATAAATTTAAAGAATTGAGTAACTTAAAAATTAAACTGATTGATTTTTTTTTAAATAATTGAATTGAATTGATTGAAAAACTGATAGAATTTATAAAATATCGATTAATTCAGATTTTAACTGAAATAATTAAATTTTTGAGTTCGATTTGATTTGGTTTCGATTTAATTTGGTTTATGCTGATTTATTTAGTCCATTTCAACTCATAATATCAGTTTGGTTTGGTTCTAATTCAATTTGGTTTGATTTAATTCAATTTAATTTGATTCTGATTTAGTTCAGTTCAACTCAAAATATTAATTTAATCAATTTAACTGAATCTTAATTTTTAAAACTAAAATTAAATTAATTAAATTAATATAATTAATATTTTTAAAAAAAATAAACCTTCAAATTAACTGAACGGAATATTTACCTTCAATGGATTTAATCGGTTAACTCAGTTTAACTGAAATTTTATTCACCCATACTTGCACTTTCTAGTGGATGGAGAATAACAATTTATGTATTAACCAGTTTGAATAATATTAATCCACCTAATTAGATTATGACAATAACATGGAGAAGCACACTCTTTTTCCCTGATCCACAACAACTTGGATATTTGAGGGATCTACAAATTATTGACCTTGCAAATAACAAATTATCAGGTAACGAAAGGATACTAACTTACTTTTTCATTAATTCTTTATCTTGTGAAGAGTATAGCCCTTTCAAACAATGAATTGGCAGATAAGATTCCTGAAGAATTAGGATATCTCACTGGACTCCACCCTTTAAATTTATCGAGAAACTACTTCAAAGGCAAGATCCCAGATAGCATCGGCAGAATGTGTGTTAGATATGATTTTGCAAGATAAAATCAAGGTGTAATCGATCGTTGAAAGTCTGATATGACTTCAAAATTGAAATCTACGTTTCGCGTAGATAAATTTAGACTATTAATTTGCTCTGAACTGTTTACGGGTGAATGAGAAATTAATTAGTTAAAGTTGTATCCAGAAATAGCGTTAAGGAGAAGATGGGGTTTTAGTCCCACATCGCTAACCAGCGAAAGCTAAAGTCTCCTTATATGTGTTGCAGTGTTAACATGATTAACATAAGAGCACAAGTGCGGCACCTGTGAGCCCGCTACTCGCTACGCTCGAAATGAGCGATTTTTTGGCGTACGTGGCATATGACTGTGCAGGTAGCAGTGACTGGATTGCTGACTGGATCAACAGATGACAACCGT
>JBBPFP010000053.1:4840621-4857914 GCA_037974795.1 Kaempferia galanga | reverse complement strand
AAAAGATCAACTTTAAACTCTATATCCTAAATGGGTTTTTTTTATCGTCCCCTCATGATGGGTAATTAACTAGTGCATGACGTATTACCATTATTATATTTAGGAGTCAATTATTGACTAGTTGCTAGATTCCTGCTCTCCTTTATGCACTAGTTACTGCTTGGGCTATTAGCCATACGTGATTTACCTTATTTCACATAACGTAGACACGGACTGCGAGGGGTATCTAGGATGAGTGTTATCACCTTTTACTATACTAAAATGGAGGTTTTATCGAATTATTTTTAAGTAATGTTTCAAACTATATTTTTTTAAAAAATATTTCCTACATGAATTTTTAAAATTAATTTAAAGTAGTTTTCAAATAATTTTGAATATTTTCAACATAATTTTTAGAAATATGTTTAAGAAAAACTGAAAATACTTTTGCAATATTTTTTAATACTGTCAAATATATTTTTAAAGGATTTTAAAAAATTATATTTTCATGGTATTTTCAAAGGTTTTTTTTAAAAAATATTTTAAAAGTGTTTTCAAAGAATCAAATATATATATATATATATATTAAAAACATTTTAAGAAGCAAATTTTCACACATTATACTAATTAAATACAAATAACAACTAAAATAATTTTCACAAATGATACAATTATTTAAAACAATTAATGGTAAACTATTAATTTTTATTTTTAATATTTTTTAATTTTTTATCATTGTAAATTGTGACATGATTTGAAGCTCCCACTAGTAATGTAGTGCCAAAAAGGGACCTCCCCTTATAATGGAAGGGAGGTTCGATTTGGGAAGAATCGGTCTCTGTGTTCTTTTTTTTTTTATTAAAAAAAATTAATTAAAGTTTTTCTTAAATTATTTTTTTAATGTTTAAAAAAAAGAGAAAATTTTGTGGATTTAAATTTTATAAAAAATTAATTATATATAAGGTAAAATATGAGAGAAAGATAAGAAATATATATAATAAAAAATGTGGGACTCATAGAGGAGTTGTTGAAATATTTTTTGATAGCGTAGAAATACATAGAGGGTTTTTTCTTTTGATGTGGCGTTGATGTGACATTAAAGGAGCTCTTAAAAGAGTTCCATGATTATGAATGTCTTTAGTGTGAGGATTTTTGACCCTGATGTCAGGAAAAGGATAAGAGGGATCATCCAATCAACGACCACTGAGAGGGATGCAGTCTCATGGCATGGGGACTCCTCTGGGTGGCGACGACATCACCAAAGGGGCGGAGGTCCCATGAAAGAGGGAGAGGGGACAGGACGACGTTCATAGTGCGTGGAAAGGGCTCCCTTTGTCCAAGAGGTGATGGCGGCGATATGAAGAAGCAATCCTGACAATAACGACGGCGAAGCTGGGGAGATACATGGATATCTCATAGCATTCCCAGTGGGAGGTCCGAAAGTGGGAGCTCCTTCAAAGCTCCCATCGGTGATGTGGTACCAAGAAGGGAGGAGGGACCTCCCTCCCACATGGAGGTTTAGAGCTAGGTTCTTCCTTTTTTATTATATTTTAATTCAAGTTTTTCTTAAATTATTTTTTTAATATTTGAAAAAAAGAGAAATAAAAATTTATGAATGTAAATTTTTTAAAAATTTAATTATATATAAGATAAAATAATAATGAGAGATAAAAAATATATATAATGCAAAATATGGGATTCATAAAGGAGTCATTAAGACTTTTTTTTTTATAGTAGAGAGATATGTAGGAGTTTTTTTTACTTTTGATGTGACATTGAAAAAGCTTTCGAAGGGGTTCTAGTACTATGGATGCCCTGAGCTCACAGCTCCAGAGGCGGTGAGCTTGCAACCAAACTAAGATGCATGATTTGGTCTTGAAGAGCCCCACAAGCATAACTAAGGCTGTTAAATGGATAAAAATTTATTACTTAAAGTTAATGGGTCAAATTTAAGAGTTGACAGGGTATAAATCCCTATACCTGCAAACTCATTTCATTTATTTGCCTTTTCAGTTACCATGTTAATCTGTAATCTATCTCCTCATTAGGATAGGGAGCAAGTAATTCACCAATTTACCACATGATTTGGCCTTTAAAAGGCCGTGGCCTCGCTACAAATTGCGATTGTCATAGCTTCAATTCTAGCAACCAAGTCGCAAATTACTCCAAACCAGTTGGGAACTCCTAGTCTCGAATCCTTTTGGTCCTTTCTCTCATTTACACTTTAACATTCGCTTTATTTGCGCTCAAACTTATCTTTAAGACTACCTAACTCATTAGTGTGTCAAAAACAATATACTTAGAATAAAATTCACTCTATCAATGGTAAAATTGGATGTCAATTAATTAAAACATTTTCACTTGCATAACAAACGTTGGATTCATAAAAAAAAAAAGGTAAACATAGATATAAACTTTAATTATAAATAAACACTGATAAATTATGTATTTTTTTTTTAAATTAAACGTAAATGAAATTGGTATCAAAATTTAAATTAGAGAGGACTAGAAAAGAATCAGAGATTCAGGAGAGAGAGATCCAAACGGACTCCGGACGGCTGGAAGCTCGCTGGCAGGGCGTAAGTCACCATCATCAGAGTTGCGCTAACTCCCTCCATCCGCGCGTCGACGGTGAACACAGCTGTTTGTTTCCGTCCCCACCTTACAGTAGATCGTAACCGTTTACATTCACAATCGAGCAATCGTAACCCTCAGCCGCTTCGATATAAATAAAGTCTTTAGGGTGAGCCGGCACAATCTTCTCCCGTACTCTTCTTCCTTGCCCCCCGCCCTTGCAAGCCCCCCCACACTCTCCGACTCGCCCTCTCTTCAGACCTTTAGCCCTCCCGTCTAGGGTTTAAGCGTTCTTTCAGAATCTGGCTGTCCGCACCCGTCGCTAAATATCGAGGTATCGCTCCTCGTCCATTCTCCTCCTTCGATCCATTCTGATCTCTGTGAAGGTATTCTCTCTTACTTCCGTTATTAGCGATCACAATATTGAATTTATTTAATTTTTATTAGGATCAATATTCAAGAGTTTTTGGTCTTTTATTTATTTATTTTCATCTTTGTGGTAATCCTGTGTTTAAAAATAGCTATAAAGCAGCCTGATCATGTTTAATTCTGTTCAAATGTCGTCCTACTTCCATCTCCTACTGGTAGTTTTTGTATTTCTTGCGTTAGTGGTTGGTTATTACATGCATGATCTTATCCTCAAAGATAGGGTTAACACTAGTACCTTGAAAGTCATTGGAGGTAGCTCTGTGCAGACAAAAATTAAATATCTAATGCGGTATGGTTTTCTTTCGTAGTTAGCTTCTTTTTTAATTGCATTTGTGGGTGTTTTACCTCTGAGATTTTGACCTTGCATACCAGTTATATATCAGTAACCTCAATCTGATTGGATTTATTTGCAGAATGGGTTTCGATAATGAGTGTATAGTGAATATCCAATGCCTTCCTGGTGAATATTTTTGCCCTGTTTGCCGCACGCTAATCTACCCTAGTGAAGCTTTACAATCTCAGTGCACCCATTTGTACTGCAAACCATGTTTATCCTACATCACAACTACTACACATGCTTGCCCATATGATGGGTATCTGGTGACTGAAGCAGACTCCAAGGTACCTTCTTTCTCACTTATTTTTTCTTATGCAAAGTTCCAATGGATTGTTCTTTTTTTCTCTGCTTATGAACACATGATTTTGTGTTCAGCCACTTACTGAATCAAACAAAGCTCTTGGGGAGACCATTGGCAAAGTGGCAGTCAACTGCCTCTATCAAAGAAGTGGGTGTCAATGGCAAGGAACATTATCTGAATGCATTTCACATTGCGCTAGTTGTACTTTTGGAAACTCACCTGCTGTATGCAATAGATGTGGCACTCAAATTATACACCGACAAGTACAAGATCATTCTCAAATATGCCCTGTGAGTCTTGAAAATCTTTTCCTTGATTCCTTCTTTTTTTAAAGAAATCAATAAGCTATCTGCTATTTTCTTAAACAATGTCCATATTGCAGGGCTTGCAACCCCAAGCGCAACAATTAGATAATAGTCAGGCTCAAGTTTCTTTGACATCTTGCCAAACTGTCTCCCAGGATCCAGCTATTACATCTGCATCAACTCCTGGATCGGCTGTTGTCACAGCTACTGCAACCATTCCTGCACATGCTTCTGCACCTGCTCCAACAGCACCTTCAGCTGCTGCTCCTCCTGCGGTGTCTGCTATATCTACTACTGCACCTGCTGTTGCTTCTCAAAGCCAAACCCAAGCCAATGCAACTGCCTATGCACAACCTGCTTCACAGCTGCCTACTCAACAATGGTATCAGCAGCAGCAATTGCAGCAATATCAACAGTATTATCAGATGTATCCTGGCTCTGAACCTTACCAGCAGAATTACCAACAGTATGCTCAGTATCAACAACAGCCACACCCACAGTATGGTCAACCACAAGCACAAACTCAGCCTGCAATACAAGGACAGAAGCAAACTTCATCATATGTGCAGCCTCAACTTCAAACTCAGGTCCATACCCAACCTCTAAGTCAGCCTCAACCACAAGCCCAGGCAGCTCAAATGCAACACCAGCAGCCTTTGGTGCCAAATCAGCTGGCACTTGCACAACCTCAACCTCAATCCCAAGTGCAGCCACAACCTGGCACACAGCTCATGCAAATGCAAGTTCACCAACCTACCATGGCTGGTCAGCAGCTTTACACTCAGGTACAGCCACAAACTAACCAGCTACCTCAGCCACAGATAACAGGGCAGCAATTTGTGCAGCCAACACAGACACAATATGTTCAGTTGCAACCGCCACAACAGATGCAGGTACCTCCACATCAACAACCACTCCAATCACATCAACATCTACAATCTCTCCCTCAACATCATCCTCATCCACCCCAGGCCCGTCCTACTGCCCTCCAACAGCCACCAATGCCACAGCAAATGCACCCCCAACATCCTAGTGCCAATCAACAAATGCAACCCCAGCCAACTGCGCAACCTCAACCAACTCATCCTGTAACAGGACATCAGCCATATCAGCAAGCTCAACCTGGTGCCCCACCACAACATCCCATGATTGTACAGCCCCAGCAGGTTCCTCAGCAACAACAGGTTCAAATGCCAAACCAGTTTCCACCTCAACAACCATTGCAGGTGCCTCCACCCTCTGGCTATATGTCAATGCAATTCCAACAACAATCAATGCTGCCACCACAGAGACTTGCTCATACAAAACAACAACCTCATCTTCCAACAAATCAGCATGGGCAATAAATGCACCAGTATCCTGGAATGCATACCCAAGCACAGCAACACATTTTTCACCCTCAGCAATCTCATGGTCATTTGCTTCCTGGCCAGCAGTTTCCACAAACTATGGTTTCATCACAGCAGCAAATGCATCCTCAGGGTCCACAGCACAGTCAAGACAGTTCCGCACAGCCTCATGGCTCGTCAGCACAAAATATGGCAGTACATCAAACATCCATGAGACCCTTGACAGCAAACACCTTGCCGCATCAATCAATCCAACAGTTTTCTGGTGGTTCAGGAAAGCCTGCACAACCTGCTTTAAATCAGCAATCACCAAGTCATGGCAACATGGCACATCTTGGTCCTACTCAAACTGCAACACCTGAGTCTCTTAAGTCCCATCTTTCACAGTCTGGTGGCCAAGCAGTTTCAATGCCTTCAGCTGGTCCAAATTCAGGACTGCTAGACAAAATGGGAATTTCCGTGGAATTGTCACCAGAATCAGTTGCCAATAGTGCTGATGGAAGGCACCACAATGAAATTTCTGTCACAAAGATCAGCCACTCTGAGTTAGAAGCAGATAGAAATCCTGGTGGTGACAGGAAGGACAATGATAAGCAGCCAGAGATGGCTTCAGCACTTCTTGAAGAGGAAGGTATGGAATCCACTGAGCATAAGCATGGAGTTAAGATGGAAATAGCGGATTTGGTCGATGGTAATCAGAGATCAGATGCTCCTAATGATGGAAATGCTGGGGAAAATCAAAGTCTAGAAGCTAAGCCTGATGGAAATGATGGTAATCAGAGATCAGATGTGCCTTCTGAAGTTCGAGGTGCAAATTTATCTTCTGATGCCAGTATCCACAAGCATTCCTCTTTAGCTTCTGAATCTGAGTCATTTGGCTTAAGTGAAAGCCTGAATGCTCAACAGTTTTCTAATAAAACTACCCAACAGCTGCCAGATCCTGAGAGAGGTCATCTGCAACAATCAACTCTTCAACATTCTGCTTCAGCACCTTTCCAGCCTGGTTATATGGATAAGAATTCTTCTCAGTTAGCTTGGAATGGTCCAGTTGTGGGCACACCACAAACTGTTCCCTTGTCAGGTTCTCTGCCAGGTAAGGAGGGCTACCCACCACAGCAAATTCCTTATGCCCATTCTTCAAATGCAACAGCTGCAACCTCTAGATTCTCAGCACCAGATAGAATGTTGCCTCATCATATTCCACATCCTGGGGTTAGTCAAGATAGAAGACCTCAAGAAACCCTTCCACATCAAAGCCAGGTGCCTGGACAAAACATAGCATCTGGCCAGATGTGGACCTCTTTCCATAGTTTTCCTGAGCATCTTCCTCTTCAGGGGCAGCCTTCAGCCGCACAGGAGTCATTTAAGCCTCCTACTGGACAAACATATGGTGGCGGGTATCATTCTGATACACCTCATGGTGGTCCTCCTGGTCCAGTGGTTCCCCCCACAGGTAGGCTTACTGGACATGTTGGATTTCCACATAATGGGTTTCCAGAACAGGCAATAACTCCTCAAGGACAAGGTCAAAGCCTGCTTCATGGTGGTGTTAGAGTTTCACAGCCTCCTCAGCTTGTGCCCAACTCTGGAACTTTTAATACCTCAAGTCTGATGCCAAGAGGACCTCCATTTCATTCTGAAGATCGTGGAGGTCCCTCTCATCTTGTACTATCAAATATGTCAGAATCTGATATGTATGGCACAAGGAGACCTGGGTTTTCAGATGTCAGACCTGAACCCCTTGGAAAGTCAAATCTGATCAAAGCTAATGGGATTCCAGGAAAAATGCAAGTTGATAGCAGGCACAATCCTACTTTTGCTCATGGATTGGCTGGAGACAGATTTAAGCCATTCCCTGATGAAGGATTCCAACCATTGCCCGAGGATGGGATGCCAAGGAATTTTCCACTTGATCCTGGCAGACACAACGTAAGCCATAGGGAATTCGAAGAAGATTTGAAACAATTCCCTAGGCCACCCCATTTAGATGATAAAGACATGCGGAACTTTGAGAGTTACAATTCATCAAGGCCCCTTGATAGAGGGTGGCAGCAGACTGGTCCTGACATGCTGACTAGGCCTTTTGATAGACCATTGCATAGGCTTGATGGGATTCCTGGTCCTTTTGCGGCAGGTCAAACTGGACCTTTTGCAGCTAATATGCCTGGTCCAGAAAACCATATGATAGATATGTTGGAAACACGTAGGCCTGCTGGTCCTCATGAGGAGTTTGATCGCCACATGAATTTTTTCCCTCCAATACATAGCCCTGTTAGAGATTATGGCACTCTTCCATCCACTAGGTCTGGAACAGGTGGTAAGCCACACTTGGGGGATATTGATCCAAGATCAAAACCTTTCAATGCCCCATCAGATTTATCTGTTGGTCCTTTCCATGACAGCAAAATTTCAATGCCACATATGGCAGGCTCTGGGTCAATGCCTGGTCGATTTCGAAGAGATGTTCCTGATGGTCTGAGAAGTTTTCGGATGGAACAATTTGAATCAGGTAATTCTAACAGCAATTGTCTGGGTGTTGATAGTTTCATATCAACATGTACTAGATTTTTTTTTGTTTTTTGTAACTTTGCATGTAAGTTTCTGGAAAATGTAATATTTAGTCCTAAAGTTTTCCTCATAATTTTCATGCAGGTGAACCATTCAATCAGGGCCGCATGCCCCTAGGCGATCCTGGTTTTGGTGGAATTCATGGGCGTGATTTTCCAAATGAAGCTGCGCCATTTAATGTTGTGAGCAATTTCTTAAATGTTTTTCACCTTTTGAGAAAATTATTACATTGTGAACTCTTCCCATATCTCCATTGTATTATTTAGCACATCTATTTTGTGATTGCAATTGCTGATTATGACCCTTGTTGAATTTCTTTCTTGCTTTTAACTTGTCAAGTGGTTTTTTGTTGCTAGCATAATTTACGTGGCGACCATGAGACCTTTGACTTGTTAAAGAAGAGAAAGCCTGGGACTATGGGATGGTGTCGCATATGCAGTATTGACTGTGAAACAGTTGAGGGCTTGGATCTACATGCACAAACTAGGGAACACCAAAAGATGGCTATGAATATGGTGTTAGCAATCAAGAGAGAAGCCGACATGAAGAATAGGTGGTCAAATTTCATAAAAAAGAATTTATAAGCAAGTAGGATCTTCTGTTGTACCAAGTCTAATACTCTGTGCTTTCTCATGCTATGTTTTCTGCAGAATCTCTAAGAATGTTATAACCCGTGAAGGAAAGAACAAAACAAGGAAGAATTTTGGAAAACCATTGAAATGAAGAAAACCTTTTGGTAGTGTGCTGTCTAAATATTAATCTTGGCTGATTACACAAACATGAAGCTGTGTTTGAACTTTGAAGCACTTGAAATGTTTTAGATACGTTCTAATTATTTGTTCATATTTTTTATTTGCAGATTACTAATGCTATGTGCTGCAAATGTTTTTTTGTGTCAAAGTTAGAATCAGCCAGTTGGAGATTGTTGACAAACTCTAGTTGTATAACCTCATCCAATGGTTGTGTTTACCATTTTGCAGTTTAATGTTATTATCTTTGATCTTGTTATTGTACTTTTGCTATTTTACATATGCCAATTTTTATGTTATCTTGCTAAATTGGTAGTCATCTTTTGCTATAGTATTCCTAAAAAAATTTGGGTGTGTTTGCAATTCTCTGGTACAATGTTCTCATTTAGATCTTTGCTCATTGCTCCTTGAACACTGGCAACCGTTATAACTAAAGGTCTAGTTAGGCATGTCCTTGTCACTTTAATTAAGTCTTTCCAATCATTTTTATTCAGCAAAAATAGTTCCAGTTCTCCAACAATTTGTATTAGTTAACCTGTTGCAAAACCTCTCTTTTTTGGCTTCAGTTTGGTAGTGAAGCAGATTGACAATGAACCTCTATTAATTTAACTTACAAGAAACTGTACAGGTATTTTAGGCAGTTTCTATACCATAGTCTATGCATGCCACTTGATAAATTAATTAGCCATAACCACTTGTGGGTATTATCCTATCTTGGCACCCATTGTCCCAGGAGTAACTTGATCATGCCTGGTATTTGACATGTATACCTTTTGCCCAGCACTAGGCAAATAGAAAATTAGGTTTGAGCTACAAACTCATATTGGCATGCTTAGAGTTTGAGCACTTCATGATGCTAAGTGTGTCCTAGTAGGCAGCGTTGTATTTCTGAGCTTATGCATTAAGAATCTTTTTAGAGCATCTTTTGCTCTGAATTAGTTGGAGACTCACTTGCAGTAGCACATGCCTAGAAGTAGCAATACAAGGAAACATGTGAATGATAAAGCCATATCCACAGGTTTGGTTTGCTAATTAAGAACATATCTAATTGATTTGATAATATTTCATCATGTGCCCATTGTATTTGTCGTTGTTATTCTAAAATACTCCTTTTGGGCTTGACATTATATATAAAAGCTATAAATATATGTTTTATAATTTCTATAATTAGATTTTTTTCTTAGACACGGACAAGGCTTTGCGGCGTGAGAGCGTCTTATGCTTCGGCAAATTCAAAAGTTCAATGCATTGACACAACTAGAGCCTTTAGTAACTTGGAGTGGTCTGCTCTTAATTCAGGACCATAGATTGTGGTAGAAGAACAGTGCAAGTGATTTTAGTGCATTAGTGAAGTTGTTTTAGATCTTTTGGAATGTGCAGGATCTCTGAATCCTTGGATCTTGAATTAGTTTTGAGGTGATTGCTGGTCCATTCAAATTGCATTATATCATGTTTACAAATATAGTCCCTTAAGATTTATCTGGTGATATCAAATAACCTTTGATCATGATTGCAATAACTGGAATTTTGGCATTTGTTGACAGTGATTTATTTAGGCGCCTTGAAATTGTATCAGACACTGGAATTTGGGGACGCCATATATTTTTGTGCCACTCAGCTAATTTATAAACTGCATTTCTAGATTGATTTAATTTTGTTATTTTTTTGCTTTCGCTTTGGGAAGTTTAGCCTTTGGAAGCACAGACCACTTAAATGCCATAGCTACCGGACTTGTACATAGGTTTGCCCTATATTGACTAAAATTGCAGCACCAAATAGATTCAAAACTTATACCATAACATGTTTCTTGCCATATTTAAAATGCCATACATAACTTCAGCTTAGGCGCAGTTGATTAATTCAAAATTTCTAGATACACATCTTTCCAAAAGTGTTTTTCCCAATTCTGTCATGTTGGTTGACATCTGTTCTGGCAAGACAAGTACATGTCACCACTTCTAAAATATAAACAAATTGTTGAATACCCTTCATGACAAGACAAGTTATTTCACCATGAGTACAATCACAAGGAAAAAGTAGTTTTCGGTCGAAGTACATAAAGTACTATAAGTAACTCCAATTATCATGATTGAGAATTTTGTTTTCACTTTCGAAAGTGTGAAGAATTGATCATTGATGCACAATTCACTTTTTTATGTGAGAAAAATTGTTGGATTTTACATTACGTAAAATAAGTGATAATTTGCATGTGTCAATCATGCTATTATCATTTGCACTTTGTTTCAGGACAATTTAGTGTCTAATTTGGTAGGTATACTAATCTGTGTTAGAAGACACTAATGCTTCATTTTCAATGTGACATTTAAATCAAGCTAATAAGTGAAAGTAAACATTGCAAGCTAGAAATTTCCCTTTATAATTGCACTTAATAGGGTTAGAATGAGTATTAATATTTCTGATGTTCAGTCAGTGATCTTTCAGAGTCATAAACAGATAGTATCATTCATTAATTTGATTTTATAAGAAAATAATATGAAAAATTTGATAGAAATTTTCTAATTTTCTTGAAATAGGCCCGTAAACTCCATATGTTTTTGCTCCCCTTTCCATCATCTGGTTTGTTTAGAAAATTGTAAGTGAGACAAGAGATTGAAGGATAGGAATGGTAAGCGTGATGAATTGAAAGGAGTGTTTACTGGGGAGACTCGAGGAAGGGAAGGCATGAGGAAGTGAAAATGAAAAATCAAATAAGTTTACTTGTTAAAAAATAAAAATAAAAATGTTTTCTATATGAACAAGGACATTTTCCCTTTAAACCTCTCATCCAAACAGTTCTATACCTCATGGTTAACTAGATTTATTGCTGATAAAATTTATTGAATATTTGTCATAGTTTAACGCTGACTGTCAATTTAACGCAATTCTCTTCCTTTATCTGGGTTTGGGACCAGCCATGCCTAGTTCGTCATGGGCGGAGTTTGCCGATGAAATTAAAACTTGAAATTTAATTCTGCAAACCTCATATGTTGCAAATTGTATATAACTAATCCTCGTGCACAAATTTGTCTATCTGTTTTTTTTTTTGAAAAATATCTCAATGAATTGTTTATTGAATTGGGATTTGTCTC
The DNA here is from genome assembly GCA_037974795.1 of Kaempferia galanga. Taxonomy (NCBI): domain Eukaryota; kingdom Viridiplantae; phylum Streptophyta; class Magnoliopsida; order Zingiberales; family Zingiberaceae; genus Kaempferia; species Kaempferia galanga. The sequence continues at coordinate 4,846,234 of JBBPFP010000053.1, read as the reverse complement.
TATGTTTTTACCAAGATGCAATACAAATATCCATTAGCGGTAGGGAGCAACTTACTAAGTTGTCAGGAGTGTGCATGCAATCATGAAGGCTTTTTGATTATCCTTGTCAGGGTTAAAGTGAGAATAGTGAACTAATTTTTTTTTGTTTATTTTCTTTTGATTATCCCTGTTGGAGTATTAGAGAGAACTATCGAGGAAAAACTCCGAGAGACACGTTTAAGAAAGTACAGGCATGTATTTAGATGCTAGTTAGGAGACGTGAAACTATGACAAACACATACATCAAACAAAAAAGAGGAAGACTAAAAAAGACTTGATTAACTACAATAAAATAAGATATTTTATTTTAAGTATAGATGATATAGTAGGGGATAAGTGCCCAATGGCGTAAAAGGATCCATATAGCCGACTCCACTTAATAGGACAAAATTTGGTTATTGTATTTAGTGTACCTTGTTACCCAGTCAAACCTAGTCTTTTTTTTTGTGTGAATAGTAAGATCATATAGTGTTACACAATTGTTTAATAAGGTTCTCCAGATCTTTTTCTTTCCTCAACATAGACAATTGTAAGTAGTGCGACCATTTACTTCACATTTATTTAAAAAAATTCTGCAAATCTTTTAATTTACTTTCCCAGGATAGGCATATCTGTCATTTGATACTTTTAAAACTGGCTAAGTTAAATTATGACTTTGGTTTATTACTGTGGTATCTGCAGTTTGGAGGGGGTGCTATTAGACAGGCATTGAATTCTTGAGATTACCATGGACTTCGATATGATTATCTCAACTTCCACATCATTTGATCTATGTTGGTTACTTCCATACTTTCTCCTCTGGATACTTATATTTATTTGATTTTAAGAAGTTCTCCTGCTTTCCTTTCCCTAGTTTTTATATATTAATTTCCTACGATTCTTTCTTTATGTTAAATCCCTATGATTGCAATCTTTGTTATTATTTTTCTTTTTTCTATTTGAGAATTTGCCCCTCTCTAATAACTTTGCTGAAGCTCAACAATTTGTACATATTTAGCACTAGTTGGAGGGAGGATCATCTATATCTTAACCAATAGAAATAGGAAAAAGAAAATCTTATCAGGATTTTTATCAAACCTCCATAAGAAATCATACAGTCACTGCAGATTCTAGTTTTCTGAAAGTTTTATTTGATTAGTCATGTAATTCTGCAGTGGGTATCCTTTATAATTTCGTGCCTATCCATTGGTGATGCAAGAGATTAAAATGTTGAACTACAGAGGGTATCTCATGTTTTAGATTTTTGTGCTACTGCTAGCTATTAGTGATGCAAGAGGTTAAATGTATAAATTAAGAAGTGTGGTTTTAAGAGGAGACAAATAAGTTTGGAATAGGTTTCCTTGAAAGATGAGGACTTGACTTGCAATATGCATTTGACATACAAGTTCTGGGCCTGTATTTGTCTTACAATATCTGTTTTGAATGTCGAAATTGGTATTTATTACTTTATTTGATACAGTTGTATTTTGGGTTTCTTCTTTTGTTAGTTGTTATTTGAGACTGTCCTTGTCTATCAGCCAATTATGACTTAAAAAGAAAAGGCAATTATATCCTTGTTGTAAAGACCAATATATTTAGGATAGTCATGATAGAAATAATGACCTAGCTTCAAAAACATTAACAACTTTCTGCTATTGATGGATGTCTCAGATTCTAGGAAATGTTTACTCTAATAAAGTCATGTTTTATAGTTTAGGTTGCCGTAATCAACAGAACATACAGACAACATGCTAAGATAGGAATGCCTTGTTGCTGTTCAAAGGTTACTCTAGAGAGATAATGTGCATCATTCAAAGATAATTTCCATATTTAGATATTTTGAGACAAATTACAGTTTATTGTATAAGTAGAGACAACACATTCTACTTGTTTATCTTAATTCCTTGCTAAACTCTATAACTTATATAAAACTTAATGGTTACTATAAGGTTCGTGTTGCTGACCTCAATAGTTAGGACTTGGTGCTTCCAGTCTACAATTGCTTACCAATAGAGACGTTTGGTTGTGGATAAATTAGCTGCTACTATCAAATCTTAAGTCTATGAAATAAAAGCATGAGGTATTTTATATGGCGTTGTCTAACTCATTGTGGTTTCTAAATACAAACATTTCTTTGCATTTTATAGAATGATTTTTATTAGCTTAAAGTTATCTAGTTGGAAATTAATTGGCTTGCAAATCTTGATTCTTCTGTTGCACTGGCTTCTCCTGATAAACTGTCTGACTATTAGCCTTTTGAACTGCCTAACTATTGGTTTGATTGGCAAGGGTTTGAGTTATTTTAATTTAGAGACTTCTGACCTCAACTTTCTTTGTTTTTGTTGCATTGGCCTTTACTTGGAAAATTGTCTGCTAAAGTACAGGAAAGAACCTGATGGGGAGGAAAGGATTTCCATGTGTAAAAATGGAACGTAGTAAAAAATTACTATTATCCAAACTATTGGATTCTATAAGCATATAGAGATCTGCATATCAGGAGGGGTAAATGGGCCCAGAAATGTGCATGAATTTACGTTGCTCGTGTTCAACTTATTTCGGGACGCATGGGCCAATAGATGAATCACTTACATGCTATAAGATATGCTATTTAATTTAGATGGACAGTTTTTTTAGCATTTTGACAACCACATTTGTGAAGTTGACCGGTCTGTTTTTTGTGTTAGAAATGGTCACTGCACTGTTGCTTATCCAATGTAGTTGTGGTCTTTGATAGTATCTTATGAAGATTTGTTCTACTATATGGTAGGCAGATAGATTCCAATTCGGGCCTCAGACTTGATGTTTTAGTCCATCCGATATTGAAAGTTCTCTCAGTAACTAACTTAGCCTAGGTTTGAATTTCACGGCTTAGAATAATTTAGCACATCTATTTGTTAATATTAAGTCGGTTTCAGTATTGTCAAGTGGACATGTTCCATACCAAAAATTTGACTATTCATTCTTTCCGTACCGGTTGGAAAGGGTACATGCTCTCCTTTTATGCCCTTTGTATTTTAATAGTATGTACCACCTAAATATGGTAGTAAAAGGTGGAATCCACCACCCAGTAGCCCTACACAGTTGATCTCACGATCATCTATACAACAACAACAACAACAACCAAGCCTTTTCCCACTAAGTGGGGTCGGCTATATGGATCCTTTTACGCCATTGAGCTCTATCTACTATTAGATCATCATCTATACCTAAATAAATTTTATCTTATTTTATTGTTGTTAACCAAGTCTTTTTTGGTCTTCCTCTTCCTCGTTTGATATGTGTGTTTGTCAAACGATCATCTATGAGAAAATAAATATGGAAGTTGTAGTTGGAGTGCGGGGAGGGTTTTTTTTCCTCGATTTTGTCAAAATTCGAACCCTTACCTATATTAACAATTCCGCCTCGCACTCGCCAACTCTTGCCCTAAATATGCACAGTATTTAGTAATATAATTTGAATCATATAACTCAAACATTTTTGTTGATTATAATCTAATGAGCATGGCCCCTACTACCTTATCTTACATAGCAGTCGTCTTTCTAGCTAAGTAGAGATGACATTTTGCCCCTGGGGCAATGGTGTGGTGGTTAGACACCCTAATAAATAATCAAGGGATTTAAGGTTCTAATTTTAGCTGCGGCGCAGTGTGAGAGATTTTCCTTCTCGTGAGAAGCGGGACTAAAAATGCTAGCTGTTTGGATGGATCCTCATTAGCGCTTCCCAATTTACTCTGATATTCGGTGGGGAATTTCTATGGGGGCCGGGCCGATCACAGGAATAGTCGGTTTGAAAATCTAGATACCTAAATTATCCAAAAAAAAAGAAAAATAGGGATGACATTTTCTGATTTAAATTTTACGACATTTAGTTGAAATTTTCTTGAGCAAAGTTAAATAAATATAGATTTAGCCACTATTGAAACTGATAAACTCCGAATGGATCTGAATTGATTGGTTTGGTTTCCTTCAAACCAAAAATAGCATTATTATTTTTTTTAAAATTAATAAATAAAAAGTTAATCAAATATTAAATCCTTTACAACATATTTTGATATATTGAAATGTATATACGTACATAAACCTGCCCAATTTCTGGTTTTGATGGAAGGACAAGGTCTGTTAGATTCTGTATAGATTGGTTATACAATTTCTGGTTTTCCAATAATCAAATTTTTTATTTTTTTTTTGCAGTCATCATATTTTCATAGGATTCAGGCATTGGCATTTGCAAATATTGCCCATAGCTTTGACTTGCATTGATTAACCTGATGTTTGGATGGGGGGTATTGGTATTGGTTTTCCTGGTGGTGTATGAAAACATGTTTCTTCAACGAAGAGGTAATTCTGTATTAATGCTGCGGGTGTTGCCAAGAGGAGCTGCCTCGCTCACAACTGTCTCAGAATTCCACTGGAACAAAACTGTTGTATGAGCTATTGTTACATTGGGGGTACACATCTTGCACTGTTAGGAAATGGTGGTGGTTGCTTTCACATCTCAATGGTGGGTATCTATTTTTTTTGTTTTTGTTTTGATAATTCAGGTATCCAGCACTTCAAACCTACTAATCTTGAAGATGACCGGTTTTGCTCCGCTTCATGGAAATTTTCCACCAATGAGGGACATCTATTTGATTCTCACCGATACTGCTTGGCATTTGTAAGCAAACTTCTGCCTTCAAGTTGGCGTATAAATGAGTGTCTTTTTGCTAGTGGATCGAATCTTTAACATCAGATGCAGTGGAAGGAATTACGAAGTCAAGAGAATAGTGTAGGTTGTATTGCCATCAAGTAGGTGTATAAATGAGTGTTTCTATTTTAGTATCTATAGATAATTTAAGATTGTACAAAGTTTATGCATTATAATATATTTGTTTATGAATAAAAAAATAAGTTAATAAGTTTGTTTATAAATTATTTATGCATTTTATTAACCCTTCTTAGAGGTTATTTGTTTTATATTTTTTTTCTTATTATGAATGAACATTGATGATCTATTGTCACCTCTCATTAAATCTAATAAAAAAAAAAAATCTTCTTGCTCTTTTTTGATTTTCAATACTTGGTCGCCCTAATTTTCTATCATTCTTTAGTAACTATTAACGTACCAATTGTCACCTCTCATTAAATCTAATTAAAAAAAGTAAAATCTTCTTGTTATTTTTTGATTTTCAATACTTGGTCGCCCTAATTTTCTATCATTCTTCAGTAACTATTAACGTACCAACCCTAATTCATCCTCGTCCCTGATTTGAAGTGACGGAAATGAATGTCAAGAAACCAAAACACTTCTCAAGGCTCGTCTCTGCTGCTAGTGTTAACTCTATGAGGTGCATAAAGTGATAAACTATACGTCGTGACCTATAAGTATTTAAGAGTGCACCCCTAATATGTTCCTCGTGGTCGACTAGGTTTTTTTTTTAATTATGAAACCCACTTAACCTTGAGATAATAGTTCATATGAGTACCTTCTGGCCATCCCATGAATTTATTTGGGGAGATTCTTGGTTCAATATTGCTTAGAAATGGTTGGGATCGACCAATCTCCATATAGATGATTTGGTGTGTTTGGTAAAGATTTAAGTTTGTTTTTTTGTTT
>JBBPFP010000053.1:4820549-4832046 GCA_037974795.1 Kaempferia galanga | reverse complement strand
TACTCCTACCTTCTCCTTAAATATATTTTACTTCCCATCCTTTAACTTCCACCACTTAATTTTAGGAGTTATATTTATTTTCTTTTTATTGATACTATGCTTGAGGCATATATCCAACACTTTTAACTTATGTTGGGTAGTTAAGCTTTCTTCAAGAATGACCTTGCAATCTTTACAAATTTTTCTATCCCTCTTCCCAACTATAAGAAAGTCAATTTGCGTTTTATTATTCTCACTTTTGAACGTGATTAAGTGTTCTTCTCTTTTCTTAAAATATGTATTAGCTAATATAATGTCATATGCTATCATAAAATTTAATATAGTTTTTCCTTCTTCATTTCTTATTCCAAACCCATAACCCCCCATGTACCCTCTCATATTCCTCATTTTTCATTTCGACATGCCCATTTAAATCATCTCCTATTAAAATCATTTCATTTGATGGAATACTTTGTAATACTTCATCTAAGTCGTCTCAAAATCTTGATTTAGTAGTTTCATCTAATCCTACTTGTGGTGCATATACGCTAATCATGTTTATAGTTTATTTCGTTACTATTATCTTAAGAGTTATAATTCTATCCCCTTTTCTAACTACTCCTACAACTTTAACGAACTATCTATAACAATACCCACTTTATTTCTTGTTTTACTTTTTCCTTAATTCTATAACTTAAAACTCAAATTCTCTATCATCTTTGCCTTCTCATCTACCCTTTTTGTCTCTTTTAGACACAAAATATTAATTATTCTCCTAATCAACGTATCTATTATTTACATTGATTTACTCGTGAGGGTTCCTATATTCCATATTTCAAATCTTAGACTATTAGTTTTCCTATCATATTTGTTCTTATCCAATCTATGGTGTGAGAACTCTTGCCTATTTAATACTACACCCAAGTTCTCATGAGATGTAGTGGTCCTTGGCTCTTTGCCGATACGTTACAATCAGACTCTGCAACGTGAACTCTTGCATATTTAGCACTACACCTGAGTTATAAAGATTTAGAGGTCCTTGCCAAGACGTTATAGTTGGACCTTACAACACGTTCCTTCCGGGAGACAACTTAGCATTAGCACAATAGTTTAATGTATCCATTCATTGAATATTCGTCATAGTTTTAACGCTGGCTGACAATCTAATGCAACCCTCTTTTATCTAGGCTTGGGACCGACCATGACCGGTCGTCATAGGCGGAGTTTTATTTTTAAATATTTAGATTAAAATTTTTATTTTTAATTAATATATTTTATTAAAAGTAAATATTATAAAGAATAATAATTATTGACCGCTCCGCCACTATCTACCGCTATTTACAATACTGCTTGTAGATTATGTAAATCCTGATGTTGAGTCCAATTTCAAATCTTTGGAAATCTTATGGCTTGTCTTTCTCTTTATCTTTGCCTTCAGCAGGTAGATCATGAAGAATAGTTCCTATTGTGACAAAGTATGACTCTAGATGGAGAGGCAAGGGGTGAATAGCGCAATAAAAGAAATTTAAATCTAAAACAATAAGGATAGCAAAAAAAGAAAAATTCAATAACTAAGAAAGAAAAAAACTAGCAAATCATATGATTTGGAACCATGATTCTTACTCCACGTCCTATGACTTATAAGGTGAACCAACCCTTGAAAACTGATAACTTTCTCCCTCTTAGAAAACTTCTGAAGACATAGAATCTTTTACAATAAATATGAAAATTAAGTGCAATAAAATAATTCGTAAACTATGGAGCTTGGAATTAAAAACTTTAAGCTCGCAAATAAAAATAACATAATAAAAAATTGTTGTAGTAGAATTGTTGTCAAAAGGGTTTTATATAGACTTTCCATTGTCTCTCCTTTATAACCCTATAAATGATCATGAATAAACTCCAATAGTTGCTTTGCGTTAATATTAGTCAACTCTTGTTAGCCATCAATTGACTAGTGTGCATGATCTCTTTAGCTGTTGCCATCAGCTTTACACCTTTTCAATCGACTTAACACCTTTTCAGTTGATTGTTGTCCATGCTAGTTGACTTTAACACCTATCAGTTGACTATTCTAGAAGCTCATAGGTCTGACTCTCGAGCCATTTTAATGTAGTCATTGTTTCAAACTCATCAGTCAACTCAACTTATTCTCAGTCGGCTCCACACAAAATCAGTTGACAGTTTTTTGATAAGTTTCTAATCAATCCTATAATATTTCAAATTTAAAAATTAATTCAGTTGACTAACTTAATTTCTATCAAATGTTGAGTCGATTCTGTAGCCATTAATTTGGGTTGGACGGGTCGGGTTAGCTTGCTCCGTCAAACAATTTAAGTGGGTTAGATTGAAATTTTATCAATTCATTTTAAGGCCTGCTTGGGTTGTGACCTCCCGCGATGAGCATGGGTTGCCCCATGGGTTGAGAAAAAATAAATTTTTCTCCAAAACTTAAAACTAAAGTGGAAAATTCAATGGGCTTGTAGATTTGACCCACCTAATCCGTAACTCAAACTTAAAAATTTCATTTTGTGTAGGGTAAAACAGACGAAATATATGGTTCCGTCGGCCACGTTGCACTGCCGGCATCGTGGAGGTGACCTCCACTAGTCACGGCGAGGCCTTTGCAACTTCTGTGAGTCATGGTGAGGCCTATGTGTGGGTTGCAGTAAGGCCGCTGCGCCTTGGGCAGGTTGCGGTGTGGGGTGCAAAAACTTAAGAAAAAAAATTAAAGATTGTGCCATCTCTTGTTGCATGCCCATAGCATATTGCAAATAGGGCACTGGAACAACAGGAACTCTTGGGTTTGTATCCCTCCACATAGAACACAAATTTTATCCTCCACAAATGATAGTGCCAAGAGCCAAAGAGTGAAAGCATGACTAGGTCGGATATAGGATTTCTATCGCGTGCTGGACAAAACTTTCCTGCTCCCATGCTTCCTGAAGAAGTCATGTTCTACATACTCCTTTACCCTCTAGTGTATGCCACCCTCTCAGTATGTCTGATGTTGCTATAGCAGTGCCTTTGGCTGCAAGTATCTCATCCCTGATTTAAAGAGACTCCTTGATCAGGAGAGAGTCTCCATGTTTTGATCAAGGATGATTGACTTTGTTAATCATCATCGTTATTGTTGTTAGAACACCTAACCACTCTTTATTTGAACTATTTATTTCATCAATTCCCCCTCAATTATTAGTTCATTATTTTAAGACAGCTCTTCAAATGCAATGCCAACAGATGGTTGCATGCTAGTTTTTTAACCATCCAATTTTGAAATTTGCATGAAAAAGATCATCTTTTGATGACGGCAATAATTTCTGAACCCAAATGGATAAGTTGGACAAAAAAATTACCTTCTATGGTATAAGATTAAATAAACAAACAAGAACTTGTTCAAATGCAATCCAATTTTGTTCATTTTCTGGAATAAATACAGTTAAACTTATGTGAATTAGAAACCCTTGCAACTCATGACAATCATCTCCAAAAGAATCTAGTGACGTCAGAAGTTTTGTATCTCTTGTAACATTCAATTCCAAATAATTTCAGCTTCTTTAGGTTTTTAATCTGTAAATTATTTCTTTCTCTTAGTAAGACACCATTCTCATCATGTGTGTATTCCTTATTTAACTTCAGAATCAATCATGAAAGTAGAACTATTGTGGAGTGGAGGATTCCAACGGAAACTCATTATATCTAGCCATTTATAAAGATCCACATATTCATTAATTATTTTTCAATAGGCTTGTATCTGCAGAAAATAATAATAATAAAATTGTAATTAGTAATCAAAACAAGATAAATTATTGTAGTTGTACATGGATGTGATTGACCCAAATTGGAACTCATGTGTACATTTAATCGCCATCTTTAACATTCCCATTTGTTCTGTTGAATGTCAAAGATTTGTGCTTTCTGATTGTTGCCTCTTTGATCGTTCCAAATAGATTGGGACGGCCAGACCAAAGCATAAATTTCCATGAACCATGCATTTCAAAATTGAATCAGCCCATAAAATAATCGACAATAACTGAATTTTAATCATTGAAAAAAATAAAGTTTTAATCATTAGATTAATAATTAAAAATATTTCAAACATTATTAAAGTTCAGTAGAATCTACTATCCATCTTCCATCTTCTGAATATACAACGTGCACATAATTGCCCTGAAATTATGCAAGAATGTAGTAGTATTTTTTCCCTTATTTGTTGAGGTTGATGAGTTTTTTTGTTCACTGGGAGAGATTAGTATCAAATGAGAAATAATATTTAATTAATAGTCATCCTAATCAAATCTTTTCTTTCTATGAATCTCTTGAGCATTAAAATTACTATGGTTTATATATATATATATATATAAAATAAACTCTTTGACTTATTGTTATAGATAGAATGCAACACACTAAAAGTAGTTTGCCAATTTGTTAGTTAGGCTTAGAGCCTTAGACCACAATATAGGAATATAATTGGATAAGTTGATTTCAGTCGAGGCTGAATGAAGAGCTTATATGACTCTAATTTAATCAAGCATATGGTGTCTTATAAAGCTATTGAGTTTAGGCAAGGTGCATGCACTTTTGCTAAGGTAGTAATGGGTGCTCCAAGACTAGTTTGAGTTGGTTGAGGTGGATTTGTTTAAACTAAGGTGGAAATTGAAATTGAGTTAAAATTGAATTTGCCCGAGGTGGGTGTGGTTCGATCGAGGCGCTTGGCTTGCAATGGGGAGATTTGGCTCCTTTTGTCTCTCTTGCTCTTACAAAGGCTTGTGCATTGCTCTCTCTTTGTAAGTCAATAGGGGCTCTGTTTCTATTCTAGTCAGCACTATGGGCATTTGAAAAAGCTACTAAAGATGCCTATAAAATGCCTATTTATAGGCCATGTTAATGAGCGTTGTCTAATGCCCTTATGGTAGGTGTCTTGCTCTAATTGGGCTTGCCTTTTTCATTGTTATTTTGTATTTACATGACCACGATCAAGGTTGTTCACATGGTAAACATCCAAGCACCCAAGACTAAGTGGCTATCAGCTTTACAATCTAAAACATTATCAACGATTACTTCAAATTATTTTTTTGCTTAGACTTTTGCTGTTGTCTTCTTCCATTCATTTTTTTTCCACCTAGAATGTCCAATATATTCTTCATGTTTTTTGTTTGGAAACACAGGCTTATGATTAGGAGACTCAAACCTAATTTTTAATTTTCAACCAATGCAAACATGTATTTGGATTTCTTGAACAAAATGCTTTTGTGAAAAAAATCTAACAATTTGTTGACAGATTTCTTCCTTTTCAAAAAAAAAAAAAAAGTACTCTGATTATAATTAATGGATTTTTCCTAAAAGTCTTTATTATATATTTTCCCTTTATTTTGTGGTATTTGACCTCCAAGCAACTAGAATGATAATTGAGGAAATGGGCCTGAGGTCAAAGAACAAAAGTCAGCATCACAAAGGGAAATAATATCACAAATTCTTTGATAAAATAAATCCTTTCTACCCAATCAGAACACCAAACAACTGAGCATCGTGCCCAAAGGTTGGGCATCAGTCTTAGTGGGCTATGGGCAAGGGTGTAGGGCTAACAGTAATCTTGGAGATGAGGTGCTATAGATGGAAGTGGATGATGGAATGATTAGTAGAGATCCCACGACATTTTTTTGCAATAAGGAGTCTGTACTCAATTCCGCACGTCGCATGGCTTCCTCCCTGCCATCATGCATTATCACAAATGTAGCTTTGATGCCATTTGAAATAACCCATGATTTGTCTTTTTATATTAGCAATATCAGTATTAGATAAACTAAACAATCATATTTAAAATAAGTTTCCTTGATAAATCTTATTTGCAAATGAGATTGTGCTAATTGCTGAGATATAAACTTACTTGCTGAATATTATTTGTTAATGATATTGTGCTAATTGATAAGAGTATACATAGAATAAATGCAAATCTTTAATTGTTGGAAAATACTTTAGAATAATAATAAAATTTAAAAACAATATTTTATTCTCAAGATAAAAGGAATATAAATAAATAATTAACCTATTAGAATGGTATACATTAATTCAAATCAGCTTGATTTTTTAATTTTTGATTCATGTAATATGAGAAGTAATTTTGTGTAACTTACAATTTAAACAACTATTGTTCTGACAACTGTCGAAAGTTTACTATCATGCTGAAAGATCAACTGAATACAAGGTCTGTTTTCTGATGCTACCTGTTGAATATGCTTTATCTGCAGTTGTGGCAGTTTGATATTTCATCTCATTCCTGAGATATCAACTGTATTTCTTACCTTTGTAGGTTTTTCTAACAAAGCACTATAGAAACCGACGACTCCGTGATTCAGAGTTTGTTCTGGATTTTGAAGAAATCTATGTCATTGATTCTAAAACAAAATCAATCACTAGAGCTAAAGTCCTGGTAAGATGCTTTGCCATATTTTTTTCATTGCACTTGCTGCTATTTTCGTGGCTAGCTACTGATTTTTCAACCATTGTTAACATCTCTCAAAAAATGAGGTTCTTTTCTAGTAGGACCTGAGTTCCAAATTGTAAAATAAATCTTTAATAGTAATCAAAAGTTTTCTGAACTTGTACTCAATTCACAAATCTGGCTACCATATGCACATCTTTCAGGGTAGCAGCACATTGTGAAATTATTTGATGAGACTATTTATAGATTTAGTTAAGTCTACCTAAATCTATATTTACATTTGGGAAAAGCAAACCATGATGAAACTGTTACCCTAAGATGCATTGAGGTCGATGATTTTACTGATAGCATTTCCAATGATCCAACTGGTTAGATGTACATTAATATTAGCACTTTTTATAGGTTAATATATTTTAGCCGCATAATATTCATTCATTTTTTTCAAGTCAGTCAGTGGTCTAGTGTTTTTCTGTGGTTTTATTAAACTCCAAATAACGAAAGGTGTCTGTTAAGACTTTATACTAGTTCTTTTGAAGTTGGTTTCTTGAGTTTTGGATCGACCTGAGGATCTCTTCAGGCTTCAATTCAAATGGGTTATGTAGCAAAGTTTTCTTATCTGGGGTTCCCTACTTTGATATTGAGACATATACACACATTAATATACTTTAACACGAACAGTATGATTCATGTCTTGACAGTAGCATTTTGCGACATGTATTACTCGTGCACATCCCTTATCTCAGGATTGATCTGAGCTGCCATTAGTCCTCACATCACACTCACCAACAAGGGTTATCCATGTGTTTATATGTATCGAAGCATTGACTTTCCCTTGGCAGGTCACTGTTCCTGGGGGAAGAAGCAGGGATAGGAGGAAGGATCTGCTAATTATTCGCGATGGTGGAAACTCATTCAAAGTCATTGATAAGGTGTGTGTATGTATCCAATCCTCATATGATCTAAGTGACAAAATCAAGACCAAACACTGACCTAACTGGCTAACTCGGTGCCGAATTGATAGCAATGGTAGTTCAATCTATAAGAAGTTCTAAAACAAATTATTTCAAGAAATTGTCAAACTAGCTCGACCAGTGTGGATCTGAATGAATCTCTATCTGGTTTATTTATTGACTTTGGTATTCAGAAAGCACTGATGCTGATGTTCATTTCAGAGTGAAAGAGATGATCCCACCGCTGTTATAGAGAGAGAAGAGTGGTCAAAAACGCGGCAAGAAATGGAGAATCACCTCCGAAAGCTCCGAGACTTCAATGTTTCAAATTGGTTCTGATTAGCACAATTCAGATCCTCTGATTACTACGTTGTAGGACTTGCTTGAAGTCTATGTTGAATTGTTAATGGTCGAGAAAAATGAATATCAGATTCAACTATTGTGAATGCTGCCATTCTGTTATGGTTTCTTTTAATGTATATGACTTCAATGTTTAAAATCATACTTTATTTCTGATCCAACATCAGATATCAATAAGTTCATTGGCAACTGTGTTGTTTACAATTTTAGCTACATAAAAAATGAGAAGAAAAAAACTGTATAATTCATTATAAATCCAATTGCTATTCTTTTTCTTTGCCTTTGTGGAAACTAAAAATCCCAAATTACTTGATGCATTTCGCAGCCACGAACTGCGATCATGGCAGTTAGGCGCCATCATGCTCTGCTCTGTTCGTCGTCGTCGTCGTCGTCGTCATCTTATTGCTCACCAGCGCCCTCGTGATCTCCACGCACAACTCGGCATTCCGGCGGGCGAACTCCTCGAATCCCTCCGAGAACACCACCTCCTCCGCCTTGTCCACCACCACCCGCATCGCCCGCTCCTTCAGCATCCCGTCGGAGCATCGCTGCGCGACGTCCAGAGCGTCGAGCGCGTTGGCGGCGCGAAGGTCGGTTAGAATCCTCTGCTCGCAGCGCTGCCGGAGGAAGGGGATGTCGTACTTGTCCGCCGCGAGGAGCAGGGTGCGAACGGTCGAGCTGGGCTCCTGCTCCGGCTGCGGCAGCTGGCCGGAGTAGAGGAACTCGAGCAGGCTCTGCAGCTCGTGGTGCGTGAGCTCAGGGAGAGAGATGGTGTCGCCGGCGGGCGCGGCCTTGCAGTCGTCGGCGAGCAGCATGGTCTTGAAGATTTCGGATTTAGACGCCTGCAGCGATGATCATTCAGAACTCGGAACTGGAAAAGAGAGAGCTAGCGATCGACGATCACACAGAGTAAATCCATTCATAAATCCATCGCACCAGCACAGCTCGATGCGCCGGAATCGGTCGGCCGTCGCCGGCCTTCACCAGGATGTCGGCGTGCATCCCTTCCCGCAGCGCCACCAACCCATCGAGGAAACCCACCTTCTCCTTCATCTCCTCCTCCCTCTCGTGCATCTCCTTCATCTTCTCGAACCCATGCAAAATCCCCTGCGAAAATTTATTAACTCACAAATTCATCGACTCATTTCGTTCGTCCAAAAGAAAAGAAAAAAAAAATCCATCTCCACGACTCCACCGGCCGCTTGCCTTGGCCGGCAGGCACTTAGAGCCGCCGCCGTCGAGCTCATTGAGGAAAGCGATCATGCTCCTGGCGCCGTCGTAGCAGGAGGCGCAGATGCTGTTCCTGGGCGGCCTGTAAACCGACGCCATCGGGCTACAAACGCAGCAATCCATCTTCAATTAACTCCTCTCAATCTCTAGCTCCTTCCTCCTTCACGAAATCCATCACCCCGCTTTTCCTGCCTCGATTGATTTATAAATCAACATCTGGTTGGCGTGGCGTGGCACAGCAGCAACATGAGTTTCGAATGGACATTGAAAAATATACACGCACAATTAATGGAGTTGGGGGAGAATGAATCGAATTGTCCAATTGAATGAATGAATGATTGGGCAAAAGGTTGAAAGGGACTCTCCAACCTAGAGAAGTGGATAGAAGATCAATAAAGAAAAGAGAAGAGGAAAGTATGAGGCCGAGCACATCGCCATCACTACCTTCAAACTCACACAGACATTGCACCATCCATAAACCCAATTACCAACGAACGGACAAAAGGAGATTAGAGAAGAGAAGAGAAGAGAGAAAGAACAGCCTGGTGCAGGCTCGATCCATGCACACTTCCATTTTTGTTTGGTGGGCGGCCAATTTTGGCCGTTGTCAGCTCAAAATCGTGGTGGTCGATCGCCGACAGGGCGGGTGGCTTTCTTTCTTCAGTTGGAACATCAAATTTGTCAGCGAGCGTCGTCAGATAAATAAATAGTCTTATCTATTTTCAATTATTGCGTGCGTCGAATTAATACTGATTATTCAGTTATTAAATTTGTTTCGAATTATTTTCAATAATCTGATCTATTTTCGAAGGAATTAACCGGTTCTCTTTTATTTATCCTACATTCCACCTAACCTAAACATATGGGTGGTGTTACGGTGCACACCATTTTGCACGACATGGCCATGCTGCCCATGTGGTTTTGTTGATAGGACACTGCCACATGAGCGGCAATATCTCGTGTAGGAACGAACACTTCCGATTTAAAACTTAAACATTTACACCACTGTAATATTGATTTTTGCAAAAAGTAAAGAATGTTATATTTGGACTATGAAGAATGGTAGAAATTTATAGGAATTAGAATGAGTCTAATCTATAGAACCGTCAATGAATTTTGACTAAAACTCATTGATGTACCAAGGGTTTTGGATTTTGGAAAAGTTAGCATGTAATAGAAGAGCATAGTATAATGAAGGTATTTATGGTGTCCATGTTTATTTCTGATATTTCTATGATAAGTTATGTATATGTGTCAATTGCTTTAAAATCTTAAACTTTGAAAACTTTCTGATCACTGTTGTTAATGAATTCAAGCTGGTATCTATGGGCACATATATACTTTGGGACACTTCATAAACTTATATTTAGAATGAGTTCGATCGGAGTTCTCTACGTTCATCAATGGA
Source organism: Kaempferia galanga (assembly GCA_037974795.1). Taxonomy (NCBI): domain Eukaryota; kingdom Viridiplantae; phylum Streptophyta; class Magnoliopsida; order Zingiberales; family Zingiberaceae; genus Kaempferia; species Kaempferia galanga. The sequence continues at coordinate 4,821,677 of JBBPFP010000053.1, read as the reverse complement.
TTTTAATTGATATCCATTGATGGACGTAGGAAATTTAGATTTTTGGAAAGTTGACATATAATGGAAGAGGGTAGTATAGTAAAGATATTTATGGTATCCATAATTGGTTTTAACATCTCTACGATAAATTATGTGTATGTGTCAATTGTCTACTTTTGGAGGCTATAACTTTTGACTCAGATATTAGAACGACTTAATTTGTTGGTGTAGGATGCATCAATGATTGAACCTAGGTTTTGATAATGGCAAAGAGTTCAAAGTTAAGGGTTATTGTTGATTTAACGAGTTGAATTAAGTGTGCAGGAAAGTCCTAAGTGATCTTAGCCATGTAGAAATCCCTATGGGAGGTAACCCTAGGTCCTAGAGGGTGGTAACCCTGGGTTGTGAAGAGTTCTAGCTACGGTTAGGTAACGAAGTTCTGGTCTGAGGGACTGGGATGAAAGACTTGGCAGATCGAGGACATCAAGTGGAAATCCTACGGGTCAGGGATCAGACTAGGTGGAAGCCCTAAAGGTCGCGAACAATAGGCAAGAAATCCTAAGGTTGAGGACCCTAGGTGGAAGTCTTGAAGTCTCGGATGCTGAGCAAAAGTCCAAATGGTCTGGAGGACCGGTTTGGCAACAGTAAACTCTCCTAGGAGGAGTAGATGAGAACGCATTCATCGTTGAGGGAACAGTAGACGTCGGTCCGACCTAGAGTTCGGTTGAAATTCAAAAGTCAGGATTGGACAGTCCTGAGACTGTCAAAATTAATTTATTAATCATATGATATTTGTGCTAACTTAGTTTTGCAGGGTATATTTGATTTTAGAGTAATATGCTTTGCTGGGAAGAGAAATGGACAAAAACCTTTGGATAAACAGTGTTCAAGGCGCCTCCGGGGATGCTGGAGGCGCCTCCGGGGATGCTGGAGGTGCCTCCGGGGATGCTGGAGGCGCCTTCGGGGATGCTGGAGGCGCCTCTGAGGGCTTGGCCTTAGGCCCACACGGAGAGGCGCGGAAGGCGCCTTGGAGCAGGCGAGAAGACACCTTGGAGCACCTGAAGGTGCCTTCGGGTGGATAGAGACCGTATAACACGACTTTATCTTTGTGGATAAAACCTCATCGCTAGAGGCTCCTCCAAAGGATTT
>JBBPFP010000053.1:4763469-4777599 GCA_037974795.1 Kaempferia galanga | reverse complement strand
ATAATTCCCAATCTGGTAATACTAAAGTAAGTGGTGCTTGGTTGGATGGAATGAGAGTGAAAAATGAAAAAGAGATTGAAAGTTAGGGGCGCTTGGTATATATTTGGTAATGGGAATGGTAATGAGTTTGATTGAGGGGGGAATGAGTTTAGCGATAACCTAGGGGGGTTGGGTTATGAAATTAGGGGTATCAAACCCATATCTTAATTCTGATTCTCGTCTACCAAGCATCAAGAATGAGAATGAAACAGATTTCATTCCTATTCCAGCCTTCTAAATCCTTCTATCAAGCACCCCCCAAATGTTTTATCAACCAAAACAATGTGATGTATAAATAACATACACCATGACTTAATTGTTTTAATATACGCTACGATAACATCTTTCTTTTTTAGAATTCTCCACATAATATCTCTCGGGATTTATCCAAAGTTTTTTCTAATCAATAATACCATGTGTAAATTTTGCTTCTTTTTTCGATACATTTCAATTAGTTGTTCGGAAAGAGTTATAACTTATATCGAGTTTTTAGGCATGAATTCAAATTGATTTTTAATCATCTTGTTCTCCTTAATATTTTTTCTATTACACTTTTCTAAAGTTTCATGCATGACTTATTAGCTTAATGCCCCTATAGTTTTCACAATTTTGTGCATCCTTTTTGTTTTTTCATTGTTTTCAATATCGTGAATAACTTCGTAAGTTATTTAATACCTTACTTCCTCGTATACTTCCATACCTCTATTGAATATCATCCGGCCCAATAACTTTTCTCTTTTGTATCTCATTTATATTTAACATTAGTTTTGCTTTTGAAATTTGAATCCTTTGATACATTTAATTTTTTTTACCTACCTAAATTTCCTAACTTAAGTTAGTTACTTAAATGACTAAACCTTAATTAAAAATTATAAAAAATATGTATTCCATCGTTCTTTTATTTTCTCATCCTTCATTAGTACACTATTGGATTCATTTTTAATGTATCTTAATTTGGTAAGAATTCTTATTTTCTTCTTTCTTGCTTTAGTTAGCAATAAATATCCCTTTTCTCTTTTTTTGTATCAAGCTATTGATGTAAGCATTCATAAGTCTAATACTTGTGCTCTACCCTCTTATTAAAGATCCTTTATGTCTTCTCGCTTAACTTCCACCACTTGATTATAGGAGTCATTCACTTTTTCCTTCTACCAATATTATGCTTGAAGCACGTATTTAACACCACTAATCTATGTTGGGTGGTTAAATTTTCTCCAGGGTGATCTTATAATTTTTATAATTTTTTCTGTCCCTCTTCTTGACCATAAGAAAGATAACTTGCGACTTATTATTTTCAGTTTTGAACATAGCCAAGTGTTTTTTTGCTTGAAAATTATATTAATTATTATATATTTATAGAAAGGGTAGTCTAGTGAATGCAGGGTCCCTAGAAGAGTCGGACCACATTGAGTCTATTGTACACAATCTTACCTCGCATTGCGAGAGGTTGTTTCCACGACTCGAACCTGTGATCTTTTAGTTCATACGGTAGTAACTTTATCATTACGCCAAAACTCTCCTTCGTTAATTATTATTTATTTATATGCTATTGTGAAATTCAACATAGCTTTTCCTTATTCATTTCTTATTCCAAAATCATAGCTCCCATGCACCTTATTATATTTCTCATTTCTTACTCTAAGTGCCCATTTAGATCTTGTCTATTGAAATCATTTTGTCTATTGGATTTTTTGTGTTACCTCATCTAGGGCTTCTCAAAATCTATGTATAGTGTTTTTATCTCATCTTACTTGAGGAATATATATGCTAATTATATCAATAATTTCTTTTGCTTCTACTATCTTAAGAACTATAATCTAATGAACTATTTACAACAATACGTATTCTATTTTTCTTTTTACTCTTTCCTATGTATCATAACTTAAAATATGAATGTTTTCTCCTTTATCTGTTTTGTATTTTATAAATATAAAATATTTTTCTCTCCTAATAATCGTATCTACTATCTAAGATAATCAGTTATTCCTATAATATCTATTCAAGTTCTCATATAGTTGTAGTGGATGTTGTAGTTAGGCCCTGCAATGCATTTCTTCCGGGGATAACATAGGATTAAGGCAATAGTTTGATGGATCCATACATAACATTTACCTATGTTTTATGCTGGCAACCTAACACAACCCTCCTTTATCTGCGCTTTACTCCGATCATAGCGGAGTTTATTTGCCATGGGTGGAGTTAATTGTATTATATGGGTATATACCTATTAATTTATACTAAGTCAATTTGTTATCGTTGAACATTTCTTTTCTTCTTTCCTTTATATGGTCATCTATTCTTGATTTTGCTAATTGCATCAATTATTGAAATTAAAAATGTAATATAGCTTTGTTGCTCACTCTGATGTAAACCTCTTGCAAAACCTTTGCATGTATCTCATCTCTTGCCATTTGTCTCCACTCTCATTTTGAGCTTCATCACTTGCGTTTAATTTTGTGTATCCTCCCTCCCTTCTTTCTTATATTATATTGCTTTCACTTGATATTGGTCAAGGAAAAGGAGCATATCACTTGCTACAACAATACCTGGTCAATATATAGGGAAATGCATGTAAACATATAATTCCTTTTGTGTAAACTTGATTTTGTTTGATTCCATAGTTTGCTCGTGATTGACACACAAATGAACTTTCATGGTTTAAACTAGAGTTTGAAATATTGAGCTGCCTCATCTAGTATGACCAATACTTATCGTTCTGCTAGAGAATTGAGACATGGAAGAAGACAACAAGTGATTAAACCCTATGTTGTTTGTCTAGAACAGTGTCACCTGTGCTTAGCATGACTGATATTTTATTGTTCTTCTAGAGAATTGAAGCATGAAACAAGATAACAAGTGATTAAAGCCTATATCACCCGTGCTAGAACAATGTCAATGTACCAATTTAGGTAGCTGGTACATTCTTTTGTCTCTGTGAAAATCAAACGAGTTTGTCCAATCTTAACCCATGAAAATTGAAATGATTTTGCTGGTTATAGGGAGGGACAGAAGAGAGGAGAAGAAAATATAAAAGGGCTCGTAATCATTGAGAGAAGGTATACTGGGACTAATAAAAGCTGTTGGAGGCTTGGAGCTTAGATGATGGACTATAACTAGGTACATCGGTGAAGAGGATCTAAGGTAAGGTGGCCTGAGGGTATTTAACAAGGTTGCCTTTCCAGTGATAGGTTTGATTTGATGAAGGCTGGGCAGTGAAGGGGTGGCAAGTTATAGAGGTCGATGATGTATTTGCAATTTTGTGGATAAAGAGATGCAAATGACCTTGCCCTCAAAATAATCTCTCTCTCTCTCTCTCTCTCTCTATATATATATATATATAACATTTGTTATATACAACATAGTTATGTATATAATATATGCTATATTTTATTATGTATTATATATTTTATAGAGTATATTATATACCAGATTAGTTATTTAAGATTTTTATTTATTAAACAATACATAAATGAATTATATAATTTAATAAACAATGTATTAATTAATTAATGTATCAATTAATTGTTAATTATATAATTTTTATTTTGATTATTTGTGTTAATTAAACAATATATTAATTTGTGTGGATAGTGTAATAGTTATATTAGTGTGTTTTTTGATGTGATTGATTATATTTTTCTTAAGTATCTCTGATAGTATATTTCCTGTGGCTTTGTAAGTTTTTTTAGATCATGTCTTCATTGTTATTGTTTTTATTTGTTTTGTTATTTTAGGTGCTAATCAGCTTACGTTTTTGTGTTTTAATGCATTTTAGCATACCTTTTCAATGCGTTGATTTTTTTTCTCACGATGTTCTGCAATCTATCTGGTTGACGTATCTATCATTTTCAGGCATTTACGATGAAAATGGTCGTATATATAATCCTAAGATTGTACGGATTGGTCTAAAGGCTCATCATTTGGTGCAAGCTGTCTCCATGGATTACCTTGTGTGTATTTTCTCCATTTTGATTTATGCTTTTGAAATTTTAGCCAAGCCACTGTTATTGAAATTCCTTTCTGCAGGTAGAACAAAAACTTGCTGGTATAGACCGCATAACATCTGGTGCAGCGAAACATGGATCTGGAGGAGCAGCTGATCGAGAACGTGTTCGAGCTGCAATACTGGATGAAGCAGCAATTGTATGCTAGGTGTTTTTCCTTGAGATGATCATTCAAATTTCATCTGTCTTTCCCCTGATTTTGGTTCTCTCTACCAGGTGTTTTCTACTCTTAGTTTTAGTGGATCTGTTCACTTCACTAGGATGAATCGTGTGTTTGATGTGGTTATAATTGATGAAGCTGCACAAGCTGTGAGTTTTCATTTTTCCCTTCCATCGTTGAGCCTCATTGCTTTAGATTTTTTAGCATTAAAAAGTGATTCCATTTTATTTTTCTCATTTCATTTGCACGAGCAACTTATTTTCCTTGTATAGGGCATAATAAGTGATGGCATTGAATGAGATAGGGAGTAGCTTTGTAACAGATTTATATGATATTGATATTTAGAAAACACAATTTAATTGGTAAGCAAAAATGTAGATAGGCACAGACTAAGGTTTAAGGCTTATGTATAAATGAAATGATTAGATTGCTAATTACTCCTGGAATCATAAAGACAACCAACTTATGTACCTTTTTGCTGCCTTCAGGAATGTTGTTTCCATGTCTTGAACATAGGTCAACTCAAATATTTTGTAGGACCATCTTGCTTTTGTTGGCATTTTGTGACAAATAATCCTGCTGCTTGAACTCCTGAATTTCTTTAGTTTTCTCTGTCTGAGGCTAAGATCAAAATCCTTTTATTCTATTGATCAAATATATTTTTTATTTTAAATATCATGTTAAATAATTTTGTAAGTCATTCAATATCTTGTTTCCTCTGGGCACTTTCATACCTCTATCGGAATATTATCTAATCCAACTGTTATTTTATTTTGCATCTCATTTAGAGTTTGTTCTATTTTTGATGTTTGAAATCTACGATAAAAATTTAATTTTTTATACTCATTTGACGTACTGAAATTACCAAAGTTAAATTGGTCACCTAAACCTTCATTAAAAAGTTAATGAAAATACTTCTCACATCACTTTTTTATTTCTCCATCATTTACTAGTATTCATCTTTAATACATCTTGTTTGGATAAGATCACTTTTCTTCCTTTTTCACTTTAGCTATTTAATAAATGTCTCTTTTCCCTTTTTTATATCCAATTTTTGATTTAACTGTTCAAAAATTTCTTTCTTTGCTTCATTCGCTGTTTTTTTAGTCTCGTTCTTTATTATTGTATATTTTTTTAAGTAGAAGATAAGAGTACAAGTATTAGGTGAAATATACGGTAACTCTAATACGACATGAGATAAGATGGTATGAAAGTTGAAAATAATAGCTAAGAGTGTACTTGGTGAGTCAAAGGGACATGCACTACTAAGTAAGGAATCTTGGTGGTGGAATGAGAAAGTATAAGAGAAAGTGAAGGAAAAATGAATAACTTATAAGGAATTATATATTTGTAAGAATGAGGTGTATATCCAACACTCTTAACCTATGTTGGGTAGTTAAGCTTTCTCCGGGGATAACCTTGTAATTTTTACAAATTCTTCTATCTCTCGTCCTAATCATAAGAAAGTTAATTTGCGATTTATTATTCTCATTTTTGACAATTATCTTAAAAAACATATCACGTAGTATAAGGTCATTTGTTATCGCAAAATCTAACATAGTTTTCCCTTCATTCTAAAACCATAACCCCCAAGCACCCTTTCATATTCTGTATTTTTCACTCCTACATGCTTATTTAGATTGCCTCCTATTAAAATCTTTTCATTTGGCGGAATATTTGGTAATACTTCATCTAAATTATCATGAAACCTTGAATTTATATATTTTTCTATTCCTACTTGACATGCATATATGCGAATTACGTTCATAATTTCTTTCTTCACTAATATCTTGAGAGTTATAATTCTATCCTTTTTTTTATTACAACTTCATCCTTAAACCAACTATCTACAATAATACTCACTCAATTTCTTATTTTACTGAACCTATGTACTATAAAGTAAAATTCAAGTTCTCTATCATCTTTGTCTTCTCGCCTATCCATTTTATGTATACACAAAATACTAATTCTTTTCCTGATCATCGTATCTATTACCTCTATTACTTTACGGTTTCTATGTTTAATGTTCCAAATCTTAAACTATTAGTTTTCCTATAATATTTGTTCTAATCCAATCTATGATGAGAGAAAACTTGCCTATTCAACACTATACTTAAGTTCTCATGGAGATTTATCGGTCCTTACTGAAATGTTATAGTCGGATCCTCCAACTCGAACTCTTACATATTTAATACTACACTCGAGTTTTGGAGATATAGCGGTCCTTGTCGGGATGTTACAGTTGGACCCTATAACTCGTTCATTTTTTAGAACAAACTAGTATTAACACAATAGTTTAATGGATCCATTCATTAAATATTTGTCTTAATTTAACACTGGTTAATAATCTAACGTAATTCTCCTCCTATATCTAGGCTTGGGACCGGCAATGATGGCATAATTCATCATGACGGTGTTGGTCTGGAATAGGCAACATTCACCAAAATTCTATTTCATGCTATCTCATGCACGCGGGCTCTTTGATTTAATGCAAGAATGTCTAGTCTAACATTGGATGCTATGCAGTATTCTCTTTTAGAGTGAATTATATGAACAACCCTTTTAATGGAGTTTTCCTTCACACTCCATTTAAAAAAAACGAACTTCCATTTAAGAAAATTATATTAACCTTCTGAAAAATGGTAGCCCATCATATTTGTATCTTTGGTGTTTGATTGTTCTCTCCGATCGTCTATGAAAAGTTATGATTATTTATAGATTTTTTTTCTACGTCTTTTTCCTATTTGCTTCACTCTAACTTTGCCTTATGGAATAATTACAAATATTTTTTCTTTGTTTGCTTTTGCACTATGCAAAATTTTATAAAATTGTAAGTTCTATCAGCCCAGCTAAATTATGCATTCCTGATTTATTTTTTTCAGGTTGAACCAGCAACTCTTGTTCCATTGGCCCACGGATGCAGACAAGTTTATCTCGTATGTTACTTTGATGATTTTAACACTTGCCCCTACTCATAACTATTCAAATTCAGTCTTTTACATACTGATTCAATTCTTATTTTCAGTAATATAACCTGCATAAAGATATGCATTTTAATACATGATTCTGAGGGCCTAGTAATTGTTTCATTCAGGTCCTTTTCTATGATGACTTGTTGGTCATGCTTTATCTGTTGAGGTTGGTATAAACTTCGGTGAATATTATCCCAAGATCAACCTGTTCTATTGTCTGCAATACTTTGTTACTAATCCACAACATTTAAGCTGACCTATCTCCTTTTCGAACTACAAAATTCATTGGTTTATCCTTTATAGTTAAGGTTTCCACTAGATATACATAGGCACCATTCTTATCCACATTATAATTATAATCTTCCAGGCTGATAATTTGGAATTTCTACTCATACTTCATGACGAGAGGATGTCTACTGGACTCCCATCTTTAGGATCTGTGTTTTACTAGCAGAGAAGTGATTTCTGATTATTAATATGGTGAAGAAAAAGATCTGTTAAATGTATATTATGTTTATTTTCTTTAATTAATTGGATTAGAGTTGATCATTATGTGAAGGGGTCCCATGATCCCTGCTAATGTTAGGGTAAAGTTTGGAGAATCATAACAATCTCTCAACTTTCATTCCTCTACTTTCCTTGTTCATTTATGCATCCTCTATTTTCTTATCTTCTCTTCATTCTCTCATATTTCCTTTTTCGCCACATAAAAGTATTTTTATATGTTATTCCTTGAATAGTGGTTGATCTTCCACCATCAGATCCAATGATCTACTATTTTAGTGCTTATGGTCAGGATAATTTTACATTAAGCAATCTAATTGCAATTTGGTTCTGGAATATTATTAGCAAACTTTACACCATGCATGTATACAATGGTGTATCTGGCAGTGAACTACAATGAAGCACAAACCGATATTTAGAAAGAACGTTGTTTTCCTAACACCGCCAAAACACTAGGCTACTGAACAAATTGTTGAAATAGATTTTCAGGTTTCTATGCATGAAGGGATAATCTATTAATAGAATATATAGGACCAATGTCATTTTAATCTAGAGTACAACTCTTCCTCAGACTCGGCTGATACCCTTTCTGTACCTGTGTCACCATGATGCAAAATGGGTATGGATATGGAAAACTTAGTCCAAGTAGCTGGAGAACAAGAGGAAGAAGAAAAGAGATGGAGGAAGCTTAGCTACTTCCTGCTGGGCTTTGTAGGTGGCATGTGCCATGCGGATTGTGCTGGTGTATTAATGCGCCTCATAGGGTGAAGGCTCATCTAGCTCCGGAGAAAAGGAGTAGCCTAGTGACAAATTAGGGATATAGTAATTAATACTCTAAACTGCTATCTTATACTATCAAATTATGCAACTTATACTATGAGTCTTGATACCCTACTTACCTTATGGTGATCACTTTGTGAGCACCACGTGTAATTTTTTTGTTTTTTAAAATTTCTTTAGCTTTAATACTATAACTCAAACCCTAAACCCTAAATTTTAAATTCTAAGCTCAAAAAAAAATAAAGAAAAAAAAAATACTTGGTTCTCACTAAGGTAAGTAGGGTAACATTCTTGCTTATACTATATGTTACATTTAGCTTATTTCATAAGCTATAACATATTAACTTACTCGAGTTTAAGTAACATAGGACAACTATTCTTTAATATGACCTACAAACAGTGGTCTGAGGGCAATATTTAGAATTGGTGGCTTGTCGTTTGCATACACAACAAATTATCTCGTTGATTAGAAATTTCATGTAGTGCTGCTCTACATTGTCGAATTGTGATGTTCTCAAGACCAATATTGGTGCTGGCCAACATGGGTAGTCTGCTACTTTGTAGTCTGTGCCAAACTGCAGTACCAATTATAATAGATGGGATTCAACGTATATCGTCGAATACATTCTACCTATCAGTTTTGGCTAATGAATTATAATCCAAAAATACGTTGGAGAATTCACATTGGACCCAGACAGAGGAGGTGGTGCTATAGAGAGATCAATCTAAATCAAACACAAGGGAGCGTAGGTATAGGGCTTATTGGTGCGTAACACAATTTGTCACATAGTGGGAGGAAGATGTGTGGGTACAAAGATTGAGGAAGATGAATGGCTAGAGTTAATTAGTACAAGATAGTGCGGATTAATTAATACAAATTGGTCTTCTGTTGGGATTATTTATATAGATTACAAAAGTTGCGGGACATTGGTACTATAAGCATAATTTAAATTTAACTTATCAATCATTCTTAAAGCTTAGATTTTGACTCTATCATATAGGTACGATTGAAAGGATCAAAATCATTATGAAAAAAAATAGAAGATGTGAAAAATAAAATTTTACTTTGTTAATTTACCTATTTATTTTGTGACTAAACACTAGAATAACTTTTTCACTATAATTCATCGGGAGTGGAATAACAATATTGACGGTTGCATTATGGTGTGATACTTATTACTTCTATGTTAAAAGAGAAGTAAAATTAAAGCTAGCCAGAATTTTACAGTTAAAGGATTGTTCAGAAGATCAATATAGTAATAGTATTTTATCTAACAGGAATTTTATTGATTAAAGTCATCGTTTTGTAAAATTTTAAGTTTTAGAGGTATTTTAGGATCACAAAGTACACCTGACGCTCTCCATTTCAACCATTTGTTTGTATTTTATATAAGACATCTCTCAATCCCTCCATCCTTTTATAAAAATAATTCTAAACATTTAAAACTCTGAGTTACAAGAACTCGTCATCTCATATCTTAATAATTGTCTCATTATGTCTAATATTACTGAACTTAAATTCCATATATTGTCTTTACTCTACTAAGCCTAAAACCTTTCACTTCTAGCATTTCTCGTAAAGATTTGAGTTTAGCACTTACTCCTTAGTGATATAATTACCCTTGAGACTTTATCATAAGCTTTTTCTAGGTCAACAAATAACGTATATAAGTCTTGCTTTTGTTTCGGATACTTTTCAATTAGTTGTAAGATGTATAACTTCTATTGTTGACTTTCCAAGCATAAATTTAAATTGATTTTCATCACTGCAGTCTCCTTTAGTTTTTTTTTTTCTATTATTCTTTCCCAAAGTTTCATAGTACGACTTACTACCCTATAGTTTGCACAATTTTGTACATCTTTATTCTTATATAAGGGAGTTCCGTAGTTTTTTTTCCATTGATCGGGCATTTCATAAACCAAACTAAGAATTCTTGTTTTATTCAATTTTGTTTCATTCCATTTAAATAGATACTTTATCCTTCTCAATTCCATTCCATAAACCAAACATGCTATTACGGTGTGTTTGGTAGGGTTGAATACTTATATGATTTGATTCCAATGGTGGATGGACAATTTGAGGTGGAATGTTCAAATTGAATGACTCATTTTGCTCCATCTATTCTATACTTTAAGAGGTGCATAGCTTCATTTCAGCTCTATCAAAAATAATATTTTGTAACAAATTATATTTCAAAACTAAAATGCTGATATCAAACAAGTAAACAGTTGAGCCGGTCGAGCTGTTCAAACTAATTGGGTCCAACTGATCGGACCAATCAGGTTAGGCCAGTTGAACCAATCGTGTCATGCTAATCTGACCATTCGGGTTGGCATGCTGGTAGTGTCGGCTGTGTTGGTCGAATTGATTGAGATGGGTAAATTGATTGAATCGAGCATGTGGGTTGGATTGACTCAATTGTGTGTGTGTGTGGACAGACAAGATAATGTACATTGGATATATTTGATAGATTAGATAAATTAAGTCAGTCATATTCACCAAAACAATTAGATGAACCAAACGGGTCAAACGTACAATGAGACATTCAACTAGTTATAGCATTCGATTTTTACAATCAACTAATGAAGGGAATGGATCATATTCCCCTTTTCATTTCGTTCCACTAAATACTTTTTCATTCTGATTCCATTCTATTGTATTCTACTGTTCCAATGAACATGGTGGGTTCATGGAGACTTTCTTTATACGAAGTATGCCCCTTCTAATTCCGGACTTCAGAGACATTCATATTCGCCTCACTTTTGTCTTCATGGAAATGACTTTGCTACATATTACATATATGTAGAAATACGTGGAGTGCTGCATGCAGCATCTGATTGTGACGAATACATTATTGAACATGGATTTTGTTTGTATACCTATTATTTCTGTGAATATTGACTAATAAAAGTTTACCCTACAATCCAAGTTTTTTTAAAATATTATATATTTATAACATTATAATCCAAGTTTTTAAAATACAAAATGCTACACATGTAATTCAAATTTGGTAATCTGATTGTTACTAATACATTATTGAACATGAATTTTGTTTGTATTAATATTATTTCTGTGAATATTGACTAAATAAAAGTTTACCCTACAATCCAAGTTTTTTAAAAATATTATACATTTATCTGAACATTATAATCTAAGTTTTTAAAATACAAAATGCTACAGAACGTGTGATACAATATTGGTAATCTTTTTTAGAATTGATTAGAACCAAATTCCTCGTCATCCTTTTAGTCTAAACCAGGATCAATTTGTTAGTTTTCATTATCAAATATGTGACTTGAGATGATTTTATTGTTCTCTTAGTTTTTGTAAATAAATCTCTCATCAATCAATTCAAGATTAAACTAATACATGACAATATATGCTGGTGCATATGCAATACAGTCATATGGAGCACCTTTTGGCTCATTGGTTACAATTTTCGTTTAGCTAGCACACTGTTTTTTCATTATGGTGCTTTAATTTTTAGGTTGGTGATCCTGTTCAACTTCCAGCTACTGTAATCTCTACGACTGCTGAGCGCTTCGGGTAAATAATTTATTCATTTCACCAAGTGTTTTTTTTCCTGAAACACTGATATGGATCCTTTATTTTGGCATATGGTTTAATTCTATCAGGTATGGCACAAGTTTGTTTAAGAGATTTCAGGAAGCTGGATTTCCTGTACAGATGCTAAAAATTCAGTACCGCATGCATCCAGAGGTTAGTTTTTCCTTTCTTTGTTGAAAAAAGCTAGACATCCTAAATACGCTGCTTGGTAACAGATCAGTATCTTTCCCTCAAAAGAATTTTATGGTGGCTCGTTGGAAGATGGTGAGACAGTAAAAAAAGTGCGTCCTTGGTATGCACATCGTTGCTTTGGGCCATTTCACTTCTTCGATATAGATGGAACTGAGACCCAGCCATTAGGAAGCGGCTCTTGGGTAAATGAAGACGAGATTGAATTTATAGTGCTATTGTATCATAAGCTAGCAAATAATCATCCAGAGCTGAGATCTAGTCCACAAGTGGCTGTCATAACTCCATATAGCTATCAAGTTAAATTTTTGCGTCGACAATTTCGTGATACATTTGGAGAGCAATCCGATAAAGTGGTCGACATAAACACTGTAGATGGGTTTCAGGTGATGCAATTAAATCACAGTTCTTGCTTAGATTTGATTTTTTGCCATGTAAATTCAAACTGTTTTGCCATCAGGGCCGTGAAAAAGATATTGCTATATTTTCATGTGTTCGAGCAAATGCTAGTAAAGGAATCGGGTTTGTGGCTGATTTCCGGAGAATGAATGTTGGCATAACAAGAGCGAAATCCTCTGTTTTAGTAAGCACTATTTTCACCACCATTCTAGCTTCCTTTCAGTTTCCATATCAATTTTTTATTTTTAGATGTATAATCCACCTTTATATATCACAATCTGTTGGTCTCAGGTGGTAGGATCTGCTTCAGCACTGAGCCAAGATAAGCACTGGGGTAATCTAGTGAACAACGCAAAAGAGAGAAATTGCTACTCTAAGGTTTCTTTTCTTGGTTCTTACTCGACAAATTCACTAAAACATTTTGTTTTTAGCATTTCATCAACAGTTGTGTTGTTCCTGCAGGTTACGAAGCCATATGCTTCATTCTTTAGTGATGAGAATTTGAAGAAAATGGAAGTAGATCTCATGCAGCAGAAGAGGGATCTGAAGAAGGCCCAGGCACTACAAGCTGTTCATGATGAACTGAATAAAGTTGAAAACATGGTTGTCGATAATGATAATGCCGACGAAAATGCAGAAGACGCACAGGATTGTGGCATGGATGGAGATGGAGATGGAGGTGGTTTTGGTGAAGATTAATTTCAAGATTTATTACAATTTCTAGTAGTCCCGATGTCTTAATTTAAACTACCCAATTATTTATGTAATACGAATGCATTTCCAATCGTGGCTTAATTCTCAAAATTGTAATTATTTTAAAGCTCAAATGCTGGTGTGGACATAAGTCACATTGCCGATGTGATTGCAATAGAAGGATTGCAAATCATCACATTCTGGCTATTCCTTAGGCAATGAAGTTACATTGCTGATGGGAGTTCCAACCTGAGTATCAGAATGAGCATGAGCACTGATGCATATCAACCTCGCCCGCTAAAATTTAACATTGACTATCAAGGTAAATTGTAAATTGTTTACGGAGGCTTATCCAAACGGCATTCTTAAAGTTTTCATCTAACTAAAAGAAAATTTTTATAGTGTACCGCATTGAAATTTAACTTTTAAATATGTGGTTAACCGCATAAAAGGTCTAACTGAGCATTACTTTGGGTGCAATTTGACACAATTATGGTTGATTGTAATGGGGGGATTGATTACCATGATACCGTATAATAAAGTAAAGAATAAAGAAAATATGAAAAAAAAAAAAAAGAAGAGATTTTGTAACGAGGGATTCAACGGACAAACGGGTCGGGCTCGAATCCCCGTTAATGGGTTCATATACCCGAACCCGACGTCGTGAATCCCAACGTCGTGAAAACCCAACGTTCGCAGACTAAGGGCATCCACAATGGCTCCAAATATTTCATCTAAATATTTATGGTCCCCACATCTACATCATCAATCAAATATCCCCTTCCTCAAATATCCCAACTTTCACAATCAAATATCCTACAA
>JBBPFP010000053.1:4724509-4734838 GCA_037974795.1 Kaempferia galanga | reverse complement strand
ACCACCTACCTTCACTCACTAGGGCTTGACTTTACTTATTAAGACTTCTTCTTGCTTAACCTACAGTTAGGACTAATCACTTAGTATACTTCTCACCTGCCTAATTTCCAGTTAGGACTAATCACTTAGTAGATTTTTCACTGCCTAACCTTCGGTTAGGACTTACCTTTGCTAGTCATCTAGTCCTAACTAGATTTCTTTCATCCAACATCAAGTCCTATTTGGATTAACTCTTAGTAACCTAACCTGACATTGGTATATTGTTAAATATCTAAATCCTAGAGGTCGATTGCACCAATAGTTTGATCTAGTTCCCAACTAGGTTTGACTTGTATGGTTCTTAACTAAGTCTTCCATCGTCTAGCCCTGCTAGGACTTTCAAAGTCTAGTTCCCAATCAGGTGTTCCTTGCCTAATCCCACTAGGGCCTTGCCATTACTTGGTTCTCAACTAGGATTTTCATTGCCTAGTTCCACTAGACTTAGCCTTTGCATGGTTCCCAATCAGGACTTTATCTTTTGTCAAGTTATCTACACCTACACACTTGACAAAATCCATCGGATCACATACAAACTAACTTTAAACTTAATCATATATCAAAATATATGTTTGATGTAGTGTTCCCAGCACTAACAATCTCCCCCTTTTTGATATGTGAAAGCTCAATATAAAGTTAGCTAAATCAATAATATTTGAAGATGAAAATATGCATTTTATATATGATAAGGAGATTTGCCGAATCAGAACTGGATTAGTCGAACAAAAAAGGAGGTTTGGTCCAAAGTCTTATAAAAGTAACTCAGAGCAGAGACTCAAATCATCAATCCAATACTCGATACTCTTCATTATGTGCAAAGCTCTCAAAAATTCTACTTGTGTGGTCGGGGAAGCACCGGAGGAGTACACAACATTTAGGGCTTCTGACCAGATTGACACAAATTTATTTGTATATTTTATATTATACGCATCCCACTTTCTATACTTATGATTGTGTTACAAATTTGGTAAGCAGTTTCTCCACCAAAAAGTTTTGGAAAGGAGAAAAAGATAATAGACTCACACTGAGTACACAGACCTTGGATGTAGCGCCCCTAGGGGTGTGAATCAAGTAAATCCCTTTGTTTTCTTTTTTATTGTCTTTCTTTTAGTTCCTTTATATTTCAATGTGAATACTAACTTTGATAGAAAAGAATGAATAAAAAGTGAGTGATATTCAACCCATCCCCCCTCTATCGCACTTCTCGGTCCTACACATAAAACGCATGATAGAGTGAATGCATGGTCAGGATGTTCCTAGAGATTGCATATGATCATGGAGGGGATGTTCCCAATCAGGGATGTTCCTAAATTACTCTGCCAAATGGGTCATGATTGAACGATGTTCTTATCGGGGATGTTCCGAGTTTAGGATATTTGCAACCACATAGTACGTATGGTAGAGCATAGCATGACAGAGATGTTCTCTGTCAAAATAACCCCAAATATAGCATATGAACGTGGTAGGAACGTTCCCAATTGGAGATGTTCTTATATAGGTGCATGTGCTCATCGAGATTGTTTCCGGTCGGGGATTCTCCCAAGCACATAATACATATGACAGAGTGTATGCATGGTGAGGATGTTTTCGATCAGGATGTTCTCAAAGATAGTGTATAAGGATGGGGGATGTTCCGGTCAAGGATGTTCCCAGAGGTAGCATATGAGCAAGAGAGGATGTTCTCGAACAACAATGTTCTCAGAGATCGTTTGAGTCGTAATAGGAATATTCTCGGTCAGGGATATTTCTCTACAGCGTACGAGTCTTGCGGAAATATTCTCAATCGAATATGTTCTCTAATTTTCAAAAATAACTTGATGATCTAACTGCCGCATCAAATCCTTGGCCCCTCTGCTGAGTTGGTTGGGACGTCCGTGTATCACAATTCACAAACAACCAAGAAGAAGAATGTCGTTAATAAAAGTTCCAGGAATGATCAGTTGTCTTAGATTTTTAATGCTAAGTGTGACCAGAACCATAAGGCTCGCTCGTGGTGCGCAATTATTCACGTGAAAGGGAAGCCGCAAAAGGACATGTATCATTTATAGATGCACCCCAAGAAACAGGTAAGATTTAGTTTGTTATAAATGAGAGAGAGAGACCTCATGCGTTTTGTTCTTTCTGTCACTGCCATCACGTGATGATTCATGCATGCATCAGTCACTGCCATCATATTGATCGAATGTGTGGTCATATTCACCCAAACTATTATCACAACGGATTGACCTGCATGAGTGTTTACTCCAATATTCACCCAAGCTACTTAGTTCCATTTGTCCAATCTACTCAACCCACTTGGCCTACATAGCTCGCGTGGTTTGCTAAAGTAGGACCGATTGGGTCATAAATTGAACTCGTTAGATAAACCACACGAGTTGAGCTAGATGATAAACTAGACTAGACCAGGCAATGACCAAAGTTATGGATCAAATATACTGGGTGGATCAAGCAAACCAAGATGATTGGGTGGGACAAAGGAATTAGACAGATCAAGTGGACCACACAAATTAAATGAGTCATATTAGTGACAAATGCTCCGACCAACAAAAAAATACAATATAGAGAATGTACCGATCGACATAATGAGCTGGAAGAATAGTTGGATGGGCAAGATGACTAAATGGATACAACAAATCAAGCAAGTGAAACGAGTTTAGTGGATCTGAGTGTTCTGCCTGTCATAGCACCTTGTCGCCTATGGGTTTTTAATAGAATATGGATTAGTTGAATACCAAACTCACCAAAGTTGTTAACGTATTTCCTCATACCTGGAATCTGTAGTTTCCAGAACATACGCCAATTTCAGCTCTGCTAAACAAATAGCAATTCTGCACACTTCCATGTTTCTTTGTCTCGTCACTAACCCGCAAACAATTACGAGTGTTAGAATATCTTTGTTGAACAAGCTCAGTACTGATGCTGAAACAATGATTTTCAGACTGTAACGATAGAATCTTATTTTCGATTGAACCAGCGCAACATCTAATTTAACCAAAATGTCTGCACTTTGGTTTTCAGGATGAATTAATGGTTGAGTTGAGAGATCACCGCAGAGTTTCATACCTGAGAAAGCAGACGACAGGCAACAACCAAGCTGGGGATTCTTGATGTCGGAGTTCTGGAAGCCAGCCATTTTGAGTAGTTGCACTGCAATAATTCACTGTTAAAATGTACTTTCCCTGCAGATATGAACATGTTTGAGTTATAATTGACATTCCTCGTCACTCAGAAAATTTTACCTGTTCTGTTAATGAACACAATATTGTTGAAGTAGACGCCTGCTTGCCTGCTGAGACGCGATGAGAAGCAACTAGAAAAAACATTATTAGTTTCTGTCAGGAGAGTTATTAGCGTCATCCAACAACATGCACTCATGGTCCTACCAATAATACGGTTGACTATTACTATACCTCTGTTATCCATCACGATCATGGTAGGCAATTATTGAGAATATAAATATATAAAATTGGATCATTCTGTCAAATGACTAGTCAATCAACTTTAACAACTATCTTACTAACAAAAGTTGATACTTGATAGGGCAAAATTTTTAATGATCAATCGCCCGGCAAGGGCATGTGCAATGTAATATTGTTCCTAAATTTGATCAACAGTTAACTATTACTAAACAATGATTGTTCAATCTAACAACATTTTCTCTTTTTCTTTCCCCACACAAAAACCAAATCCTAAGAATATGTGGAGCACTGCAAGTGATATAAATTTTGGGCAATGGTGATCCACAAGATTTGAATTGTGAAAAATTGTTGAGGAAGTGAAATGAATGACATCAAACAGATAATACCATAATGAAATATTATCACAAGTTTGTCGTAGTGTGAAATTATATAATCCTTTCACACTTCAAGTATGCACAGAGAGATAATATTACAAAATAACCAAATAAAATACAACAAAAACTTATGGAGATGAAGCTTTAAGGAAAACTCATCACTGCACAGTGATATTGGTTATAAGGATAAAAAAACAAAGTGTATATATATATATACACACACAATCTAACGACTTAAAAATTGAGGAAATGAAATTGATGACATCAAACAGAGAATACCACAATGAAATATTATCACAAGTTTGTCATAGTGTGAAATTATGTAATCCTTTCACACTTCAAGTATGTACACAGAGATAATATTACAAAATAGCCAAAGAAACTTAATATAAAAAACTTATGGAGATGGAGCTTTAAGGAAAACTCATCACTGCACAGTGATATTGGTTATAAGATTAAAAAACAAAGTAGAGAAAAAAAAAATACAATCTAACAACTTTATACAACCTATCATTTTCCTTACGAAAACTCTATACAAGTTCTCTTAGAAGATTCTGTAAGAAAATATAACCTTGCACCATTATTGAAGCCCTAAAATCGCTTCCATTTATTCCACATTAGGCCTATTATTGTAGCATGCACAATTTATCTGATCCATTTGAACAACCTTTGATAGTGTTGGTTCCCTAGTACCTTCTGAACAAGTCTCTTATGTGAAGAAAGCACCATGTTCTGAGAAGTGTTTTGTACTTCCTCCAACCTTGGAAGTACTTCCCAATTACCTTTTTGAAGCTTGGCCTCCGCTTAACCATGTTATAATAAGCTGATACATTGGGCCTGCAAGTGATGTATTCCCCTTTAAGATCCAGTAGAACTATTC
This sequence comes from Kaempferia galanga, assembly GCA_037974795.1. Lineage (NCBI taxonomy): Eukaryota > Viridiplantae > Streptophyta > Magnoliopsida > Zingiberales > Zingiberaceae > Kaempferia > Kaempferia galanga. The sequence goes on along the minus strand of JBBPFP010000053.1, from coordinate 4,730,129 downwards.
GTGCCAAAACAGGAATAAACATGGAGTCAGCCATGGTATAATCTTCTCCAGCAAGATACTTTGTAATGCCCAACTGTATTTCTGCATCATCAAGAAGATGACAGAGTTTTTCCTCACTTTGTTTCAAATTTTCAGGGTTCTTCAACTTCTCATCTGTATCATAGGCTTCTCGAAGTTTTAAGTGGTAAACACTAGCTAGATCTGGAGCTTGGACCATCCGAGCAATCACTACACGACGAACAAATTTGGAAACAAATAGTCGATACTTTTCTGGGACATGAGCCAGAGTGAATATTTTGGGACTCCATAGATCAATTCTCTCCACCCATTCTGTGGCCTTTGTGTTAATGGGATTGTCCTCACCGTTCAGAGACACAGAGAGCTTCTCTATGTACCTTATGTCAATCAGGTGTTGATATATGAGGATTTACTTCCAATAATAATGATATAAAGTAAATAAAACATCTTAAGTATCAAGACATGAAACTTACTGGATAATGTCAATGGCTTGGAAAATGATATGGGAACCATTTTGGAAGACAGGAAGTTTTGCAGATTGATTCATGCGAAAGAACAAGACATCCATGTTCTTCCCAGTTAAAGGATTAACATGATAAGATGTGTAATCGATCCCTTTCTCCTCCAGTGCTAACCGCACCTTCTGACTGTCCATTGAGTAAGGATGATGATAGAGCTGCATGAATAGACCTAAACAAATCCAATCAATTTCACTGAATAGTTTAATTGATGTGTCACACAAAACAAGCTAGCTATTGTATCACTACTCAATGACAAATCTAAAATCTATTAGATTCAAAAATTATGATCAGCTTGTATACTGAAGTGGAATATAGACAGAAGAGATGGTGCAAAATACTACTATCCCTTCGGTGATGTAAATGCTTTGGGACAAAGTTACAAAGTTTTGTGCAAGTTCAATTATAAGCTTCAACAGTTTAGGTCATATTACCTACCTCCACCAGGTAACTAACGAGTAGCACCTCTTTTTCAAGCCAATGAACTACTCAGAATGCGCAGTCCTATGTTTGAATCCCTAGTGAAAGTATTTCAAATAAAACATAACCCTAGTTAAGTCAGTTCAAATATGGGATTGAGTCAGTCTGCTTCAATTTTCTTATTGCACATGGTCGATGCAGAATATCCAAAAACAGATTAACTTCTTCCACGGCGGATCATGCTTACCAAGATTAGTCATTTAATCATATCTAACAATCATAAGTGGTAAGCTGTCTTAGTTTCAGAAAGGAGTGACAGGATGGATAAGATCCATGCATACAACCTCAAATAGTTGGGGCAAATCAACTTCTTGAAGAGGATGGCATGGTTATATGCATTAAACTAAAAGTGTGTTTAACAAAGCCGGGAAAAATTAGGGTTCTGAAATTCCATTGAGCAAGGCCACCTCAGTGCCTTGGTGTTAAGGGATATGGAAGGCTATTTGTATCTATGTGCTAATGTATGCCACTAAGTGTTTTTCCCATTATACATTTGATGAGGTTGAATTTGTGATATTGTTTGCCATGTAGAGAATAATTTGGTGATAACACCAAATAAACAATAAATGTTATTTAGAATTCTAATTGTTTTCAATATAACAAGAATTCCCTCAACCAGCCAATTTGCCCTAGGGGCTCATCATAAGAGATAAAGGATCTCCCCAAAACCCTAATAATTTAGTTTAATGGTTTATTAGTTTGGTTTCTACAAATTAGGTAAAATTATCGGTTTCTGTTTGGTTTCGATTTGAGAGTATACAAATTGTTATCCATTAAAGTTATTATAATATATATGTATGTATCATTAGAAAAATTCGTATGTTAATTAGTATCTTTTTTTTTATTCTTATTTATTTGTTCCCTTCAGTAATTAATATAATTCTTAAATTAGAATAAGTTTAATTGTTATTCCAATAGAAATCTAGCTTGAAAACTAGTTGTTGATTAATAAATATTTATTTATCATTTATCAATTTACAATTTGAAACCATACTGAAATCAAATTAAACATGTCAATTCAGTTTGAAACAGAATCAAAGCCCTTTTAAGTTCAGGCTTGAATTAGATTTTTTGAAATTTGTTTTCAATTTCACAAAACCAATAAACTAAATCATGCCCATCCCGACAAACCACTAGTGCCACTTGACCTCCCTTCTTCAGATAGCATTCATGAAGTGCCCAATTTACCAATTTTATGCATATGTACTTGCAGTTGGCTGTAATAGAAAAATCGATAATACTGATACTGATGCAGACAAGATGTTCAGAAGGGAATCTACCTATAACTATCAAACTCCATGCGACTAACCTCCTCCCAAACCATACCTCACCAGTTTTGATTCCCCCAAGTATGGAGAGGTGCAATCTTTTGAAAAAAAAAAATTGCTCTGTCTCAACATTCTCGCCACTCTGGAACTTATTCAGAAAAACATCCAACCATTATGCAGTTTGGTAATTCCATGAACTGAGGGCTACATTTAAGTAGTCCTGCCACTAAGTGTGGGAATCACTTGCACACCCAAGAGACACATTGATTCAGGAAAAGAACAAAAATCAAAATTTCTATTGCCAAGGAATTTGTCTTTCTTAGGTTACAGTTTCTATAGAGGAAAAGAAGATAGTCTAAGGTTCATAAAACAAAGAAATAAATTTGGATTAAACTAGGTAGTTGAAACAAAATACTTGCTTCTAAGAGGAAAAATGCCTTTTGACTTGTGAGTGGCCAACCACCTCTCCCTATATTTCCTCGATTTTGCTTCTTTCACCCACTTTATCTCTCAATTGGGTTTTGTCATGGAATGTAGGCTTTTGGGGTGATCCAAGCAAAATCAGTCTAACTTGAGTTGGCATCAATCTGCCTATTTAGTTCCTACCCTCCAAGAGAACAAACAGATGGAAAATATTTTCCTTTTTCTATGAGTTTTTTCTATGGTAGATTTTCCTCGTGTTCTACTGCTAGGCATGGCTCCAATTTTTATTTGGAAATAATTCACCGGTAATAAATAATAATGAATTATCACCTTCAACTGTTTCTCAGACATAAGAAATATACTAAATAGCATTAGTAAAGTTGATTTTAAGACTAAATATACTAAATATTCTAAGGGCCTATGACACTATGCCCCTCAAATATGATTTGACCATTTGAATCAAAAGGGAATCTGAAAAATCCTAAAGAAATCAGGAATTATGTTGTGTCCACCATGTACAATGTAAGATGTGCCCACCATGTCAGATGACGGATGAGACACAGGATTATGTTTTCTTTCGATGTGCAATCAGGAATTGTGAGCCAAGATGTGTGTCTAGCTAGGTTGGTGGCAAGAGATGGGCACGGCAAGAAGAATGCTATGAGTTTTCAAGAGAGAGTTTAGGGGCAATCTATGGTTACTAAGGCAAGGGTGTTAGCTATGTCTTGTATGGTGTATCTCATATGGTTCACTAGAGATCCATGTAATTTTGAGGGTGGGTGTCAAATCTTACTTGGAAGCTCATTAAGATCCGAACGCATGTATTTAGATTTATCGTATCCTAACTAGTAGTACATTTCTTCTGAAGCATTAATACATTTTACTTATAAAAAAATATATATATATATCTTCATATTGAATAACGGATTGGTTTACAAAAACAAGATTGAAGCTCTAAAATGGGAATCACAGTAATGAATGATCTTCCCTTCTGTTTGTTGACAGTATTTAAAAAAATAATAATAGAATTTCCCAGGATCATTAATCAGTAGCATAGTTCTTTCTTCCAATTTTGATAGAAGTCAAATTTCACTTAAGTTATCTCAGTGGATATCCTGTTGATAAATGTTGTTTTAGCCTCCAAGGTTTATTTTGTTTGCCTTTTCAAAATGTCTCCTAAGGTTTTAAAATTGTTAAAATGCCTCAGTCTTGTTATTTCAATCCCGCCTACTAACACCGTTAAGTGACTTATTAGAAAGATGACATAGAAGCCAGTGAAATCAATCCACATGTTTGTCACACCATCATTTGGATAAGTAACTTCATGGAGTCGGTGGTTGAGATATAAATCATGAGTTTTCAACCTCTAAAGGTGCTTCGATAATATTAAAACTTTTGGTGGGGGTGGCGGGGCATTTTGAAAAATCAAAGTAAAACCTTGAGGATAATGAAATTGTCCCTCAGATTTTTGCGGAGATTCCTAAATTACTATTGTGATAAAGTGTATAGCTTTAATATACATCAAATGAGAAAACCGAAGAACCGATGAAACCCATGCAACAAGCGTTTTGTCCTTCCTTAAACCACACTAAATTAAATTAAATCAGAGAAACAGAGGCGCATAGTAACCTCTTCTCTTCTCGAAAACCACCGCAACTTGACAACTTTCACCCCATAAAGCGAGAAAACGGATATGTAACAAACAGATAAAATCTCAATCTTGCAGTAGAACGCCTTAATAAACTACAAGATGATAACAAACAAACAAACAAACAAATCAAGGGGTTAGGAGAAACAAATGAAATATCTAACAACAAAATCCTAAATCTACTAAGCATTAGAAACAGAAACAGCAGTTAGAACAGAAAAAACGTGAAAAGGGAGAACAGGATCGAGAAGGAGCGGACCTTGAAGACGAGGAGGGGATCGGAAGAAGAGAAAGTAGCGTGCGAACTAATGAAGAAGAATCGACCAGCGGAACCGCCTTTTGAGTGTTGAGCTCGAATAAATTTATCTGGAAGGTTTCTGTTTATCTTCTTCTTCAGATCGCTTTCGGTTGCCCTTTCTCTCCACTTTCCGGTCTGCGTGCGTGGCAGCGACTTGACCTTATGATTTTACTTAAATGCCCCTAATATTTTAAATATTCACGGAAAACATACTCACCGAAATTAATAAAATGCATATTGCCCCGGTAAAATATCAAATTTATTTATTGTTTGATTTGAAAAATAAAATAAAATAAAAATAAAAATCAAACTTTCTTTATTTTCAACTTAACCATGTCTGATATTGGAGGGAAAATAAAATAAAATCACCTTGGCCCTCTAAGACCGGCCTGAATTTTCTGATCAATATTTTATGACCACACCTAATATCTTTTAATTTTATCGTGGAATTAAGACTCATGTACTATAGGGGTGGGCATCTCCCGATTTGGTTCGATTTCACACTATTACGGTTTTATTTTTACAGTTTTGGTTTTGAAAATTTTTAATTCAAAACAAAACCATTTTATTATGATTTTGTCCGATTTTTTTTTTAATACGGTCTGGTTCGTATGGTCAGTTATATAAGATTTATATAATGAATTAAATTGATTTTGTTTGATTGTAAATATTAGTTTAAATTAAAAAAAATGCTAACATTCTGTTATGTTATCGTATAATAATAAGTAAATATGTAAAGTGATAAGTAAAAAAATTATAAATAATTAATAGTACATTCTACTAATATGACCCAATATCCATAAAAATTATATTTTAAATATAATACGGTTGGTTCTATCTTTTTAATTTTTAAGAGCCAAAACCGAAAACTGAATCAAATAACCAAAATTTAAAAAATTTAAACCGAAACTGGAGAAAAAACTGAACAAAAAAAAACTTTTTTTTTTTTGGTTTGGTCGATTTTTCT
>JBBPFP010000053.1:4685843-4696149 GCA_037974795.1 Kaempferia galanga | reverse complement strand
ATATATATAGTAATCAGATAAAATTTATTTAATTATAAATAATGATATAGTAGAAGATAGATTTTAATAGTGTAAAATGATCTATATTTCATTTAGTAGAATACGACTTAATTATTGATATATCTAAAAATCTGATCTCGGATTAATAAATTAATAGATAATTTTGTTTTAACAGATGGTTAATAATATTAGATTAATTGATACGCCAAATAGGAGCGCTCCTGTTTAAAAAATTGTGTGGGACGGTACGGTCAAATCTAGAATTCGGATCCAACTAAAAAACCACTTTAATATTTTTCCCCCTTTATATTAATTAAGACAATTTCCGAGGGGCTAGGCGAAGAAAACGCATCTCGGACGACGATCCCTTTCCCATTGGCCACTCCAGCCGATAAAACCCTGTTGGTCCTATCTCCGCCCTCGTCGATTTCTTCCAGTGCGATCGGTAGAGGTATCGTCGCTCACTGATTCCTCTTTTATTTAGTTTCTTCTCTAAAAATCGTTGTTACTTCTAGACTTCCGCTGTGCTTGTTTTGGTATTCATGGTGAAAATTTCCTAGTTTTTTTGTTGTTCATTTACGGATTCAACGAACCTTTTATTTTTTATCAGTTTGAGTTTCTCGGGTGCTAGATTTCGCTTTGATCGGTTGTGATTTGGCTTTGTCCCCACTTTCTTGTGTGCACACTAGCGGAGATAGCGTTTGTTCACACATGTTTATTGAGCACGCAGAGTAGGGCTGTCTCAACCATTCTTGAGCCCTAGGTGGGGGAAAACAATTAAGGTCTTAATATTATTAGAGATATTTAATTTTATTAGTGAAATTTAAAAGGACAGTTTCCTACTATCACATAGCAATGACTTTACTCTATGTTAAATCTCACTTCTTTATTAGTAAAATTTTAAAAATAAAAAATATTCTATGTTAATTAATTTGGCAACAAATAATAAATTATTGTAATACTATTAATATACATTGTAATTGCTATTTAAAAAAGTTATCAATTAATTCTAACTGCTACAATAGACCCTTCTTTGGGATCCCGCATTGACGAGATCAATTTGTGAACCAAGCTACATTTTTATTAATTATAACTTCAATAAATTATCAATCAAATTTATTTAGCCAAAAATATTTAGCTAGTAAATATGACCTATTAATCAAATTTTATTAAAACATAAAAATAAATTACTAACCAAATCTAATTTTAAACATAAAAATTATAATTATCAATCAAATCTAATACGTGTAAAAAAAAATAAAAACGATCAAATTTAACTTTAATTTATAAAATTTAAAAATTATTGACTGAATATAATTTGGCCAGTAAAAAATTTAAAATTATCATGGGGTCATAGTGTTCAAAATTTAACATCCCTCTTGAGTTATAGTGTTCAAAATTTAAAATTTTAAATGTTCACCGAGCATATTATATGTATTTAGGATTTAGGATTTTAGGATTTAAGGGTTGGGTTATAATGGGTTTAAATCAATAAGATTTTCCCCTAGGGTTCAGATTTCCTTCTTGGGTTATAGTGTTCAAGATAATAAATTTTAAATGCTCACGAGGTCTAATATAATGTTCACTTTTAAGAAAGGTTGATTAAAAAATATATATATGAAACTCCAGGCGCGTGATGCAGAGTATGGAGGACTTGGATTTGTTTTTAGACATGCTTTATCTTTGACGGTTGTTTTCCAAGAAGCTCGAGTTGTTGGGAATTTTGATCTAACAAGTTGTTAATTGTGCACTTTTTTATTTTTTATTTTTATTTTTTAATAATCCTTAGGTAGATGGTCTTCCTCCCTTATCTGAATTTTGATCTCTCACTTTTGAGTGAATTGGATTATTTGGTAATATAGACCAAACTAGAAGAAATTCACCTGTGCACCTAGTTCTTCATTAATGGAGTTAGTAAGGGGAACTAGTTTGGAAAACAACATGAGCGCATAGCAAAGACATCTTGAACTCATTTTTTGTGTCATCATACTTGCCATGCTAAAGATTTGATTGGTAAATTATAATTCCCACCCCACACTTGAGCTTTTGGAAAGATATTCATGCATACAGGATTATTAATGAGCGTGCTTGGGGATCTGAAAATTTGCCGGTCTCACCAAGAAATTAGTACTCATAAGTCACGAACAATGCTTCACAATTTGTATAGCTATAAACATGCTTTCAAGATAATATATATTGGTGTAACCATAACCTTGATAAGAATGCTTGTGATATACCAATTTTATACACACTAGATAATCATACTTTGTGGTTTTTCCCTTTTTCTCTGATCCAACAGCTAATTATTTTAACTCATATTGGTTCATATTTTATATTAATAGAGTGAAAGGATGTGGTTGGAAAAGTTTTTTTCTTTCAATTCTTTTGATCCAGGTGAACATAGTTTTGGTACATACTTGAACTTTAGTAATTTAGTGTAGTTTTATTTTATGTTTCTTTTATTTTGTTCAGATTTTCTTATTGCTTAATGAGTTCAAGTGTCATGGATGATGATTGGGACTTGACCTACTTCCATAATGCCTTTAATTTGGTCCTCTTTGGAAAAACTGGAAATGGAAAAAGTGCAACTGGTAATAGTATTCTTGGTAGAGATGCATTCTTGTCAGAGGGCGGCTTTGGTTCTGTAACGAGTACATGTGAATTGAAAAGCGTTACATTGAGGGATGGTCGTCGTGTGAATGTCATTGACACTCCTGGTGAGTTTTTACACTAAGATTCTTGTGTCCTTGTGTTTTCTTATGAATGACATCACTCCACAATTTTCTTCTTTTTTTATTTGATGATTTGAGCGTTTTATATTTACAGGGCTCTTTAATAGTGCTGATGAGCCAGAAGCTACTGGCAGAGAAATTGTTAAATGTGTAAACATGGCAAAAGATGGCATTCATGCAATACTCGTGGTTTTTTCTGTTAGAACACGTTTCTCAGCTGAAGAAGAGGCTGCAATTGAAAGTCTAAAAACCTTTTTTGGTGAAAAAATTCTTGACTATATGATTGTAGTGTTTACTGGTGGTGATGATCTTGAAAGTAATGGACAATCTCTCAAGGATTTCCTTGGTCACAAGAAGCTCAAGCCTTTACAGGTTCCTTCATCATTATTCTGTTTTCTTGATACTTAAGTTCTTTATTTTATATATGATTCCTTGATAGAAAAGTTGCATTTGTATTATATTTGCAAGCTCTATTTATGCACATTCAAGAATCTTCTTCCATGACCTGAATCTTTTTGAGAAAAAATCTATCTTCTGGAATTATTATCATTATTATTATAATTATTATTTTATAATTTTGTTGCTTTTGTTTTGCAGAAATTTCTAGATTCTTGCAAATCTAGAATTGTTCTTTTTGACAACAAGACTAAGGACGAGGCAAAACGAACCAAGCAATTGGAAGGACTTTTTTATCTTGTTGACTCTGTTGTATCTAGCAATGGTGGAAAACCATTTTCTGATGAACTTTTTGATGAACTAAAGGCAAGGAGCTAACTTTGATCCTTAATATTTATAACTACACTATGTGTTATTGTATTTCTAGAATTGTATTGCTTACACCTCTAGCTTGTCCGCTCAACTTTGTGTGTACATTATGTTCATGGTGACAGAAAGGAGCTTTGAGTGTCCATCACAAAGAAAAAGCAGTTGAATCTATGCAGGGACATTCTGAACAGCAGATATCTGAATTGCAGGAACAAATATCCAAGTCATATGAAAAACAACTTGAGCGAATTATTGAAATGGTAAATTGTTTGTTTGATTTTATAACTAATTTACATGGTGATATAAAAATACTGAATCTGAGTCATTTTTTGATTTTTTAGTTTGTCAGATTTGCATTATATTGGTAGAAAAAACTAGTCTAGAAAAGAACGTACTCTTAAATTCTCAAGCCAAACATCAGCTATTAATTTCTTGTGACAATTAACTGGGAAAATCAACCTCAATTGCAGTTTCACAATTCCAAAAGTATTTTTGATTCATCCCTTCATTACTAGTAATAGTGGATGGGTGAATTGACAATACCATGGAATTGTAGAGGGCATTATGAAATACCGTTTGGTTTCCATTATTAAATTATTTACATTATATGCTATTGTTTATGTTGTTTTTGAAACATGAACGCAAAAATTACCACCATTTTGGCTTCGTATAAATTAATTCTAGGTAGATTATATTGTAGCAAAAGGTGATTACGCTCACCCTAGGCGCTCCTCACAACCTGTCCCTAGGTTATGCGAAGGGAGGTATATCACAGAATCAACTTTTAGCCCCATCCCATTCCATTGTAGTAAATCTGTCATCCTCTAACCAACTTAGCACTCCCGTGGTAACATTCTAGGTAGATTATATGATTAATATTGTCATTTGACTGTATGGCTCCCAAATCATCTATGCTAACTTCAATTTTTATTCTATCAGAACTAATCTTCTTCTCAGGCAACTTATTTATCTATCTATTCTAGCCATAAGTTTGGATACTGTGGGAAATTTCATCCTTCTATTGTGTGTTTATATCGTTTGTTTGGTATATTCTTTTTCATTTTTTTAAAAAAATTTTTCTTTCTTTTTCGAACCAATTTTTTTTTGTCTTTGTCTTGTGACACATCTCTGTATTTAACTAATCCAAAAACTTCGTCTGAATTACCTATTTCCAGATGTTTGATTATGTTTTTTTTTTCAGTAGAAATATTTTTATTCTCAGTTAATTTCCCCTTCCCATCTGTAGGTCGAACAAAAGTTAAAGCTAACAGTGGAGAAACTCGAGAAACAATTGGCAAAAGAGAGAGTTGCTCGACTTGAAGCAACGAAGAGATCGGACGAAGATATTAAAAACCTTAAGGAGAAACTGGAGAGAGCTCAGAAGGATGCTCAAGAGTTCAAAATGCTCGCAGAGAGCAAAAACGGATGCAGAATTCTGTGAAATGCACATCACTAATCTATTCCAGTGTAATTATCATTTCAACTAGGTGTACGTCATCACACTCCGATTTCTATACTTCTTTGGGAAACTATGAACTTAAACTTTTTACATTTATAAGAAGGCGATTGCATTACGGCGTAATAAGCCTTCTTTCAATGTGTTTGTCAGTATATACTCAGGTTTCTTATCTTCTTAAACCACCATCTGGATTGTGTGACTTATCAGGATGCCTACACATCTTCGTAGTAAGCTTCTTGCTGAATCGATATGGTGAGATTCTCCTTAGCTTTAAACTCATAAATTTTAACTTGATGGGGTACCACCAAATGATGCATAATGTTGTGAATGGAAATTAGGCAGCCTAACTAGCTTTTCGACACTGTAGCATACCTAACTAGTATAGTTTATGCATGTTTAACTGTTGGACAAGGTTTACTAGCTACCACTGAGTTCACTGACATGCTTTCTATTCTGATTTTTTTTCTTAATATAAATAATGCAGGATGGTGAGTAAAGTTAAAAAAAAAAAGTGTGGAGGGATGATGGCCCTTTACAGAATATCCTCAGCTTGAACATGCTTAGAGGAATTGATGCGGTCGCCTTCACCGGCATTAGTAGATGGAGATAGGCTACTGGAATACCAATTGGAGCAGACTAAGTAGATGAAGAAATTGATGAGGCTTAGGGCAGCAAGGATCCAATAGAAGAGGTCCAGCCTATCGTTGTTAAGGTCGTTGTCGCTTAGCCAACCGTGGTTGGATGAGCCTGAAGTGATCTTGTTCACGAGTGAGACGAGCAGGGAGCTCAAGTAGAACCCAAATGAGTAGGAGCAGTAGGTCATGGCTGTCAAGAAGGCCTGCATGCCAGCCAGGGATTGCTTGTAGAAGAACTCAATGAGCCCCACCGCGGTGAACATCTCTGAGAGTCCGAATATTAGGAACTGCGGTGCAATCCAAAAGAGGGAGAGTAGCTTGTTGGACTCCATGTATGTTTCCCTCCTCTTCTTCTCGATGATGGCCGCAGCAACCATGGAGAATGTCACAGTGAATAGCCCGACGCCGATGCGTTGCAGGGGAGTGATCCCGGAGTCGGTTCGGGTGAACTTTCGAGTGAGTGGAACGAAGCATGTTTCGTAAATGGGCACTAATACAGTGAGCATGATGTAGGGGATGGCTTGGAGGGATGCAGGGGGGACATGGAATGAGTCAGTGAGCTTGGTGTCCATGGCATTTCCTTGTTGGACCGAGAAGGTCTGCAGCTGCGCTAAGATGGTGTTGAAGATGATGGTGCATCCGAAAATTGGAATCACCGAGATGATGATCTTAACTTGCTCTACTTCTGAATCTGTGCACAGTCTCCATGGGCTCTCCTTCATGTTAGAGCCATCTTCAACTCGGACACAGGCTTTGTCCAAGAACCTTAATCACAGTATGCATAGATTATGAATTCAGTTGAACATCGCCGACATTTTCGATATGTGAATCTAAACAAACTTGCAGGAGTGCTGGTTGTTTCTCACCTAAACTTATTAGCAAATGGTCGATTGTTGACACAAGAAGAGGATTCATTGATGTGGCTTCTGTGAAGAATGTCAGAGCTTGAAGGGCAAATTTGCTTTCTCTTGCTGAATGCAGCTACAAAGACCTACAAGTAAACCTTAAAACTCTAAACATCGAAGTAAAGATATATAAAGTGTGTTTTGACACCATCTTATTCATGAAAAATATACGAATTGCATACCGAAACTTGACATGTTCATCAACGAGGACAGAAATATTCATCTATGGACTCCTTAGCTAGAATCTGAACCCTCAAGACAGTATCAAACTCGCTTGTAGTCGGTAAATCACGTTTGTGATAGGCTAAAAGTTTATCAATCAACCATGAATTGGGTTTATATGCTTTAAGAGCTACTAACTTAGCCACTTCATAGATCCTGGAAACCTGAACAACTTGAGGTAGAATAATATTCATTTAATTATCTTTTTTTTTTTTTGGCAAGTGACGTGATTAAGTTATTAATTGTAATCATAACCATCATGATATCCAAAAAGGTTAGTAGATTACTATACAATTCATGTTGCAAAGACTCGAAAACAACCAAAGATTGTGCTATACATAACAAAGAGAAGGAGAGGTCTCAAACCATACCCTTGCTATTGGTGTGAAAATGCTGCCTTGTGGGCGTGTGTTCCTGTAGAAGAAGGCACCGGAGACCATGACGGTAAGCCCCATGGCCATGGCACCTGCCGACACACCGAACCCGACATCCATCCCCGACCTCGTCTGGACCCAAATGAGAACAGTGAGGGCAATGAGCTCCCCTACACAGAAACTGAAGTAGGCTATGTTGAAGTAAGTGGAGAGCTTCTTGCACTGAGCAGGGTCATCTTTCCTGAACTGGTCAGCTCCATGTGAGATCATGTTGGGTTTCAGGCACCCACTTCCTAAGGCCACCAAGTAGAGAGCCACAAAGAAGACAGTGGCCTTAAACCCCTCTGCCTCCATGCAGTGTTCCTCTGGGGACATCATGTTGCATGGGGGTGGCCTCAACTGTGGCAGATGAGCTTGCACTGACAGCAATAAGTATCCCTGTGAAAGCACTTCAGGATTAGCTGAAACACTTCAATTCTGATGGAATTTCATGCAACTTACAGAGAGCTCTACAAATCCAAATATTAGCATGGTCCAGAAGCTCCCCAGATAGGAATCTGAGAGGAAACCACCAAGCAGGGACAGGAGAAAGATAGTCCCTACAAAATTGGTCACTAAGTTTGCTGATTTCGACAAGGAGAAATGCATCTCATTGAAGACATAGGTTATGAGATTGTTCCCAACTGCAGCAATCGCCATGATCTCGAGTGCTTGAATCCCTGCAGTCAATTTCAGTGATCTATGAATCTAAGTACCCATGATGAACTCAGAGAAGATTTATGAGAGAGAGATTGGGACCTAAAACAAAGATGACAGCTCTCATGCCGCCATGCTTATTTGGCATGCAAGGTTTGCCCCTCCAATCAACAGAGACTTGTTGAGCATGCATGGAGTCCTTCCTGGATCCCTGTCCTGTTTGAATGTCCATCATCTCTTTCCTCACACGCTGCCAAGATGAACAATTCCTAGCTCTCTGCCTCAGCAGGGCAAGGTGGAGGGAGTTATTTATAATAGTCTGTTGATCTGGTGGGATGAGAAGAAGAGAGGAAGAGAGAAGTGGTGGAGCTTTTTGTTGGTGTGATGTGGTTCTCCATGCTGAGAGTGAGAGGCTTTGTGGGTTGACAATCCTTGGATGATAATGGGTGTCACTGTTCAATGGTCAGAGTCCTATGAGCTTTTGGCTTTGTGTTTAGTGGGAGTGCTAGCTAACAAAATCTCAATATCTTATTCTACCACCTCAGTCCAAATACTATAATCATCTGAATACCGCTTTGTTACCAAACATGAATATGAACATGTAGTTATTCTTACTAAATATTATATAACTAAACGAATATACCTACTCAAATCCGAATTTTGTTCATCGAACCAACGGTTACGACTAAAACATAGCGTGCCATTTTATATATTTCTTTATATTATCTATCTGTAAGAAACCAATACCAACATGCCTTAAAAACTTACCTTACTGGTGATCAAAATTTAACAATAAAAAGCTCATCAAGAGAGTGGCAAATCATGATTGTGATTCTGAGAATAAGATTGATATGAAGGAACCTTGTTCCATCTGACAATGACATACAATTGTTTGGCTGAAAATAATCATTGATCTGTAAGAAGTAACACCAGTTTTTCCAACTCATCCCACAAAGAGGAATATGTTCTTGGCTTTCTGATAATAGGACAAAGGATTTGTTTGTTTCAAGTGAAGCTAAATTTTCATCTGTTTGCCCATTTTCAGTTCTGTTTCCTTAGTTTATCAGTTAACTGGAGTATCTGTAAAAAAATATATATCTGGCTTGTATTAAGGAGAATATATTCCAGCATGCTGGATCTTGATCTATGCAAGTTGATATGGAAGAATCATTTGGCAAATCCAAATATTTGTTGAGTATCAATGAGGAATTAAAGGCACCAGCTGTTGCACACACTGGTGTTTGGTGACACTTCACTGTTTGCTCCTACTAAACCAGCACCACTACCTCTTCTTTTTTACCACCAACCATCCTTCTTGATGCTCAAGTGACAAGGCCTTTGTTTACCACCCTCACTTTGCCTTGCCTGTAAAGTAATTTGTTACAGCATGTTCTTGAAGTGAGTAAAAGTAGGAGTATCTTAAATCATCTCAACTTGAAAAGGAATTGATCTTTCTATCTTCTCTCGTTTCTCTCTATTCGAAAGAAATCGACTACTCTACTTTAGATGTGGAGATTTATTCGAAAGAAATCGACTACTCTACTTTAGATGTGGAGATTTCTATTTCATCGTCCTCGGTTTGGAAGTTCCGACGCGGGCTACTCCTCGGAATTTCCCCTCCTCTTCATTCTCCAAATTTGGGAGGGAATGGATCCATTTCTCTTAAACTTGGAGGGTTGTTAGTTTTGGGAAAGCTTTGCCATTGCCGCCTTGATAAAGAAAGGTGATCAACCTTTCTCCTCTTTATATTTTCCTAAATGTAGGGCTGTAAATGAGCCAAGTTGAGTTAAATTTGTGTAATTTAAGCTTATTTGATAAGGTAACCAAATCAAGTTAAGTTAAACTGAGCTTAAAATGAATTAAGTCGTTGAATCGATTGTTCAACCTTGACTTGGTTTCTATTTTATGAGCTTGAGATTGATCTAAGCTAGGCTTAAATTTAGTTCAATTTGATGTTATCGAACTCTCAATTCGAGTTTATTTGATTTTTTTATTAAATATATTTTAAAGTTTTTTTGGTGGGATAATAAGCATGATATACAAGTTTTGTGAATATTACAAGTTTTTTTTCATCTTGAGATTTTTTATTTATAATTTTGATTGGAGTTTATTGATAAATATATTTCATTATTCATGAGCATTGTTTATTAATATTATTCAGGAACAGTTTACCATCTCGGTCCACGACGATTAAGGAATTAAATACATATTTATAAATTTATTCATTTAGTTTAATAATCTATTTAAATTTGTCTATTTAATTGACCTGGTAGATATTTAACGAACATAAATAATTAAGTGTGAGCAAAGTATCGATTAAATCTAAATGACCGTCAATTCAGTTAATTCAGAAATTTTATTTTATTTTCAAAATAGTCTTGATTATTTCAATTTATTTGATCTCGATTTTAAATTTAAAAATTGATTAAACTAATTAAATAGAATCCGTATTAATTCACCACTATGTTATGAACAGTGGACTAATATCTGAATTGGCATTTAAAAGAAATTTTCTAAA
>JBBPFP010000053.1:4615443-4628398 GCA_037974795.1 Kaempferia galanga | reverse complement strand
AGCACGTTTTTACAAATGTTCAGTTAGCAAGTTTCTCAAGGAGTATAAATTTGTGTTACTGATGCTACTTTAGATCATGTCGATGAATGTAAAGAATAACAAGGAATCAAACTGGAACATGTTTGAAGTAGAGGACTCCTTATCATACTAATGAAAGTTTAGAATACCTAGAAAACTAAAGCATCTTTGAAGTATAAGAGGGGAAAAAATCGGAGTCTGAGACATCTTTTTCTAAAACAAACTTCGTCATTTAGTTCCCATGTGTAACAAAAATCACTTGTCACCTTGTCCTTCACTGATTGTCTATGAATAGAAAATATCTAGCAACTGCATGTTGCTCAAAACCTTGATGACCATTCTAGTACATAATTGATAGACTCCAATACCCTGGTTGCTTACAGGTTTCTATGAAATAAGTCAAGCACTTCTGGATCTATTTCCAACATTGTATGTGATATGAAGTACCTAATGTGCACAAGCAGCCTAATGATTTGGAGGAATTGTGTAGCAGATGAAAAATATGTTGGAAATTTGGTGTTGGTAAAGTGGCAAATGGTCAATTTTGATCAAACTTTATTCAAGTAGAATGCATTATTAGTTAATGGAAAATCTTTGGGCACAAATAATTAACATAAAAAATTTTAAAATCAATATTCGGTGAATGATAAGTTAATGCCCAAAGATAATTACTCGAGAGTTTGATGGTGAAGCAAACCACATGTGCGTGAGTCTTGGTCAAGACAGGCACAGTAAGAAAGTGTTGACATGAGCATAAACTGCGAGAACCGCAGGCACATGTGTGCACAAGCATGCACTAGCAAATAGGTGCACGCACAAGTGCAAACAACCGGGGCAATCCACATGCACATGCTCCAAGTAACTCAAACATAAGGAACAAAATTGCCACGGCGCAGATGTGTAGAGAGCTTACAGTGAGAGAACAGGTAGGGTTCGCCTCTAGGTTAACCGGAGAGGAAGGAAACCGCAAGTTTCTTGAGAAATCCGGCAGGTGGCTTCGCCTGAGAGAGATCACGGCGAGAGAGATATCTGTCGCAAGGTGGGCTTCGCCTGAGAGAGATCACGGCGAGAGAGATATCTGTCGCGAGGTGGGTTCCTCAGATCTCTAGCTTCGGCAGGGCCGCTTCGCCTACGTCGATTTCCTTTCGCTTCGGCGCTGCGCGTTAGGGTTCGCGAATTTACGGGAAGAGACGCCCTTCAACGAGAGAGAGAGTCGTCGGCTTCAACTCTCATATTATAAAAAGACTAAAATACCCCTAACCCTCTGTAATCTCTCTCGGACCCGAGACACATCCATAACAAAAAATATTCGAATGAGGTCAGGTGCGACTTAAAATATTGGAGGGAAGTAGAAATAATGAAAAAAATTATTTTCGGTGAATTTATAAATTTGTCTTTCCATTAGATAAATAAATTATTTTATATATATATTTAAAATAAATAAGAGAAAGGAATCCTTAAGTCTTAATACTATGCCAATAAAAATTGAAAACTTAATAAATGTAAATTCGATACTAAAATGAAAATATTGTACTAACCTTATAAAAATGTATTTAAAATTTTAAGTTCGGATTCAAAAGAATTCGATTCGGGTTTTTATGGATCCGTTATCAGCCATTTTGTCATCCCTGCAAGTGATCATCCGGTCGCCACCTGTCGTTTCGTGATTTCGTGGCAAACAATGGACAATGAACCTGGCTTCCGCTGCGAATCTCGATCTCGCTTCGTCTCCTCTCCGATTTGATGTCCGAGCTACGCCGATTCTTGCTCCCAGATCTCGTCGGTGATTCCTCTCCGCCTCAATCCATCGACGAAGGTCCACTCCTGTTTGAGCTCTGCGAGATCTCTTGGCGGTAATGCCGGACCGCTCGGATTACGACTCCTCCCCCAAGTCGCAGTCGAGCTCCAGTGGCGAGGAGGTGAGGCCGATCCTCGATCCAGGGTCGCCCAGCAACGCCCAGCAGTCCTCCGACGAGAGCGGCAGCAGCGACGGCGTGCTTGTGGATCTCCCGGGACAAACAGATCAGGTGCCTGCTTTGGATCTCTCTGTTTTTTTCCTTCTTCTTTTGTTCCTTCTATCTCCTTGCCTTTTTGCGGTTAGAGGTGGTGTCTTTGAACGATTAGAATTGGTTGTGGATGCTGACGGGGTTGCGACGCAGGATTCCAGGAGTGTGCGAGGGGATCCCGACACTGGCATCTTGGTAAATTTCGATGGATCGATGCAGGAGTCCACCGATGAATCCGGGAGGGAGGAGGCGTTCGAGGATGCGTCGGATAACCTTAGCAGCACGGCGTCTTCCCGGAGTGTTGGGCTGGAGGAGTCCATGGCTGTGATCGAGATTGGGGAGCGCTCTGGTAATAGATTGGTGGATGAGGAGCTTGCTAGGGTTCAGGCTCGGCTAGAGGAAACCATTGCTGAGTGCCGAAAATATAAGGTAGGGAGTTTGTTTTTGTGCCTGTGTACTTTAGTTGAGCTCTCACGAAGAGGAAACTGACAAGCTTAGTTTTTTGACTCAGGAGGAAAGGGAAGCTTTCGGCAAGGAGATTAGTAGCGTTCGGCAAAATCTTCAGGACATCGTTGACCAGCATGCTTTGCTTGCCGCTGGCAAGAATAATGACTCAGTCGGTCTCCTTCATAATGAAGCAATTGAAAGCGACGATAGAGCATTGGCATCGCCCACTCCTTTACACTCTACGTTTGATGATTGTTCCAAGTTGTTGGCTGATTTGAAAACCATTCTAGGCGAGAGGATAGACTCTGAGAGGAAAGTAAGGGAGCTCCATGCTGCTCTGAATGCAAAAGACCAAGAAATTGAGGATCTCAATGTCAAAATCTCAGAATCTTCTGTTTCTCGTGATATCATTATTTCTTATTTGAATTCATTCGAGGAAACACGGTTAAAGACTGTTGAAGAGTCAACCAACCTTGTCACCAAAAGGTTGCTTGATTCTCTGGGGCCAGTAGTTGGCCAAGATGTGTTTGCTGAAGATTCTTCAATTGATAGTCTTTCTCTTGTTGAGAAGAACACTCTTCTTCTAATAGAAAAGCATTCTAAGTTCTTGTCTGAGATCCATCAATTGAAGCAGTGCTTAGTAGAATGCAAGCCTGCATTTGCAGCTATACAAGATGATGATTTGGGTAATGCTTTCAGTTTTGCTCGTGAGGAATTGTTAGAAAGCAAGAGAAATGAAGCTAATCTACTGGATAGGATTAAAAAACATGAGGAAGAGAAAGAGAAACTTTTTGAACAGATCGAGAAAATAAAAGAGAATTTGGAGACAGCTCACTTGGAGACAAATAAAACAAAGGCAGAACTTGAACAGGCAGAAAACAAGTACATGATAACCAAAGAAAAGCTAAGTATGGCTGTCACAAAGGGGAAATCGCTGGTCCAACATCGTGATGCATTGAAGCAATCCTTGGCAGAAAAGACAAGTGAGCTAGAAAAATGCATAGAGGAATTGCGACAGAAGTCTGAAGTTCTGCATGCTACTGAAGCTAGTCTTGATGAGCTGAAGCAATTATTGTACCAAAGGACAAATGAACTTGACAAATGTTTGGAAGAGTTACAAAATAAAACTATTGAACTAGAAACTGCAAAGGTAAGCATTGAGGATTTGGACGCAAAGTATATCACAGTAAGTTCTCTTCAGGAGTCCCTTTCACAAAGGAACAAGTGTCTTCTGGATATTGAAGATACTATGTCACTTACAGATCTTCCACAGGAGGTTCTATCCATGGAGACTATTGATCGAGTAAGGTGGTTCATCAACCAAAAGGCGACTGCAGATATCATTGTCTTGGAAAATAGGAAAGTTAGGGATGCTTTGTTGTCAATTGAACTACCAGAAGACGTTTCATCTAGAGAATTAGATTACCAAATTAATTGGCTTGTGAGAGAATTCACCCGTGCACAAGATGATAATGGTCAGTTGCAAGATGAAATTAGTTCTGCCCGGATAGTCACTGCATCACAACAATCAGAAATGTTAGTGGCACACAAGGAAATCGACAACCTTGAGTTGTATCTTACGGAAGAAAAGATAGAAAAAGAGATTATTCATAATGAACTCAAAGAACTACAGTGCCAATATGATGACATGGTCCAGAGATTATCTGTGCTTTCTTCTGATAGAGATCTATTGCTCAAAGCATTATTAGAATTAGCTGAAACTACATTAGATTGCCAACTTCCTGTTGATATAAGTTCAACAGTACATAGATGTGTGATTAAGATCAGTGAAAAGATGGCATCATCTCTCACTGGAACAGAACAAATTGAAAGGATGCAATGCATATTGTATTTAATAGATCAGGAATCAAAATTATATGAGCAGATTCTAGACGATGAAATGCTTGAAAGATCTGCCTCTACAAGGCTATCAGATGAGTTGACAAGGTTGTCAAATGAGGCAGCTATATTGAAACATGAGAAAGAGTCGATGCAGAAAGAAATAGAGCGAGTTGATGAAAAGAATTCTCTGCTAAGAGAAAAATTATCCATGGCTGTGAAGAAAGGGAAGGGTCTAGTGCAAGAACGTGAAGGGCTCAAAACAGCCTTAGAGGAAAAAATATTTGAAATTGAGAAGCTAAAGCATGACCTGCAGCTGAAAGATGGGACTATTAATGAGTACCAAGAGCAGATCAATAATTTGTCAACTAATATTAAGCATATTGAGAAACTTGAGGCAAGTATTGCTTCACTGAAGAGTGAAAGAGACCAGAGCCAACAGAGCTTGCATGAGAATAGCACCAAATTAGATACCTTAGTTACTTGTATAAAGAAAATTATTGTTCCTACAGTAACTGTTTTTGAAGGGCCTTTGGAAAAGGTGAACTGGATTGCTGAGTACATTCAACAATCAGAAGTGTCAAAAAGCCATGCATTGGAGGAGCTTGGCAAACTAAAAGAAGAAGCTAGTCTGCAGGCTAGGAGGCTATCTGATGCAATTGAAACTATTAAGGAATTAGAAGAGGAAAAGTCTAAAACTGACAATTACATTTCATTGATTTTTGAAGAAAAGAATGCAATTCAACTTGGCAAAGTTTCAGTTGAGCAGGAATTGAAGAAGCTTAAAGAGGAGGTTGCTTTTAGTGCTAGCAAATTATCTGAGGCTTATGCTACCATCAAATTACTTGAAGATGACTTGGCAAAAGCAGAAAAGGATATTTCTCAATTCCAAACAGACAGAAGTAATTTGGAAGCTAAAAGTGAACGAGAGATTTTTGAGTTAAATGTCAAGTTAACTGAATGCAGGGAAAAGTTGCTTGAGAGTCATGGAAGCATGGAGAAATATTTGGCAGAGACGAATAGTCAAGTTGGACATCTGATAATGTTTATAAAGGACAAGACTCTGTTATCTATAATAGCTGAAGAATCTAGCAAAAGCATTGATGGTTTCAGAAAAATGAACAGTATTATTCAGAATATGCATAGCTACATTGCTTCAAAGGGAATGCAAACGCTGACAGACTTGGAGGTATGCTTTATTTGGTTTTTGTTCAAAAATAACACTTCTAGCTCTTATGAGCAATTACAGATTTCACTCTTCCTACTTTCTTTTAATCACTGTAATCAAATTTCTGTTTTGTCAGTAGTGGTAGTGAAGAAAACAAACCTGAAATGAATATGAATTTAAGTCAACTAGTATCATTCCTCTTGTATGTTAGGACCGATAGGATGATGGCTGGATTAGCTAGAGGGGATGAATAATACTTGATTGGCAAATTATGATTTTTACTCTTGCTAAAACTTAAGCAAGGTAAATCAAACAATGTTAAATCTAATAAACCAATTTACGTAGTGCAGATACCTTGAGTCTTGCTCCATGTTC
Source organism: Kaempferia galanga (assembly GCA_037974795.1). Taxonomy (NCBI): domain Eukaryota; kingdom Viridiplantae; phylum Streptophyta; class Magnoliopsida; order Zingiberales; family Zingiberaceae; genus Kaempferia; species Kaempferia galanga. The sequence goes on along the minus strand of JBBPFP010000053.1, from coordinate 4,622,545 downwards.
GATGACTCTTCGATGAGTCACCCCCCGAATACCCATTAGCTTTCTTCTTCTTGGATAGAGAAACCTCTTACAGGAGTTTTTTTACAAGAATGAAAACAAGTGAAAGCTGGCTAAGATTATGAATATGACAAGATAGATCTCAAGAGATAAAAAAAAAAAAGTAAAATGCCAACATTTGCAAGCTCTTCTTGGTTCTCTTTTATGAGATAGATCTCAACAGTTTGCTTGTTATGTCACAGATTAGTCAATTTACTACCTTTCCAGTCAACTATTTTTGTGACCGCCCAACCTTTAGTGTGCCAACATATCTTTGAGTTGACTTCACTCAACATTAGTCGACTACTTGGCCTGGCCAACCAATGGCTACTTCAATTAATTCATCATGACTTTAGTCGACTACTATTTTATTGCGTAAGCGATTTCTGGCAACCAATGGATACTTCAATTGACTCACCGTGACTTCATTTGACTAAGCTATTGTATTACATAAGCGATTTGATTGCTGTAACTTGCCCAGTTGACTCAGCTTGCCCAATCTACTCAATTTGCTGAATCGACTCAACTTGCCTAGTCGACTCAAAGATTACATGTATAATTTTTTTCAACCATGTTTCAATGACCCTTTCACTAGGTGGATATCCCTTTATCCATGGTGATCTCACTGAAGAAAGTATACATAGAGAAACTATCGAGGATTGTTACTCAAAAAAGAGTAGTTTTAATATGCAAACTAAAGAGTCTTTGTGTAGTTTGAAGCAATCCCCTGCAACATAGTTTCGAAGATTCAGTTAGGCTCTCCTTCAGTTCAATCCAGGATGATCAGAAATGTCTCAGATCACTTAGTATTTCATTTTACCTCTTTAGTTGGGAAGCTATTCTTCTTATTGTTATGATCATAATTGGATTTCTCTAAAGGGATAATGAGTCTGAAAGTTTGGCTTCATCGACACTTATAGACTAAGAATTGAGATGATCTAAGATATTTCTATGCATAGAGGTGACCTGCTCTCCCGACTGAAATATGTAGTTAATATGCTCAAGGAAATTGGTATGATGGGAACTAAGCTAATTGATTACCCTATGGATTGTTAGTAACTTAGTTGTAAATGTTAGATTCTTACGTATAAATACCATATAGTACAGGGTATAAGTGTAACTTTACTATGATGAAAAATACATATAGGTAGAGATGACTATATAGGGTATTAAACTTCAACAATTTCCCATTAGTTTTCTTCATAGACAAATGATCTAGTTGAGATGGGATTTTTTGCTTCCACATATAGTCGAAGTTAAGACTGTAAAGATGCCGTCTTCCCCCAATTCCCTCCATTGTTATTGATTCTTTTGTGCTTGCATGGCCAATTATTTGAGTTGCATAGATATTTTGGAATTCAAGGTACTATTTCAAGCTTTTGTTTACCATAACCATTCTGGTTTGAGTATCATCCATAATTAAACCCTAAATTGAATATTCATAGACTACACAATAGCCCAAATTTAAGACCAAATTGTTGTTTTTGCGTATTCCTGTCATACTAAAGCAATTGAAGTTTAACACCTTATCATTAGATATCTAAAACCTGAATTATTGGTCCAAGTGGGATCTAATGCCAACTCCTAGCATGCTACTATTGATTATTAATAAGAAAACCATAGATATGATTTTTTGTCTGTTGTGCTTGTACTATAAACAGATATTAACTGCATGATTTTCATGCTTGTGTTTCTTTTTGACATGAAACAGACACGGGCCTGACCTCCTTGATTTCTTCTGTCAGGTTTTCTCTTTGCCTGAACTAGTTAGGTATCTCTAGAATATATTAAAAATTTATGAATCATGATATCTTTGGCTTATAGTTTCCATTTGAAACCATCTTTATACTTCATGAGGTAATTATTGTATACTGATAGTTTTATTGAAAGTAGTTATTATTTTCATTTACTGTCAAATTGTGAATTTATTATGAATATGATATAAAGAAGAATTGCAGATATAAATTAAATTAAGTCTGATAGATGCCATTGTACTACAATGGCATTTTATATATCCAGTTGCCCACCTTGTCACAGTGATATAATTCTTCCATTGGATCTAGTGAAACACTCATAGTAAAGACTGTGGACTAAAACACTTACTTTTTTTTCTTTTGACACAACTGACTTATTGACTAATACTATGTGACTATTAGAAATTAATCCCTCAATTTTTTTCCCGAAGCCATGAAGTGAAATTTACTGCAGTGAGATCTGAATGAGAATGCATTTCAGTTCAGATATAGTGTTACATGCAAAGTTGCACAAATCCACTATGTTGTAGTAGATAGGAACTTTTGCACAAAAGGAGAAAATAAGCCATGGGTGCACTTCCTTCCACCTTCATATTCCACAAATGAGAACTGATATTGTTAATTCTCTCTTCTTTAAATTTTCAAGTTGAATATGCAGATGTGTTGAATACTATCTTTTCTCTTGGTTTACCACATAGCCTTCTCTAGCTTGACTTTATATCAGCCATTTTCTTGTTTCTTCTTTTTGGAAATTATGGCAACCTTGATCTTTTTGCATGATATAATTCTAACCAGGATGCACCTACATTTGAAGAGATTCCTTTACCAGAAACTGATAGCTTCACAAATAACTGCAATGCAGTGTTTGAGGAAAAAGGTGCAATTGGCAGAGAAGATGTTCCTGATTTGACTAGGATTGTAGCAGGGCTGCATGCTCAAGTTGAGCTTCTTGGAAATTCTTTTCACACTTTCTTCAAAGAACTGGAAAAACACATTGCAAGTATATTGCAAGGTTTGCAAATTACCAGAAATGAATTTGTTCATGTTCTTGAGCTTAATGACTCCTTGAAGTTGGATACATATAAACTAGAAGCTCATAATAGGGCTCAGGCAGAAAAACTTGTTTCTTTACAGAAAGGGTTGACAATGCTATTCTCTGTTTGCAATGATGCTACATGGGAACTTGCTGAATTGAGTGATTCAGGGGACTCGTCAAGTGGCACTGTCTCTGCCTCACATAAAGAATCCTTTTCAGGTGGGACTGAAGAGGATGTTGATTGTTATCCAAAAGTGGCTGATAGTTTATTATTGTCAGTTAATAAAATAAAGAGTAAGGTTCAACAATTACTGAAGGCAGAGAAAGTCTGGTTAACATTGGTAAATGATACAAAAAACAAATTTAAAGAAGCTGAACTGATTGCTAAAACTTCAGTTGAAGAGAGGATGATCAGCCAAGAAAGAGTTTCCATATTAGAGAGAGATGTTGAAGCATTGAACGGGTTATGCAAAGATTTGAAGATTAAAATTGAGAATTATCAGGCCAAAGAGGATTTGTTGAGGGACAAAGAAGAACTTTTGACAAAACAGCGGCATGCTTTAGACAGAGGTAATTATTCATTTGTGTTCACTTTTCTGTTGAATCCTACTATTAACTTCCTATTGACTTCATTCTTTTTGTTTCATTATCAGGAATCAATGCCCAAGTATTATTAGAGAGTCAGATAAGTGTGCTGATGGATAAAGTAAATAAATTAGAAATTCCTTACGTTGAGTCAGGAACACTTGATGTTGGGGTCCATTTCTCAGATTCTGTTGAGAAACTCTCTTTTATAGTTGATAAAGTCAATGAGATGCAGCAAAAGACAGAAGTCTTGAGTAATGAGAAGGAAGATATGCATTTAATACTTGCTTCCCATGTCCGTGAAATTGAACTTCTAAAGAAGGCAATTGAAGAAAATAATTCCCATTTTCAGGAATTGGAATTAAAGAAGAATGATTTATTGGAGATAAGTGGGAATTTGGAGAGAATTATAAAGAAGTTAGGGGGATATGATGCACTACAGGATCAGAAATCTTTAAGTGGCAAACTTCTTGTAACAATGTTGGATAGATTGATAACTGCCTCAGTGCTGGAGTTTGAAAAATTAAGATCCAGAGCACAAGAATTCGAGGCTAAATTGCAAGCAAAAGATGATCTCATCCGTGAATTATCGGATAAGGTAAAAACACTTGAAGATGCAATTCATGCTCGAAGTTTGCAGCTGGAAATCACAAAAGAAAGGACTGTTTTCGAAGCAACTCCCTCAAAAATGAGTCCAGAGATATCTGAAATTGAAGATGCAGTGAGACATTCCTATCTTTTCACTCATTTCTGATTATTTACTTATCAAAAAACATTCTATATAATTCAGTGGACTTCTAGTTCTTCAAAATACAAATACAGTGTATGATGCTGCAACTTTCTGGTCTTGGTATTTACGAGGTGTCCCATCTGTAATTTATGAATACTTGCATATAAGGTGGAGCTAGTAAGTCTAAGAACCATGTGGTGGCAGGCTAAACGTAGCCAAACATTGTTACAATTTAAATAACCTGGAAAACATGTTAAGACATTTTGCCATAAGATATTATTAGATTTATCTGCTGTGTCATCTTGAATTTCATTTGTTTAGACAATGACATTACAAGCAAATTAATATCGAAAAAAGGTCTATTGGCAACTTGATAACAGATGACTTGTATTTTATGAAAATTACATGTTAATAACATAAATGATGCTTTACCTTTCGATGATTATTCCAAGATATTATTTTAATTGTTGCTGCATTTTTGTAGGGACCACTAGGAAAAAACACCAAATTACCCATTTCAACTGCTGCCCAATTGAGAACAATGCGAAAGGGGTCTGACGACCATCTTGTTCTAAACATCGATTCTGGGTCTGATCATTCAGTTGTTGCTGCAGAGTCTGATGCTAAAGGTTTGCACATCCACCTTCTGATCAGTAAGGGAATTCATCATTAGTGATTCAAATATATTACTAAATACTACTGTCTCAAACAGGTCATGTTTTCAAATCTTTGAATACTTCTGGTCTAATCCCAAGACAAGGGAAACTGATTGCAGATAGACTTGATAGTATTTGGTGAGTTCTAAATCAATATCTTAAAGTTTGATGCTGTTTTGGTATTTGCTTTCTTGATATTTTCCTCCAACGATCTTGTAAATCTTTTAGATGCAAAGTTATATATTTATTTGAAATAAAACCATGGTCATCGAATCCTTTAGTAGTATACATTTTAAGTAGAGCATCGTTAAGACTTCAAATTATTTGATTTATTTGAACTTTTCTTTAATGTCGGTTCAAATAAAGCTTGCAAACTAATGATCTAAGCAATTCTTGGAAATTGATCTTCAAATTTGAAGAGATTTTAGCTTCCCTGACGAAGCAAACAGATTTGTTGTCAAGACATTTTTCTTCTCATGATATGGTACCTAGCACCAGCAAACCGAAGTTATCAAGAAATAACTAAAGAATATGCAATTCTGCCTGCGAGATTCTCATTTCATACTAGCAAACTATTTTTGTTATTAAGGAAATACCATTCAATCTGACACATGATTTTTGCAGGGTTTCTGGAGGGCAGCTTCTGATGCGCCGGCCTGGAGCAAGGCTAGGTCTCATGGCGTATATGTTCTTCATGCATCTATGGTTGCTAGGAGTCATATTATGATACAGCCAATAAATTTAGGTTACAAATTATAAGATTAGAATGTAATATATCTTTTCATTATTCTTTTTACATCTAGTTTATATTCTTTCTCCCTTCAATTAACTGGAACTTGAATTCAACAATTCATAAACAGACCCAAAGATGTAAAGTGATAAAAATTCCTCAAACACCATTGCTTCACGGAGTAATGGTTTGAATGATGGATGGCATGTATTATAGTATCCATGAGTAGTATGTAATTTCATTATATCGAGAGATCTGCATTGGCTTCCTTCGGCTTTAGGGAATAAAATGTATGTTGTTTTCTAACAAAAAGGTTATATTTTACTCATTTGGGAGGTTCAAAATTTTCCATATAGTTTGATCGTTTTTCTTGTTTCCATTTAACTTATTGCTGTACTGCCTGACTTCCTAGAGTATATTGTTTTGTATTTTGCAATTGTTTAATATAGCACAATTCCCCGATAAAGCTTATACTTTATTCAAAGCACTCATAACTCTGTTCTTTGGTGGCACTCATAACTCTGTTCTTGCTCATTCAATAAGTTGATTTTTTTTTAAATGACCTAGTCCATTAACATTTAGTTATTTCCTATTTCATTGTTTAATTGTTTTATTTGACCATATGATCATGCACGTTTCCTTAGTATTTGATATAGTTTTGTCTCTAAATTTTCATATGCAATCTTCTTTATTGACCAAATATTGACAACCCATGTCTTGATCAAATTCATCAGTATCAACTATAAATTTGATATTTTTTTTAGAAATGCATTAACTACAAATAGTCCTTTTTTTTAAAAAAAAATTATTTGGCTTGGTCTTATATACATTTATAATACTTAAATTTTATTTATTTTACATAATCTCTAAATTTGTATTGATTTTTTAATCATATTTAGTAAATATAAGCATTAAAAAAATGAATACATAACAAAGTCAAAAGAGGCCTTTGAAGGCTCATACAAGATACAACAAGACTTTAGCAAACAATATACAATAGATTTTCCCATATTCAATGGAAGTGCTCAACTGAACACCAAAATAGTGATGCTGAAATGCATGTTTTAGATTTTTGTCATTTTTTGATACTGTACGTATTTAATTGTATTTTGTTCAATAAGTTTTGGTATATATCTAAACTTGTAACTATTGTTGAGGATGATAGCCAATTAGATTAGGCAAGTATAACTAGACACTGGCTACAGTCTAACATGGCCGGTAGATGGGGATGGTCGAATTACTATACAGTTAATATATTTTATAGGATGCAATTACACCTTTGTCAAAAATAAAAGTTAATTTCGATGCGTCTAAATCTTATATATTATTTTCTCCTTCACCCACATATTCTCATTTGTCAAAATTATAATACTAATTATGAGAAGGTCTTGATTGCCGATGAGCCTCCTCTTGAACCTCCCTCAAGCTCCCATCTATTAGAAGTGTAATAGCCCAAAAATCCTAAAAATAGTTTTAAAAAGATCGCACGATTTTTCTAGATTTTTAGACTATTTTTACGGATTTTTCTGACATGTATAAGTAGCAAAAATAAAAGAAAAACGAAAACGCAGGACC
>JBBPFP010000053.1:4599708-4613802 GCA_037974795.1 Kaempferia galanga | reverse complement strand
TGCAGTGAAAGTTTTATTAAAAAAATTAAAAAATAATAAATAAAATTATTTTATATAATAAATGTATTTAAAATTATTATTATTATTTATTTTAAATAATAATTGGTGTAATAAAATTAAAATTATATTGATTTAATATAGACTAAGAATAAATATGAATGAGTGAATAGTGAGATCCATAAATAATAAGTGTTAATATTAAATTGAATATGAGAGAATGAATGTGTTAATATAAAGCTCCATAAATAATAAGTGTTAATATTAAATTGAATATGAGAGAATGAATGTGTTAATATAAAACGCATGTGGTATGTGGACCTTTTATATATATATATATATATATTTTTGATGAGATGGTGAATATTATAATATCCACAAATATGAATACCCTTAGATAAGAAAAGTATCAAGGTTGGCCACACTTGCAAGAACATATTCCAATATTCCAAGTGCCATCTATAGAAGCTCGACACCAAAAAGATGAGTATAGAAACAACAAAGTCTTTTGTTTGTGGTTTGCCATTTTAAATGAGACACTGAACAATCAATGGCTATTAACATTGACTGCTATGCTACTCCTATACAGTTGGTGCTTGTGGTTTTCTCCTTTTATCTACATTTTGTGTTATGAGCTCAAATGCTTCGAAGCATTTGGAAATTGATGATGAATCCTATTTGTTTTTGTTAGTTGTATACATGTGTAGGTGCGAGCCACATTGTTATATCTGTATGTGTATATGTGTGCACACGTGTGAGCGTGTGCCTATCTGTGCTTTGTTCTTGTGTGTTGCATGCTTGTGTGCTTATGCGAGTGAGTGAGAAATCTAGGGGGTTTTTTCAACAAAAGTCATAATCTTAATAGGAGCAACCTATCCTACCAAATTCAAACACATTTACTCTGATTCTCATTATATTAATCTCAATTTTTAATGGACAAAAATCAAAGAGCGTTTCAAATGATACACATTATTAAAACGACTCTCTTTAAAAAAAAAAAAAATCAAAAGGACGCCCTATCAAATATTTTATCCTTAAAATATTTTTATTTTCAGTGCTAGTTGTAACTCTATAACGTGGAGGAAATACTTAGTGTCTGTTACAATATAATACTGTAACACTTAATATAATACTGTGGTAGTATTGTAGCAACTAATTATAACTGCTACAATTATTTTCAAATGATTTCGATGAAGTTAAAATAATTTTGACTAAGTTGATAGAGAGTATTTTGATATAATAGTATTCAAAGTTTATAATTTAGGGATTAAAATTTTAAAGGTTTAAGACTTAGTTACAACTGTTTTAAAATGATTTTAACTAATTTAAAGTGATTTTTATGAAGTTTAAACACCAAGTAGATTAAAAGTATTTTGATATAATAGTATAGTTTATAATTTAGGGATTAAAATTTTAAGGGTTTAAGATTTAGTTACAACTATTTTAAAATGATTTTAACTAATTTAAAGCGATTTTTATGAAGTTTAAACACCAAGTAGATTAAAAGTATTTTGATATAATAGTAATTTATGTATAAAATTTTTGATTAAAATGAAATAATTAATTTTTCATATTTTAACGACTCCTGAACAACTTTTATACATTATAGCAGTTACTAATAACTACTACACAATTGTACCTAAAACTTATTACCTTGAACCCCAATACTATTTTATCACAATACTCTTTACTAATTTAGTCACAATTATTTAAATTTCATTAAAATCACTCTAAAATAATTATAATGATTACTTAGTATCTTATATACACTGTAGTAGTTAGTCAAATTGCTATATTAACGTTGGAAGTAAAAAAAAAACAGCATTGTTATAACTACTCAATAGCTGCTACATTTTATAGCAACTACGATAACTACCAAAACAACATTGGATAAGAGATATTTTTGAGATAAAATATCTGATGGAGTGTTCTTTTATTATTTTTGAAAAAAAACACCTTTTTTATTATTTGTATAATTTGTGACGTCGGTTTGAATTTTGCCCATTTTTCATCTCTTATTCTCTTTTACAGTTTTGATCTTTTGCTACTAATTCACTTCATTTTACATGATCATCACTAAAATCATGCCCCAACTATAAATGTATAATGTAGTCCAATTTTCTTTTACAAGGCACAATTTTAGCAAAGAAATCAAATCCAACCATATTACAATAATATTTAATGGAAAAACACACAAACAAATCATCCACCTCATCGAAAAGTGATGTACATAGTTACTTCATTCCTGAAGCATGAATCCAAGATACAAATTTAAAAACTTTCCATTACCTCTCAGATGTAAAAAAGGAAACTTTTTGGTTGCTTGAAGCTTGATATTACACCTGAGAACTCCCATGAATTGGGAATCTTTTAACATTTCAATACATGCCTTTGAAGACAGGATTTGTTCTGCAAATGCTGGCTCCATATTCCTCATATTCTGCTTTCGTGTGGCATGCCTGCAGAATTGAGATGAAAAGAACCTCCACGTTATAAAAAGGAGCATTCAGTGAGGAAAGAGTTTCCAAAATTTCCCAATCACAAATGTCATAATTAACTTGGTGAAATATCTGTAATAGGATTCCTTGATTGTACCTGTTGGGCTGTTCCTTTCGTGTTTCGGTAGAAATGTTAAGTTAGGTCAGCTGCAATTTTTATATTTTCATACATAGACTCAAAGAAAGTGGATGCTTTGTATAAAATAGGGGAATGTGTTTTCTAGTTGCAGATCCTTATGACTAATAAGAGAAGCTCAAAAGTTGATTTTAATGGAGCTTCTTTTTGTCATTATAATGAACATGGCAAGTGAAACAAAGCCTGTATAAGCTTCTAACATGGGCAGTCAAAATGAAAGAAACTTGCAAAAATGCCATTTAAGGTTTTTTTGCGATTTTGTCCTGCATAACTTTGGCACTTTTTTTTGGTGGTCAGCAACTTGGATTTGTGTTCCCTTCATTTGAGTTCTTTTTTTTTTTTAGAAATTATTGAATTCAGTTCTATGTATGTAGGAACTCAAGCACTGCCAATTTGTTCACTAAGATATTGTCTAACCCCATCATCCTTTCTCCTCCCTCATGTTCTCATCTACCTTCGAGACATCGAGACTCCTTTGACTATGAAGGTATGTGCAAACATGAATAGTGATCTTTTATCATGGATCTGTAATTGGTGAATTTACAGGCCTAATAAAAGTAGTCCAAAATATTAATTCACAGATTCTCTTTTAGTCATAAAAGATCCTTGGGATTAATCTAAACTTCGAAAATGAAATCTTAAAAACAAACTTACAATAAAACACAATATTTAGTCCTGATGGTCACTAGCGAATATAGTGCATTTATAGCTAAATATCTATTGCAACCAAAGTCAAGTAAGGTAGACATCACTAAGGTTAATTCATTGGATAAGACAAAAGGGTAAAGGGTTTAGGATTTAGGGAATGAAGTCATCGATTCTCCTACTTTAACTAATTAACATGTATATCCCTTGAGCAGAGTTTGAATTACCCCATAAAACTCTGGTGTTGATGCAAGGACGGAACCACCAAACCAAACTGCATATCTCTGAACAGGGTGGCTGACAACATTAACTTCAATAGGTTGAGACTGCAGCCAAAACAATCAAAAGATTATCAATACGAAAACTTTGTATTAGATGAAAGGATAGTATTAGTTCACTTATTACTTTTAGATCTTCCTTGAGTTGGGCATCAGATGATACAATTCTTGCATCCACTATCCGTTTTAGGTCTCGTTGCAATCTCCTATTAAAGTCCTTGAACATAGTTGAACCCCCAGATAATACTATATTCTGCAGAAGATTTTTTTTTTTTTTTTTTTTCAAAAAGGAAACATTTAATAGCTAGCAACCCAAGATGGATAGAATTTATGTAGCCAAAGTAGTCTGATTGCTTACCTTGTATAAAGCCCTTCTTGTATCGATAGGAGATAATTGAATGCACTTATCAATAACAGCAGGTAGAGGAGTGGTAAAATCACTATTATAAATTTCAGGATGAAAGAAAATCTGCACACATTATATTCCAAAAAGACTTAAAAGCATGCTCAAATAACAGAAATGTATGAAATAGTGTGATCATATTACGAGTATATTATTACTTGGATGTGAAAATGATAATGGAGCAAAATTATGGAACTTGAAGTATAGAGATGATGCAGTACGTGTGAGTTTGATTAGGTTATTTGCTATTGTAACATTCCACAGCCAGAAACTTAACAAGCAATGCACGCTCTATTCAATTAGGCAAAAGAAACTAATATATCATAAATATGTCAAGAATAGACAGTGGACAATCAACAAATAGAAAGTAAGAATTAGAGACATCATTAACAGAATAATAAAAAGCACTCCAGCTATATTTCCATCACATGGCATATGAGGCAGTTAGGTACCAAGTTATTTGATTCTGGGTCCTACTGTCAATCCGCAATGGAAAACCAACATGTCATCCTTTTCACTTTCAACTCCTTAATCCAATTCCCTCTTTCAGACTGAGCTGTCCAAAGAATTCAGACGATCAAGAAATCAAGCAAAAAAGTTACACAGAATCTACTTCCATTTTGGTGACCAGAATTCAACTGATGAAACTTCATGATTGGATCTATGATACATATAAATAAGCTGGCAACCCCTCTGTTGCCCAGTGTGACAGGGCTCCCTAATGTGAAGGAAATTTTAATGTGGTCTTAATAGAGAGCTTTTCAAAATGAGGTCTAATTTCAGGGTTTTACATAAAAGAGTATTGGTTGGCGTTTAGAACATTGAATAAAATTGCATGTAAATAAAAAAAAAAAAAATATTACATATCAAAAGAATGTTCAACAAGAAAAAATGGAAACTATTAAAAAAATTTAAAAGAGGGCCCAGGTAAGTCGGCTACTTGCTTACTTGCAAAGTGAAGTGTTTGTAATTCACCTATCAGCAAGAGTGATTATGCTCCTGGTTGCAATCTGAGGCTAGGGCTCTTGAGCTTAACAACAAAACCAGTCCAACCATGCCTCAATTTGAGATTTCTTCTTTATCATGACACAAGTCACTCATCAGTCATCTCATATCAACTTTGTTCAACTGTGCCCATTTTCTGCTTCTACATATCTATAGGATTATTTTTTTAATCCAATTTGTCACTTTCTAACAGTTTTTCCAGTTATATTTGATATCTAATTGAAAGCAGAACAATATTCTTTTCCATAATTATGTCTCAGACTCCCATTCGAATACCCAACACGATAGCATCTAGATGTTTGACATGCTTGTTTCTAGTAATCTTTTTTACTTGTGATTAATATGGATGTCCATGTTGGACACAGTCAATGTTGGACTAAGTGTCTGAAATAAATTGGAGAGGGTTTACCTGGGCCCTCTCCTACTTACCTGGGCCCAGGTAAGAGGCCTTAAAAACAACAGTCTACAAATCTAGAGAAAAGAAGCCCCATTTGGTTCTTGCAGTCTACTAACTATACCTGAAATTTGATGGTATTTCCTTTGTTATGTCTCTTGTAATCATGATGCTATTAAAGTATGATGAGCAATGGCTCTAATAGGTAGAAGCTCATTAACTACTTTCTCCTCTAAGTTATAATAAAGCCAACCTTTTCTATAGTTTCAAGCAGTTGACATTCGATCTTTCCAATCATGGTGGACAGCAGAAGCAGATGGAAGATAAATGTAAAGTATAGTTGTAAGAGAGCTACACCCGTTTTCTTAGGGGAAGATATTAGCTTTCCAAGTGGCTATGCAACACCAATGGATAAGGTAAAAATCTCAAGGCAATAATTATCTAATTTTAACAAGTCTGAATAAATAATGATACATGATAAAACTAGTTGGAGAAACAAAATGTATTCAAGTAAGCAAGACAAGATGGAAATGTTCACCTCTGGACCAAGAAAGCGCTCATATCCAATATCACATGAGTACCGGTTGCCAGTCTTTGGTTTAGCACCAACCCATTGCTTGGTATATTTACCAGGATCTTTATCATGTTTATTGAACTCCTGATATCATATGATAAATATTACTGTTAGTTGTTGCCAAAGAGTGAACTAACACTCAAAGATTCAATAGGATCCTGCAATTAGTTGGATTGTCTTTTGTCAGACTTCACATATCATAAAACTTTTACTATACTCCTATATGATATGTTTGTGTCGCTTCTAAAACTTAATCACTGACCAAAATTAATATGACTAAGTATGTTACAGAGAAAGTCCAACATCTTGGCAACAGTAAATCCTTCTAAGCTAACAAGTAAACGATGTTGAGATATATTTGGACCTTTAAGTATTAGGTTGAAGTAAAGAGAATATATATTTTATTTTATTTTATATGATGTTCATTGATTTAGTAGCCAACCTCACATATTATTGTAGAATTGAGTCAATACTACAATAACAACAACAACAACTACGCCTTTAACCAACTAAGAGAGCTTTGTTATATGGATCCTTCTACGCCATTGGCCTCAATCTCCTACTATATCTTCATCTATATATAAATGAATTTTATCCTATTTTATGATTGTTAATCAAGTCTTATTTGATCTTTCCTCTTCCTTGATTTGTTCATTGAGTTAAAAAAAATGTTAAGCTTTTCATTGACTATAATTGTTAAGATCCTGAAATTTTGAGCTCATTTAAGTTTTTGATCCTTAGACTAAAAGGTAGGTATCAGTACTCAGCAGTCAGTAGCATGGTTTAATAATACTAGGTCTTATTTGTCAATTGCTAATAGCAACGGGAACCTTAAAATCCCTATACATCATAACCATTCATACAGTTGAAAAGTCATTTTTGTGTGAATGAAAGATAAACACTTTGATATTTACGTTTTTAATGTTCAGCATTCTTGCATACATTTTATGGGTACTACTTTTCAGAACAAATCTTCTTGTTGCAAAAGATACATGACAAAGCAGAAAATTGATCCACAGAATTAACAAACGGACCATACATGAATAATAGAAGTGAAGACCTTCATAATTGGCCTGGCCATACTTTAGCTAGCAAATGAAAATGTAAATTACCTTGACAATGTCTGAACAAGTGTAGCAATAAGTTTCTTTGATCTTCCTTGCTACATCAAAAGAATCTTCTGGTGGTATATGTTCACCCCTTTCCTACAGGAGCGGATATAATTAATCATCAGTAATTTATGTCAGAATGGGTAATGCTTCTATGAAATTAGTGTCCATGTTCTTGTCAAACTCTTTTACAAATTAAAATTGGGAATCCAGGTGGTTACCGTGAAAAGCAATAATTTCATGACAATATGAACTGATATTCAATTTTTAAGGAACTAAGAGCTTTTATGTTTGAATCAAAAGTTAGTTCTATGTGCCTGTCCTTTTATGTTAGTACTAGAGAATCCATTGATCATATTCAAGATAAACCTTGGTGTATATTATTTGTGTACGATATAGTGCAAGTTGATGCAAGTGTAATTAGATTAAATTTGACATTCGAATTGTAGAGAAATTCAAAACTAAAAGGTTTAAGTTAAAAGAAAATTTGAATACTTGAAATGCAATTTGAGTAATAAGAAAAGAAGTGATAGAATAGTTAAGATAAGCGAATATGAAATTCATTTAACCAAAAAAATTAGATATCTTAGGTTTTTTTGTAAATAAAAATAAGATATTGGTGAAGAAATGATTAGTAGCACAGGAGATGGGTGGCTGAAATGGAAAGGAACATCCAAAGTCCTAAATGACTGTAGTGTGCCCTTTAGTGTAAAAGAAATTTTTTTATAAGACTATGGTACGACTTGCTGTATTTTATGGATTAAAATACTCAACTCTTAGGAAGCAACATGCAAAAAGTCTACAATGGAGATAAAAAATGCTAAAGGATAAAAAAATTACTATGCATATAACAACAAAAAGGATTTATCCTACTAAGTGGGGTTGGATATATAAATCCTTCTGGGCTTAATCTCCTACTGTATCATCATCTATATTTAAATAAATTTTATAGTATTTTATTGTTGATAATCAAATGTTCTTTAGTCTACCTCTTCCTCGATTAATATGCTTATTTGTTATAGTCTCAAATCGTCTAACTGAGACATTTATTGATCGCTTAAGTACATACCTATGTCATCTTAAACGTGTCTTTCACAATTTTTCCTCAATTGACGCAACCCGACTTTAATATTTTTATTTCTTATTGTGTCGATCCTCATATATTCATACATCCACCTTAATATCGTCATCTTTACTACTCTTCATATAATATAATAGATTTTATAAAACTTCCTTTAAGTTTAAGAGGCACCTTACAATCGCAAAAAAGTCCTCCTTCATTTCAACCATTCTGTTTGTATTTTAAGTAAAACATATCTATCAATTCTTCATTCTTTTACAAAAACAAACCTAGATACTCAAAGCTCAAAGTTATAGGTAACTCGTCATCTCAAATCTTAGCAATTGCCACATACTATGTCTATAACTACTAAATTTAAATTCCATATCTTAAAATATGCATCCAAGAGAAATTAGCTGTAACTCTAATTGAGGACACAATGGGAGAAAATAGGTTGAAATGACAGAGCCATGCTCATGTTCATAGATGACCAACAATTTTATAGTTAGAAGAGCTAATCAGTTGGATTTGAAAGCCAAAGGGTAGAGAAAACAAAAAATTGTTAATCAATGAATAAAACAAATTTGACTATTGCTGGTGATATCAGTTGGCATGGAGATTGATGAAGGATAAGGTTCATGTACTAGATCCTAAACAGTTTGGACAAGCACAGCTTAATGATGATAAACTTGCAGATTCTGATATTTGAACTCATTATCTCTCCTCTATACCCATGTTTGACATAGACACTCCAACACCAATATTCTAAGTAGACACTTAACATTCCTATGAATTGCATGTACAAATTTCTAGAAATAGGCATTTATATGTTTAGATCCTCACCCATATTGGATACTAATAACTGAGTCAAGTAACATAGAGGCAAAGTGCACATGAAATACACAAGTATCCTTGACTGAGAATGCAACATAGGATACCAGTCAGAATTCATAGTTAAAAGGAACCTGGTTTGAGTCGTAGGATAGCATATGATAACAGAAATTATAGGAAGAAGTTCACTTTTTCCTCCCTGAATTATAATCACTTTAAATCAATATAAACTATTTCTTGTCAATTTATCTAAAAATATACTAAAAAAACCATTACCACTCATTAATGATATCAGGTTCTAGTCCACCATCCACAATCAATATACAAGTTACAATTTGATCTGTATTAATGGACACTACGCTATGAATCTGGAACCAAAATCCATGCAGACAGGCACCAGTAATGTGCCAATTAAACTTTTGAAATATTCTGCATTTACTTTTCTTTTCCTTTTGGAGATGTACAGAAGAAATTATATAAAGGGATTTTAACATGTGACTCTCCCTTCACTGACATTCTTCGATCAAAGGTGTTGAGCCAGTGGCAGCCCAAAAAGTATGCCACCTCTTTGTCTGAGAGGGAAGATGAGATGCTTGCACGTTGCCCTTTAGCCCTTCTACCATCATCATACTCATGTTAGCACTCAGCATTGATAGCACATACCAACACAGCCAACTGACAGAGCCATCTTATTAGAAGCTAAATAGTTAATGATGTATGCTTATTCTGCAAAGTTTTGCATTATGCTCAGTGAGTCTCAATTGTTGGGTTGGACACCATATTAAGCCTAGCAGCCTCAGCTATAATTCAAGTGCCAAACAAATCCCTACTTGATGGTTTTAGTATTCTGAACACTGAGACAACAGGAGCTTGGGAAACATAATGGAGTGATTTTGGAGGCTATACGAGACCAAAAAAACTTGTAAAGCTAGGGTTCGGTACTCTCGATTTTTTTCATTATCCATCTTCGAGGTTCTTCCTTCTCTCCTCCTCAATCCTTTGTCCTTGTCGGTACTTTTGCACCATGTGTCAACCCTGTTGGCGCAGGACTAACACATCTCATCCAGCTCAAAATGAATTTCATTATCTTGGACGGTAGAAGAGTTAGCATATGGCATATATATCTGAGCATGACAAGGACTTAGCATTCTCAATCCCCAGTAGCTTGATGAGAGGTTTAGTTTTTCTTTATGGTGCCTGAGGATATAAAATGTTGATGGAGCAGCCTAGTAGGGTCTATAAAGCACTCTACTTGGCAGAGAGATGAGTAAGACATCAATTATCAAAGAGATTGATTGGGAGATAATAAAGGCAAGAGCAATTAATCAATCATTGTTGGATTCTGTAACTATATTCTATGCTAGAAAACGATTTTCTGGAAAAAAACACCTTTCCTCTAGCATAAATTTCCTCTAAGAAGAATAAATAAAAACTACTATCAATCAAGCATAGAATGCTTACAGAACTACTGCCTAACTGAAGGTAAAAACTAAGATTAATCTACCACCAAAGTGAAGTACCAAATGATTCATGTCTATAATCAGAAAAGTTTAAGTGTGAGAAGATGGAGTAAAGGAAGAATTGACAAAAAATTGGAAGTCTTTTAGACATATACTATCCTTGTGACCATTCAACGAATTCATTATTTGTCAAATAACCTAGCAAAGCATTTCATGTTTGTGATTACAACTAATAAAGTGGCGCCTCTTTTTGCTATTCAAGCAAATAATCAGTGGAACAACCATGTTATGCACGCCCGTGAGGTCATGATAAGTTTAGCCTCAAAAGAACTGTAAATTATATAGTTTTGAGTGTCAAATCTATTTCAATCTACAATTAGATAACAGCTGAAGTGAATGCATGATTGAGAGACTATACGAGAGTCTAGATTAATAGGCGTAAAGGTTTTGATTCATGCTTCTCTACCTTCATAAGTTGCTGGATAAAATGAGTAGCATCCTTGCCTGCGATAGGTATTGATCTAATACTACTGCCAATCACATAACCATCTGCAACTGGCACAACATGTGTAGCACCATCACCGACATCAACAACAACACCCGTCATTTCACACTAGAAAATTGAAATTGTATATTAGCCAACATGAAATTTTATGAGAAATGATAGTACAGGGCTACAGATTAAGGAAACTATATGGCCCAAAAATCTTTACACCTAATGAAGTTTGCAATCTCAGTTTGCATAGCATTTCAAAGGTAGCCATTGGTTACAAAATTCAAATGGATGAGTAGCCAAATTTTTTATTTTTCTTTCCAGCTTTTTACTTTACACGTATGAGAGATTTAAATACAAAAAGAAACTTAGCCATGTTAAAGATGGGATTTTTTTTACTTGATTGAAGGCCAAATGAATATGTAATTTTGTCCTAACATTGTGTGTCTGTGTCCTTTCCAGAATTGTATTGCGTCAGAGTAATAGCATAATAAGAACAGTAAATAACTAAATATGTAATAGTAATAAACTTTTTCCCACTCAACAGATACAATAGAAGGGACGAAAATGTGTTCCTTCAGCATTTCATTGAGTGAAAATAATAAAGTTGCTGGAATTTTATGGCAGAAAGATTTTCAGAACTTTGGCTAACTGGAGCAAAGACTCACTAACAAAAAAATGCGGATGGAAATAAAGTGGCAGAAAGATTCCAACCACCCTTTTCCTCAGGTTCCTTTGGAAAATGAAGAAACTGAAGAAATCTTTGCCCAATTTGGCACAAATCTACTTTGACCTAATTTGAACAGAAAGCTACTGTTTTCATGCAATGGGCTCAAATCCGGCCCAAAATTAAAAATCATTTTTTCAAATATAATTTTTATTAAAATTTTGAAATTTAAATTCCTTCCCCATTTCGTTCCCTCTAAGAAAAGGGTTGGAAGGAAACTCTCCTTTTTTTCCCCTTGCCTCCAAGGAAACCAAAACTAGCAAAATATTTCTCTAAGTTCTATAATTTTTTCTCCGATGCCGTTTCTTTCCCTGTCTATTTCCTCCCCTCATAGGAAACTGAGCTTGAATACCAAGCATAACATTGTATGACCTATCGATCAACTAGCTTGCTTGTCAGCACTCACTTGGTATAAGCTACTCATACAGCCTCCTGATGCGGTAATTAAACATTCACTATTAAGATATTGTAAAATATGCCATAGGATAATTATTCTCTGGCCTAGATTTTATCTTGTAACAATACCACGTCTAAGCATCTTGGTCCAGAACCAATTCTCAGGTTGCTCAATTTACCTACAAGCTATAACATGAATTCTACCATTAGATGCTAATTCATGTCTGTTATTTCAGTCTGTAAGGGGCCAAGCACAGAGATCAAATGCCACCCAATGTGTAAGCTCACGAGACAAGGAGCATAATATTAATTGCTTATGCAAATATGAAAAACCTGCTGGAGTTGGTGCTGGTGCAATCTGAGCACAGGTAGAATGACAGTATAATACCGCTTTGGCAAAGTCGAGTCTAGAGTTGGACTCTATCTTTTTAAGACGAATTTGCAATGCTCGCGGAACACGGCAATGCAACGACTTTTCTTGCGATAACAGCACTGCAAATTGCGAGACCTCCGAACCAAAGAAGCTTCTCGAACTCTCTAATGCAAGTATGGAATATAATGCTTACTTTGCTTGGAATGAATCTGTTGGTGCAGTTGGTACCAATGATTGAACCCAGGTTTTGATGAATGACAAATGGTTAAAGTTAGATGTTGTGTGATCCAATACTTTTACCAAGTATGCAGGATTTAAACTTGATGGGTCTAAAGGACCAGACACTAGTCTGAAGTTCAGGTTAGTTGAGACTTGCGGGAAGTCCAAGTTGGTTGAGACTTTGCAGAGTCCAAGTTGGTTGAAACTTGGTAGGAAGTCCAGTTGGGTTCATAACTAGCTGAAGTCCAGATTGATTGAGATCAGCGGGAAGTCTTGGTGGGTCAAAGGGCCTGGTTAAAGAAATCGACAACTGGTAAGTAAGGCAAGTCACTGGAGGAGAGTGATTTAGTGAGAATGCGTTCCTGTTGGAGGGAACATTAGGCATTGGTCCAACTTAAATCAATTTGGGAGCTCTAAGTTGAGACCTTTACTAGATCTTGGTCCTAAATGGACAAAATCTAATTAATACTGATTATTATTGTGCTAACTCTGTTTTGTAGGTTATACTAACTTGTTTTTTACAGAAGCTAGAAATCGGATTTCAGGTGCCTGGAACAGGTCTGGGCACCTAGACGGGTCCGGGCGCCCAGGATGCTTCGAACACAAAGGCACCTAGGCTGAGATGGCAAGCAGCAATTGGTCAGTACATGTCAACGGTTCGGGCGCCAGAAGTGGATAAACTCTAGAGATAGAGTTTCGATGAGGGCGCACCACGTCATCATGTTAGGGGTGCCCAGACTGGTCCGAGCGCCTGAAAGGGGCCTTTATAAAGGGGTGTGAACAATAGGCTAAAAAAATTCAAGCAAAATTGTCTCCTGTGCTCCGACCAGAAAACATTTCTACAATGCTGAAAAGCTTCTCCGATAACGATGCTTGAAGATTCAACATTTCCTACTTGTCGGTATAATTTTAATTCTGCAGTTATTGTATTTTCTTTGTAACACCTTATCGAAATTATAGTGATTTCCCAACGATACGGTTCGAAGAACTGTGGGCCTTCGAGTATGAGTCGACAAAGGCTCCAAATGAAGTAAAAAATTTCTTGTGTTCTTTTTGTGTATTCTTCTATTTAAGTTGCACACTTGCTATCTTATTTTACCAAAAATAAAATGACACAATTCACCCCCTAGTGTGTTTACGATCCTACAAGTAGTATTAGAGCAAGGTTCTACTTTGAGTTATTGCAACCACCAACCAAGCAGGGGGGCTATTTTTTCTTTTCATAAATATTTCAATCATCTTTTTAAACAAGAATTCTTTTTTCATATCGAAGTTTTTTTGCTTGAAGTTGGTGCAATACCACTTAAGCTTGAGTCTTTCTTTCTCTCTCCCCCCACACTACTTGTCACGCCCCAGAGGAGTGCCTCCCAAAAATTTCAGCAGCATCTCCCCTGTACGGCGGACAATATGAAGCAATAATACATACAAATCCATCCCTCGGCTAACACGGCCGGAATATATAACAAGAAAATAAAACCATCCACGCAATTTATAAT
>JBBPFP010000053.1:4587465-4599608 GCA_037974795.1 Kaempferia galanga | reverse complement strand
TTTTATCTTTCCCTTTCATAGCTCATAAGGAGTTTTATCTTTCTTTTCGTGAGGGATTTTATTGAGAATATGGTTTGCCAATAAAATAGCTTCCCTCCACAAATTCTAGGTAAGCCCGAACTTATCAACATAGCATTCATCATTTCTTTAAGAGTTCAATTTTTACGCTCGGCAATCCCATTTGATTAAGGAGAATAATGAGTTGTCGTTTGATGAATAATGACAAATTCTGCATAAAATTCATTAAATGGACCATCATATTCTCCTCGATCACTTTAAATTTTGTTAATTTGTTGACCAATTTGATTCTCAACTTCATCTTATAACTTTTGAATGCTTCTAAGGCTTCATCTTTGCCTTTTAATAGATATACATAATCTAGTGTAGTCATCAATGAAAGTAACAAAGTACTTTTTGCCTCCTCTAATTTGCATGAATTTTAAATCACATATGTCACTATGAATTAATTCTAGAGGGGTCGAGGTTCTTTCCACTGAATGAAAAGACAACTTTGTCATTTTAGCTTCAACACAAATTTCACATTTATATGTTGGATCAACATTAAATGTTGGCAATATATTTAAATTCACATGTCGTCGCAAAGTGTTATAATTGACATGACATGTCATAAATTAGAACACTCGATCAAATAAGCAGAATTTATAATTTTATTTCCATTGAATTCACGGTGTACAACCATTACATTCATTCTGAATAAACCATTCTCTATAAATCCTCTGCCTGTGAATTGACTATTTTTTGCCAATATATATTTATTTGACTCAAATACTAGTAAAACCAACAATGTTGGAAGTTGGAGAATTGCCCATGATTAATTTTCTCCCATCAATAAGGGTATAAGTTAAAAACTGAGCCTTGTTAGAGCAAATGTGCCATGTGGCACCAGTATCGACCCACCACTGCCTTGGATTGTCCACCAAGTTGGCTTCAAATACAACGGTAGTCAAGTCTAATTTTGACATGTCTATTGGCAATGACTTATCTTCAGTCATGTGCACTTGAGTGACTTTCTTTGAACGTTGCCAGTCTTTCACCTTGTGAATCGGTTTGCCACAGTTATGGAATGTTCCTTGGAACTTCTTGGCCCTCCCTTAGCTCTGCCCTTTACCGGGATATTTTCTTTTCTTACTAGTATTTGGTTCCATTGGATTTGTCTTTGCAAATATAAACAAGTTTGCTGATTCTGATTGCTTGTGATTGTCTTCTTCAATCTACAGCCTTACAATCAAATCCTAAAGTCCAATCTCCTTTTGCTTGTGCTTTAGATAGTTTTTGAATTCCTTCCATGAAGGTGGAAGCTACTCGATTATTGCGACAACTTAAAAGGACTCATTCATTGTCATGTCCACGACATGCAGATTATGAAGGATCAACTGCAACTCTTGGACTTGAGTAGAAAGTTTAAAATTTCGACGTGTGGGCGAGGTTTCGATCCTAGACCGGAATAATACGATTTCGTTATCGTATCGTGCCTGCTGATACGGTTTCGATATTTTTTTATTTATATATAGTAATTATTAGATAAACATATTATGGTGTATATAAAAATAAGTTGTATATTGATTTTGTATAAGTTCTCAATTATTGAACAACTTAATATTGTTAAAAAAATAATTAAATATAATTTTTTTAAAGAAAATTAATCTATCAAAACTCAAATTATCAATAATTCAAATTAAAATTGGTCCATAATAAGTATATAAATTAACACTATTTATTTAACTAATTTAAATATATATATATATTAAATATTTAAAATATATTAAAATATTAATTAAATAAAAAATAAAAAATATCGGAATATAAATATATTTTTTTAAAATCAAATTTTTAAACATTTTTAAAAATTTTTAAAGAATTTTTTAGAATTTTTAAATTCAATTTAAAATAATAAAAAAATATTAAATATAAATCAGAATTATTATAATTTTTTAAAACAAATTTAAATGAAATTTAAAACATTAAAAAATAATTTTTTAGAATATTAATTAATAAAACTTATTAAGTTTATTTTAATTTTCAATATATTTTTTATATATTTTATTGGGATAATCTAGTTAGGGGTTATAAAAGTCGGTTTTTTTTTTTTTGTTATAAAAGTCGGTTTGAAATATCACCCGTACTTAGGAATTATTTAAATTAATTAAATCAAAATAAAAGAAAAAACCAAGAAAATTGTGATTCCCCGATCGCTCGGGATCACATTCGACAGTGTCGTCGCATACGCTTTCGGCGCCTTGGAGGTGTCTGGCGGCGCCGGAGGCGTCTCATGATGCCTTTGGCGCCTCGGGAAGCAGCGTCTCCCAATGACACCTTCAACGCTGAAGGCGTCGCGGGATGCTTCCGTCGCCGCGGGATGCTTCCAAAACCGTCCATGTCGAGCGACACGGAACGACACTTCATTCTTGGCTTGAGTTGTCAAAGTTTTGGAATCAATCATCTTGAAGTCTAAGAATTTGTGAACGATGAATTCTTCAATCCGACATCTTCTGTTTTAGACTTCCTTTCGAGAGATTCCCATAACTCCTTTACAGTTGACATTGGATTATACAAGTTGCATAACGTGTTGTCCAAGCCATTGAGGACATAATTTCAACATAAGAAGTCATTATGTACCAAACATCATATGCCACCCTCTTTCCTTTATCAGTCTCGCCTTAAGATATGGAAGGGGCATCTTCAAGTAAGAACCTCGCAAGGTTCAACGTCGTTAGGTAAAATAACATCTTTTGCTGCCACCTCTTGAAATCAATACCTATAAACTTCTCCGATTTCTCGCCATGCACCGATGGAACAGGAGTCGTCGATGACATCAAGAGTGCAAAAAAAAAATCGTCTTAAACTTGCTAGAGCTGGTGGTGGGACAATCTGAGTGCGGACAAAATGACAGTATAATATTGATTTGGCAAAGTTGAGGCTAGAGTTAGGACTCTATCTCTTTAAGACAAATTTGAACCACACATGGTGTTCATGGAATACGACAATCATCTCTCAAGATACAACGACTTTTCTTGCAATTGCAGCACCGTAAATCGCAAGACCTTCGAACCAAAGAAGCTTTCGAACTCTCCAATGCAAGTATGGAATGCAAAGCTTGTTTTGCTTAGAATAAATTGAGTGATTAGATGAGGATGTGAGAGATCTTATTTATACTATATAAAGGGGTATAAGAATCTCTTGATTCAATAAGATCTCATCAATCCATCTTGATTTGGATGATCTAGATCGCATCCTTTCTCAAGAGACACACTATTTCTTCATTAGATGCAACCCTTTAGAAATCAATGTATGAGATTGAGCCATCCAAAGGGCACTTATGCCTTCTCATTTTGAGGGTCCAGATTAGTCAATCTTTATCCAATGATCTAGATTTAATTTTTTTCATTCCCATTATGTTTCCAACAAAACCAAGTAAAATGCCAGCACACTATGTAGTCTTTTATGAAATGTAAAGTTCCAAAATTTTGATTACAATGCAAGCTTATGCACATGTCCAATCTTGTTGTACTTCTAAATTAATTTTCTAGTCTGGAAAGCAACCAAAATCCATATGTCCACTAGTATCATTGTTTCCTCAAATTTGGAATAACTGATTGGCAATTGTGTGATTCAAAATGATTGGTTCAGGTTACCGACTCTAGTTATCATTCATAATGCTAGTATCTACCAGATCCAAGCTAAAGTGGTCATCCTAGTCCTCACTGAAGTTTCTCTAAAGATCCAATAATCAGCTGCATACCTTTGAAGTAGTGTAACCAGCTGCAAGGGCTAAGACCGGCTGAACTGCTATATACAGTCCAGGAATGTTAAATGTCTCAAACATTATTTCTCCTGTATATTCACGGTTTTCAGGAGCTGTAAGTGGGCTCTCAGTAAGAAGAAAGTAGTGCTCTTCAGGGTCACAGCATAGATAATTGAAGATGCATTGCTGCCAAAACCTTTCCATTGTATCCCAATTTTCAACCTGGAGATAAGAAACAATAAGCTCAAGGATCCACATGGAAGATTTAAAAAAAAAGATTGGAGTATACTTCAAGTTTCATACCTGGCCATGGTGAATAGGGTAACTAAGACTGTACGTACTACTAGATTGAGAACATGATAAAGCTTCTTCCCCAATATAAAAATCAAGGTCAGCCATTACGCCTGCACTATGCTGTGCCAGCCAATTTCCCTTAGTGGAACTCTTAGGTTGATTGGAAAAGGACTCATTAACAGCAACAACTGTAGGGATGCTGAAACTAGGTTCGACATTGCCTGAAAATCCCATCTTTGAGTACCTAAGAATATAAGAAGTCAAATTTATCGTGTACCAGAAAAAAATGGAAGTTTGATAGCTCTACTGCTATCAAATGGAGGGATGATTAAAGATCAAGTTTATAAGCTAATCTCAGTAAAATAACATAGTAAATACATTATTTTGCAAAAGGCATTCTTAGTGAGAATCTAAAACAAGCTTATAATAGCCAAGCATGTATATGGATTCATTTGATACGGATGGAGATCCCAAACAAACTAAGGTAAAACAAAGATATTGGTTATGAACTTTTCAGGTTAGTGGTCTTGAACTAGCATTTGAGAGAGAGGGAGAGAGAGAATAGATATCAAACACTTGTTCAAGCTTTGGAAACAAAATATATGGATTTTTTAAGCCCAACAAACTAGCTCTTGGCATAGAAAAATAAAACAAGAAATAAAATTAGAAGAAAATGCAATTAGAATAACCATGATATCTTTCCACCTAGTGCTGAACCCTTTGGAACTAGAAAAGCACGCTAACCTTTAATATTCAATCATTTAGTTGAAATTTAGAATTTTGGTTATTATACCCAGTTGATAACTACTTTGGCTTCACAAAATATCTTTTTAACTCATGATATATCTTGGTGACAACAGTACATTAAATTAAATATCACTTTCAAAAATATACACTTAGTGACATATGGTTTTCCACTGTTCAAATTGGTCTTCATATTATTTTAACCTGTTATGCAGCAATTATAATTAAAGGCATTCAGTGTATGTGTATAATAATCAATTTAATTTGTAGGATCTTAGGCTTTTAATTTAGATAAAATTTCTACTTTTATTTAATTAAATTAATCAAATTTGGGTCATTTCGGGTTAAACCACACTGAGACAGGTGGATTTTTTTAATGTTAAAATTTCATTTAAAATGTTGATTTACAAATAATAAAGCAATCTTTGAGAGTAATAGTTTGTGTCAAGTCAATCTCAAATTCTGAAATTCAATATCAAATAAAAACGTAGCATTGGGTCAAGAGTTTTAGTATTTGTGTCAACATTCAAGCTCCATATCCAAATAAATAACCTAACAGGAATTTAGAGGGCATTTGGGAGGTATTAAGTTTGTGGATTTCATTTTATAGATTTTAAAAAAATCAATAAATGCTGCGAATACCCCTTAAAGCAAGTTCAAGCAATGTATCAGGAAAGTACATTACTTGCTAAACTTTCAAAACCCCAAGAGAAGGAGCAAAAAGCAAGCAAAAGATTGACGAAAAACCAAGTTGGTACGTCCTGATCCAGAACACAACCATAGATCGTCCTATTAATTCAACGGAATTCTAACAGTAATCTCGTATGCCTCACTCAGTCTACATCTCACGGCATCGAACATCACATAATTTGACCATTAATAGTCAAGAGAAAACGCACCAATCGATAAAAAAAATGAAGTTTTCAATCAGAATCCTCAAAATTTACGGCTTGTTTCGCGAAGTTAACTAATCCGTCAACTTTTTGGCTCAATTTCTCTACTTTTATTCAATCAAGAATCAGCTGAAAAAGAAAGCAGCCAAACCCGCAACCGCAGGTAGCGACAACATTCTAAGACCCAAAGAAAGAAGTCAAGGGTGTGAGGTATCATTCGGTACCCGGTGCCATTGTCGATGACTACAGCGGGACGGGAGGCAGCGTCCATTCTGAAGCCTGTGGGAGGGGATCTTCCAGCTAGATCCGAGCGAGAAAGCCGCCGGTCATCAGTTCATGGCAGTGCCGCCGTCAGCCGCGTCGCCGCTGGAGATCCGGAGCCGAGAGTGCGGACAAGGGGGTAAGCGGTAAATGCAGATCTGGAGGCGAGACGCGTAGAGAGGAGGAGTAGGTGGCGGCGTGGACGGGAAGCGAGAGCGGCGGCTCAGCGGGAATCCATCGTGGCTTTGACATGCAGTAGAGCTCGCTCAAGTCTCCCGCTTCAAAAAGCGCTCCACCTGCTTCTCTCTCTCTCTCTCTCTCTCTCTCTCTCTCTCTCTCTCTTCGCTTTCGGTTTTTTTCATTTAAACACATTTAATATTTGGGATTCTTTCGAATTACCCCTAAAGGTTTCAAAATTATTACTTTACGTCCAAGGGCTTACAAGTAACCGCCGAGGGCTCATTCCGAGCCCGACCGAGTCGTGCCCACGTAACTCGCCGAACCAAACCAGTCCGGTTCGCGGATCTCGAGTTCGATAAAAACCACCGGCTCCGGGAGCCCTAAAGCGGAGTGCAGGAGAGAAGGCGAAGAGATCTGCATTCGAGAGGTGGAAGAAGAAGAGGATGGTTCGAGTGGCGACCTTCTTCGGTATGACCTTCGGTGCTTTCGTCTTCTGGCAATCCATGGAGAAAATTCACGTCTGGCTCGCTCTCCGCCAAGACGAGAAGGTCTCTCCTTTCAACCTCTTCTCCCAGTTTTGAGTTGATTTGAGATCCAGTAGTGGTTCCTGTGCCAATCGGGACCATTCATCATTTCCTCCGTTGTTTGGTGTCTTGATTTATTTTTTTTTTTTCTGCTTACGAGTTTGCCATAGATCGTTTTGGTGTCAAAAGATTGTTTTTAATCATGCCTTTCAATTTCAATAAAAACAAACAAATTTTTAGGGCTTCATCTTTCGTTTGTTAGGATCTCTGGAATATCTTTCGTTTCTTGATTTAATTAAATATTTTTGTTGGGGCTTAGAACTTAACTGTGGATATTATTCTTGTTAAATTTCTATAGTATGAAGCACAAGGAAGACTATGGTTTCGCATAGGAGCACTAGGAAATCAAATTATATCTCCAATGCCAAGCAGGCTATTTTAATATGTTCTTAGATGGTTGTTGGGAGGTGCAAAAATAGCACAGGGAGAGGACATTATAAGAATTGTGTTAATAAATTGTGAAATCACAATCCATGTATTCATAATCCGCATGACTAGCATATATAATAGATAGTATTGTGGGAATAAACTCATTGTCTCTGACAATTATAGTTTCTCTTTTAACGTTTTAATTGTAGTATCATTGGTCCATCCCATTGATTTTCTATACTGCCTCAGTTTGCAGGTTTGGTCCTCTGTATGGGATACAGTAAATTGTCAATTTTCTTGTTGTTATTTGTTAGTCCTAACTCCTAAGATGGGTTTTGACTTTATTATGTTTTGATGAAGAAGAAACTAAAATCAAGAGTTAATTAATATGTGATGCTATTTGCTGTAAGACTATTTTTATGATATTGTGCTGTCTGCTGAGGTTATTGTTACCATGGTCATCTATTGCCCCACTTTGTGGTTTCTCACTGCTGATAAGAACTGAAGTTGGGTGGAAGAGGTGTTGAAATGTTCTTGGCCTATGTCAAGAGTTACATATTCATAGCTTGTCTCTCAGATGCCTTCATTAATTATGACTGGGAACTAATGCAAATCTTGCTGGATCAATTTCTCTGATTTCTATTAGTAACCAATGGATAAGTCTGTGAAATTGAAGGCATATTAACAATTTCTTTTTGATTTATTGGATCAATTATTCTGATTATTATTAGCTATGCATAAACAGTTCTATGAAAGTAAAGGCATATTAACAATTTATTTTTTATTATCTGAATGGTAATATATATCTTAGATGACAGGAGGCAAATATTATGAATTTTTAATATGTATAATTAGAAATGATTTGTATATATGTCAAATTCATAACATACTTGTGACATTAGTAGACAATCTTATTCATACTAATTTATTCCAAGTGTGAATTCTGCATAAATAAGAACTGTGAAGTTGCTGTTGAGAAATCTTAGAACGTTGATCTAGATATAGTTCAACAGAAAATGCTAAATTAGAATTGCATAACCATGTAACATATTGCTTTTGACTCATATGAGTATCCAACACGAATATTGATCTAGGTATTTGACACAATTGTTTCTAAAAGTTCTTACCCATGATGAATGGAGTGATGGCTAGGGATAGCAGTAGGGTGATCCCTGCATTTTTAGGTACTCTCCAAACCTGATCAAGTGCCCATTATCAATACCATGTTAAATACCTGCTTGAGTTTTAGATTCTTCACTAGAACCCTACCTGTGTATTTAAATGGGTATCCAAACCTGTGAGTACTCAATACAAAATGTGAGCTCGAGGGTATCCATCACTTTAAGCATATTCAAACCCTCTTACATATGTATTTTTACTATACAAACCTGATTATTTGGTACTTGAACTTGGCTTAAACAAATTTTGTATCTGTGGATACGGGGCTATTAGATACCTATTGCCATCCCTAGTGTCAATTTATGGCTTCATGTATCAAAGTTGGACTTAGTGTATCCAAACCATGAGTATCTATACAATCTATTGTTTAGAAAGTCTTGTAATTTTGTTGGACACCAAGAAATTTTCTTATATATTTGCATGTATTCTTTTCTTAGACTGCTTTATATCTGCGTGGATGCTGAGATGATTCTTTCTTCATTTTGGCAGCAAGAAAGATTGGATAGGGAAATGGAGATCAAGCGACTCAGAGAAGAGTTCCTCGCTCAAGTCAGAGAGACAAACTCAAATGCATGATGTTTGCTATTGGTTGCCACATTATTGGATCCATCAATCATCTACGAATTTCAATTCCTCAAAGCTGAGGTATTTGTTGAAAAACACTTCATGTGATTTATGCCAATTGCCAATAATGAACTAAGTGGCGGTGTTCAGACTGACACTGTCGTGGATAATTGTGACTTCTGTTTAGTTTGAAGCAAATTAATACATTGCAGCATGTTAAACATTGTTTCGAAGTATACGAGACAAATTCATCTGTTAATCACCATGCTTGCATCTTTTGTGAGTTTTTCAGGTTCTTGATACATCATGAACTCTTGCATACTTGAGTTACCTCACTTACAAATTAATCAGCATACAAAGCATACATAAAATGATAAGAACACTGCAATTAGATTGCATTATGAATGTTGTTCGAGTAATTCGCAATGAAATATAAGGATCGATCAATTTTACAGCGAGAAAGAATACAAATTCAAGCTACATCACGGATCATCCTTGTGGAATCCTTTGTTATTATAACAAATGATATTCAACTAAAATAAACATGATTAATTGATTATATTTAGTCTCAGTTTTGTGAAATTACGAATCATTTTTTTTAATGGACATTTGACCTAAAAATACTAGGTTGGGACCTAAGAATACTAGGTTGAGAGTACGAACATGAAATTTTTATGAATTCGATCGAATATCTATATCTAGTACTAATTAAAAATAATTAATTGGAGTATATACCTTCCAAATGTCCTGTTCAGCTATGGAAAATTTGATCGATGTGAATCCACCGATAGAAAAAGCCAAAACACTTGAATAATGCTTGTGTGGTCCATGAACTCAATGATGTGAATGCACAATTTAGTCAAATCTTAATTATTTTTTTTAAGAAATGAAGGAGTTGGTTGTAATTAGACCGAGTCATTTTGTTTTTATGCTTTTAATAACAGATTATTTATTTATTTATTTGGGTTCTTCTTTTGTCGACTTGAGTCAATAACGACTTGTAAGTCAAGAGTGTGCTTACTTTCCGCGTAGGCTCCTGTTAAATCCGACATTCAAGCATAAACTATTTTATTGTGAACCACTAATTTAATTTCTCTTTAAGTGGGGAAGGATTAGCAGTTCTTTA
The DNA here is from genome assembly GCA_037974795.1 of Kaempferia galanga. NCBI lineage: Eukaryota > Viridiplantae > Streptophyta > Magnoliopsida > Zingiberales > Zingiberaceae > Kaempferia > Kaempferia galanga. Next base: position 4,589,651 of record JBBPFP010000053.1, on the reverse strand, counting down.
AGTCAATTTGTTAAATCATTATATGCGGATCAATTGACTGGATTATCGAGTTGACTAGTTAAACAGACCGACTAATCAGACTAGATAAACTAGACTCAATACAATGATATATTCCATATTAGTTACAAGATAGAACAACCATAGAACTGACTATTATACATATATACTCTCTTATTTACCGGGTACTTAACCGATTTCGACTGCCTATTTCTAGTAAGAAAGCGTCTTATCGATAAACCGAATCGAGCTTAGAACTCGAGCTTATCTAACTGACTGAACCTGTGAAACCGGTCCGATCCGGTCCGAGCTAGTTTTTTATTTGGGCGAGCATGGTCCGGACATCCTTGCTGCTGGGCCGCTCCTTGGGGTCTTCGGCCGTGCAGAAGACGGCGATCCTGAGCACCAACAGCATTTGTTCCTCGTAGCCGTTTCCGATCAGGCTTGGGTCGATCGCCGCCGCCGGGTTCGGCCCGCCCACCACGTTCCTCAGCCACTTCACCAGGCTCATCTCCTCCGTCTCCTGAAAGAAGTTGTCCGACGGCATCCGGCCCACGACCAGCGCGGCCAGAATCACCCCGAAGCTGTACACGTCGCACTTCGCCGTGAACCTCAACGTCAGCCCGTACTCCGGCGCGATGTACCCCAGGGTCCCCGCCACCTTCGACTCCGTCACGTGGGTGTGCGCCTCCGGCATCTCCTTCGCCAGGCCGAAGTCGGAGATCCGCGCCTCCATGCTGTCGTCCAGCAGGATGTTGGCGGGTTTCAGATCCCGGTGGATGATCGCCGGCCGGTGGTTCACGTGCAGGTACTCCAGCCCCGCCGCCACCCCCAGCGCCACCTTGAACCGCGCCGCCCAATCCATCTCCCGCTCCCCTGATCGCACCCCCTGCAGCGCCGCCTCCAGGCTCCCGTTCTTCATGTACTCGTAGATCAGCAGGTGGGAATCCGGCCGCACCACGTGGGCGAGAAGCGGCAGGAGATTCCGGTGCCGGATGTGGCCCACCGTTTGGATTTCCGACCGAATCTGCCGCATCCACCTGTCCAGCATCCGGCTCTCTTCATCCGACGTCGGCTCCGGGCCCTCCGCCGTCCGCTTCATGATCCTCTTGATCGCGATCGCCATCCCTGGCGCCTCCGGGTGAGCCGGATCCGCCGGCGGGAGATGCGCCTTAAACACCTCCCCGCAGCCGCCGCGCCCGATCACCTCCAGCGCCGCCAGGCCGTCATCCTTCTCCAGGAACGCCAAGTCCTCTGCCCGCTTGATGTGCTTCGCGCTGTAGATGGAGGGGGCGCCGGGATTGCGGTACCGCCCGCGGATGCAGTTCAATAAAAGCAGGAACAACACCGACAGCACGACGCCGGATACGATGCCGGCGATCGCGCCGGAGAAGAAACCCAGAATCCAGAACCGCTTGCGGTTCTTGTGGCTGTGCCGATGGTGGTCGGCCTCGGAGACGGAGCTGTTAGTAGAAGAAGCTGGCGGCGGCGCAAGGGGGGTGGTTGTGTTGTTTCGGGCGCCCCGGGTGGTGTTTTCGGCCAGAATGTAACGTTTGGGGACGAAGCTCCGGCGGTGGGCGTACTGGAAAGAGGGGCGGAGGGAGTGGCGAGAGAAGGTGAGGCGGCGGTGGGAGAGGGAATGGGCGGGGAGGTGAAGGGCGGAGATGGGGGACAGGAAGAGCAGGACGGGGACGAGGAGGAGGAGGAGCGATGGAAGAGGGGCGGCGGCGGCGATGGCCATTTGGTCGCTATGTGAAAATCTTCAAAATTTGGAGGACATATATCGAGAGGTGGGGGTGGTGGTGGAAAATAGGAGCCAGTGGGACCCACGAACCGTGTTCCATGTGGGCCACGCAATTCAACATGTGAAGGGTGATTGGATGGAAGACTTTGATGGTCCCCACTGAAGTCAACGACGAAGACTTTCAAACTAAATATTTTCTTTTAAAAAAATTAAAACGTTTTGCACTAAAGTTAATTCCACTCAAGCAACCTCATGCTGAGTTTAGTAAAAATATTTTCATTTTGGTGGGTTTAAATTATTATGTTTAGTTAAACACTCATTGGTGGGTTTATCTAAAGTCACATCTTCTGTGAGTTTACGAGAGCAAAAGTTTAAGGGTTTGGAGTGTTGAAAGTCATGTTTAGTTAAGCACAAGTATTTGAGAAAAGCAATCCTACCAAACAAT
>JBBPFP010000053.1:4544779-4571774 GCA_037974795.1 Kaempferia galanga | reverse complement strand
TGATGATCTAATAGTAGATAGAGCTCAATGGCGTAAAAGGATCCATATAGCCGACCCCACTTAGTGGGATAAGGCTTAGTTGTTGTTGTTGTTGTTGTTGTTGTTGTGTCTATGGGGTTTTCTCATTTTTAGGCTAGTCCATCCGACCCCGAGAACTTCCCTTTCATAGTCTTGGGTAACAAGATTGATATTGATGGTGGCAACAGTCGTGTGGTAAGATGTTCCCTCCTTTTCTATACAATGCAGAGAATCAAAATTTATCACAATAGTGAAATCTCGCTTTGAAATCTAAACAAACAAAACAAGGAAATGAGATTTCTTGAACCATAATGGGTTCTTTTGACTGGAATGTTGGAGATGTTAAGATACAAATGGTAGATTGATGTAAAAAATCTCACTCCGAGTTTAAGTATGTCTATCTAGACAAACTAAACAAATAAATTAGATTCATTGAACCGTAATGGATTCTTCGAGTGAAATGTGGAGCTGCTGAGATGTAAATGGTAGATTCATGTAACAAAACTCTTCAAATATCGAAATATACTAGTAATGCAAATGGTAGATTCATGTTTTAAAATGTTATTTTTTCTATTCTAATATCTAGTAATGCTATATGTTTTTTGTAATAAAAAATGCTTCTTTCAATTTCTGCGCTTTTAGGTCTCTGAAAAGAAAGTGAAGGCATGGTGCGTTTCAAAGGGAAACATTCCCTATTTTGAGACATCCGCTAAAGAAGGATTCAACGTTGAAGCTGCTTTCCAGTGTATAGCTAAGAATGCCCTAAATAATGAGCCAGAGGAAGATATGTAAGTATCGCTACTATCATCTGTCATCACCTCATTAACCTTATTGTATTACTAAATTCTCTCCAAATGGAATATTAACTGACACTTAAAAATTTGATGCTCAACATTACTGCATAGAAAGCCATGAATTATCATCACTATCTTCCATAGCATTTGGGTTGTTGATCTGTATATCCTCACGGGTGTCTGGTTAGAGGGTGATATCTTTCCTACAATGGGGCAAAGGGTCAATTTCCGGCTGGTACATGCCTTCGGGAAAAAATCTCTCCCACCCTTTAGCCACTTAACGATCGGTTATAAGCTCATCTCATGATTTATCTTCTTCCACATAATCTTGGGATGTAAGGAACCTCATAATTTATCTTCTTTCACATAATCTGGAGATGTAAAGGACATCTGAGATGAACATAATCACCTTTGTTACTGCAATGGGTTGTTGATGTGTGTTCTAAGCTGTGGCGGTACTCCTGTTTCAGAACTTTTCCTATATATATTCCTTTTATTTTTTTTTGTGCCAACTTCATCGCTATCCATGTAGATATCTACCGGATACGATCGATGTGGCTGGACGCTCAACGCAGCAGGGGTCATCCAGTTGTGAATGCTAGATGCAATTGATGCGCCTCTTAGGTAGAGATTCTTCCTTGCCGTATTAATGCCTCATTATATTCTCAGCTAACCTGTAATTTATGTCACACTTGGCGGTGGTTGGCACTATAATGTTTTTTCTTGTTTATTGGTGGCAAAAGGCGACTTCCGATGAAATGTTTTTTCTTGTTTATGCCATGTACAACTCTTGCTCAAATCTTCTGCCAACATTCAGTGGCCAGTAATTCTTTTCCCAAAGGGATTTGCTAATCTACACAGACCTACATGGCTGCATACAGGAATTTTATTCTTGTGAGAATGACCAAATGACGATATTATTTCAATTAAATCAATGACAATTTATAAATGTTAGAGGGATTGAACAATGACAACAATTTACAAATGACTCGAACTTATTGAAGCCATGAAAAAATGATGTCCTCGATTCAGAAGAAATTGAAGGCAAAACGCTGACAGGAACGAATAGAGGTAAATGTGTTTGTTTTGAAGTACAAGAATTATTAACATGAAATGAATTTCAAAGTGCTCGATGTGAAACATGCAGAGAGATTTACAACTCAGACGAATTGCAGAAAAAAAAAAACTAGATTTCGATGAATGAAAGATGGAGAGCCAGAGGATGCGGGGACACAAGTACAGTTCCTCGTACATGCTTTCGTTTCGTTTCGTTTATAACGTAACCTTAAAAAATATAATTTCAGTCACACTATTATTCCATTAAATATATATATATATATATATTGTTTAAAAAAACATTTTGAGAAGGCATTTTGAAAAATCAAGCAAATTCTGGGTTGAAAGAAAAACTTCCCATTTATTTACCTTTATTTTAGCAGCAGTATGACATCACCTCATATGCCCTTGCATCGACACGTGGATCACTCTCATAGGGGCTCTAGCCGTTTGAACGTCAATCCATCACTCGACGGAGTTAGTGAAGGTGTTATTTTGTTCTTTTTCCCCGTTACGGCGTTTTTTTCAATAAATTAAAAATCCCGAAATATTGAAACGGTTTCTCGCTCGACGTAGAGAAGTTGTTAAAGATACACTGACGGACGCCCACGGAAGGAAAGGAAAGGGGGGAAAAGACTAGATCCACTGAACGCATCTGCTCCTGGAGGGAGGAATTCGTCGCTTCCCGTCCCTTCTCCGCTTTCGGGTTCCGATCCCTGGCGAGCCGCAGCCGGTTCTGGTGGATTCGCCCTAACCTGTTTGGATCTCGTTAGGTGGTGGCCGCGATATTTATCGATCGGGTTGCTAAGTTGGAAAGGAGAGATGGCAGCCGCGCTGGTGGATCGCGCTACGAGCGATATGCTGATCGGTCCGGACTGGGCGATGAACGTTCAGATCTGCGATATCCTCAATCGCGAACCTGGGTATGCGGTGTTTGTTGTACTGTTATATTCATTTGCGGATCAATGATATTGTTTATTTAGTTTTCGTTTTTCTTTTTTCTGGAACTTATTCTTGCTAATTCCATAAACTTGTAACTTTGTAGTTTTCTAAGCATTTCGGCCAGCGTTTATCCTTGGCCAAAAAGATTGGATTTTCCGAGTATTATGGTGGTATTTCTAGGAGCTTGAGTGTTAGCCAGTGTTCCATCAAATAAGAACTTCTCAAGTTAGATACTATGTGCTTAATAGGTCGTGGTGTTTCTAAGATAATGAACATGAAGAGATACGCTTACAACCTTTATTTTTGTGTCACAGAGAAATCACCATATTACCTGTTTTTCAACTATGAAACTCTAGAAAGCAAGTAATACTTCCTTTTCGGTAAGTGTGCACTCAATCAGGTTTATCGACATGCACTTTCAGTTCTTCTATAGAATCCAATTCCACTGGGGCCTGATACTCGAGTCCTTGGAAAAAGAATATGCTCCAATTATGATCATGATGTTCCAATTATTTGTGGCAAGATAAAAAAAATTATTTAAATTTTAGCTTCATGGTGCATGTCATATTTTGTTGTTAGGATAGTTGCTTGTAGTTCATGTTGTGTTTACACATGGGTATGATAACCTGAATGAGGTTTAGGGAAGGTAGAAAGAGTTCATGTTTATACCGTTAAAATTTAAAATAGGTTCAGTGAAAGATAAAAGCTTCAGATTGGAATATTGCATTGGAAGGATATCATGTTTTATAGTAGACACTTCTTTTTCTTTGTCTTGTTATATTTGTTTTTTCTATTTATTTCATCGACTCATCGAAATCAAGATATAAATTGTTAAATTTTGGTCTTCATTTGAAAGGAAACCCATTTTTTTAACACAGTTTACTAAAATTACTTTAGATATCCCCCTGTAGTTGAGTGATTGAGCATTTAAGCAAGCATTAACAAATCAGCTTGAAATTTTCTATTATTTCTTGGACAACATTATGCAATATTGTCTAGCATAGTCGCTCATTACTTAACTACTCAAAATTTAGCCTAAAAAATGAAACAATTTGTTCTGTAATATTATATTGATTTCAGTACATGATTGGATTTATGGCTAAATATGTAGGAGCACCATGTAATATTTTGAATCTGCTTTCCAGTTCCACTACTTGCACTACAATGAGTTTGGTTGATAACAGTTTTTATGGTTGTTAGCCTCAACAGATAATAACCAAGGTAATTAAAGCACTTGGTGAGAAAACAACTGAGAATATGTTCATAGTATTTGTTTGTGACCTTGGCTGTTTATTTGTTGACTTTGCCATCGTCTTATCTGTTCATTGAGCTTTACGTAAGGCAATATGTGTTAACTGTATCTACATTGAAATATTATTTTTATTCAATTATACCATATTATGTGACTGCTCCATTGCACTCTCTGATGTTTTAATTGCATAACTTAAGATTTTGTTTTTATATTGAATCCACTTTAAGCAAAATTAACTTTTGTCCAGCATTCTTTGTATCAAGAGCCTCTTGAAAGTTATAAATTGTTTATTTATTTGTCTACAACAACATCCCATTACAAAAAGAAAAAAATGATAAATTACATAAGTGTGAAACTAGTTTTTTTACCAAATAATTTGGTCTTGTTCAGTAGGATTTTCATTAATGATGCCATCAGATACTATTTATGAACTGTTGTGAATTATTGATGTCAACGAACTTAGTGGATTTAGTAGGAAAACATTTTTTTGACTTCAATTATTTTCTTTTTTTTAGGGGGTGGGCGTATTTATGTGATAATCAAAACCTAAAGTAGATTAAAAAGATAATACTGATAGATTGGTTATCAAAGCCATACTTGACCAGAATTCGAATTGCAGCACAATTTTGCTAATATGGCTTGTTAGACTTTCTTTGTTGAATGTTTAGATTTGTATGCTATAGTTGTAACTTATCTAACACTAACTTAACTTTTTTCCTAAACTTATCAGGCAGGCAAAGGAAGTTATCAGAGGACTCAAAAGGCGCATTGGTCATAAAAGTTCCAGAGTTCAGCTACTTGCACTTACAGTAAGCATAAAAATACCATATATTACCTCAATTCTGAAATTGCTCTTCAGGGATATTTAAGTTTCTGCACAGGTGGTGGTTTTTACATCCTTTTTCTTTAAGTAATTTTCCTTTTTTTTCTTGAATTATAACTAAATCATTTTGTAGATACTCCTCACCGTTCCTAATTCCAAAACCATATGTCTTAGGCATAATTGTATCTATGCTAAATTACTGTATTTAAAAATGGGCTTTAAGGAATTCTTCTTAAAAGACCATTTGCTCAAATTTTTATTAATCTATATTAAACCTCTTTTAGTCTATATTAAACCTCTTTTACAAACTGAATTGAATAATATTTTTGGAACGTTTGGCTTTATTTGGTTCAATTTAATTTTATCTAAACATAGTGATTGAAATTGGAACCTTAGCTGGGGTCTCAATCCTTGAACATCTTGGGACATTGCCACGGTGCCAATATCTATGTTAGAGGCATGTTGAAGGAGGAGAAGGAGGCGCTAGTCGAAAGAGGAAGAAGAGAAGTGTTAGATTAGTGCTAGAAGTGTGTCGAAGGAGAAGGGTGTGCCAGTGTTAGAGAAAGAAGAAGAATAGGTGGAAGAACTTGGAGGAAGAGGAGGACAAGAAGCAGGAAACTCGAAAGTGCACATTGAGTGGAGCTAACGCTTGAGTTAGAGTTTCAGTTTCAGACAAAAGAGGAAGCTAGATTCCATTTTGGCATGGAGGAAGTTGTGAAGGAGGTCGTGGTTTCGACATTGACTTAGAAGTTAGGTTTCGTTTTAGAATGGAAGAAGCCACAAATAAATCCGAACCTTGAAGGAATTTGCAAAGGAAGCCAATCGCTCATGCATGTTGTGAGGATCTCTATGCTGCTTAAATAACATGATTTTGCACTTCGATACTCATGTAATACTACTACTACAACAACCAAATCTCATCCCACTAGGTGGGGTCTTGTATATGGATCCTTTTACGTCATTGAGAGTTATCCTCTATTATATCATCATCTATACTTCAATACATTTTATCTTATTTTATTATTGCTAATCAAGTCTTTTTTTGTCTTTATCTTTCTCATTTGATGTGTGTATTTGTCATAGTTTTACATTACCTAACTGTCATCTAAATACATGCTTTTACCATCTTAAACGTATCTCTTTGATTTTCTCTTAATAGATGCAACTCCGACTTTCTCTTTAATTATCTCATTTCTTATTTTGTCCATCCTCGTATGTCCACACATCCACCTTAACATTCTCATCTCTGCAACTCTCATCTTTTGTTCATGTGCTCTAGTCATAACCTAACATTCAGCTCCATGTAACATAGCAGATCTAATTGTGGTTTTGTAGAACTTTCCTTTAAGTTTTAAAAAAATTTTAGGATCGTATAAAACACCCGACGCTCTTCTCCATTTCAACCATTCCACTTGTATTCTATGTAAGATATCTCTCTCAATCCCTTCATTGTTAAAGTTAAATTCTATATATTTGTTCTTTATTCTACTAAGCCTAAAATCTTTCCCTTCTAGTGTTTCTCGCCACGATTCTAGTTTAACATTTACTCTTTCATTTCATCTACTAAAACAATATCGTCTGCAAACAACATACCGTTTACAAACAACATGTACCACAGAACTGTGTCTTGAATGTGTGTAGTGAGTTCGTCTATAATTATTGTAAAAAGATAGGAACTTAGAGTTAATCCTTGATGTAACCCTATCTTTATTAAAAATGCTTCGATTACTCCGCTTGAATCTTTACTCTCGTTGTTACAAACTCATACATATCCTTAATTAGTTCAATATATGTTATACTAACACCTCTCTTTTCTAGAATTCTCCATAGAATTTGTCTTGGGAGTTTATCATAAATTTTTTCTAAGTCAATGAATACCATGTATATATCTTTTTTGTGCTCCCGATATTTTTCAATTAGTTATTTAAGAAGATATATAGCTCCTATTGTTAACCTTTCAGGCATGAACTCAAATTAATTCTTGATTACTGTGGTCTCCTTCCTTAATCTTTTTTCTATTACTTTTTCCCAAAATTTCATAGTATGACTCATTAGTTTAATACCCCTATAGTTTGAACAATTTTATACGTCTCCCTTGTTCTCATAGGTATGACTCATTAGTTTAATAACAAACTTTTTATTTTGGACACAAATGAGGGGACAACAATGTCAGATGCTAGTGGTAGACAGAGCAAGATTTAGAAATAATCAATGAGGTAGTAAACTCCAACAGACACGTAACCACCACCTATCATTAGTATGATAAAATAGACACAATAATTTGAAATTTTGATAAGGATAACAAATTTAAAAGAAATTGTGAAACCAGGATGATAGAGAAATGTGTAAAGATCTTTGTCGGTGAAAGGGAATGTGTGATCAATTAGCGATAGAGAAATGTCACAGACAAAGTGAAGAATGGAGAACAATTCAGGGTTACATGATCACTAGAATGAAGCAACAATGGAGTCTTTGAATTTACCACAAAAGCAATACTAGAGGAGGTTATAAAAGCAACAAGTTCGGATAAATTAGATGCAATTCTGAACAAAGATTACACTGCTTATGCTTCACAGAACTAATGGTGACAGTTTAAGATGCTAGAGCGAAATGTGCTAGTGACACGTGCAATAGAGGGTCAACAAGTTTCTCCTGATAAAGCTTTGCTGAATAGTTGGTGAAACCATAATGAACATGTGGAGGAAATGCACTTCATACAATGAATAACACAATATGAGCAATAACTTCAGATGAAAAATGAGATTGTCGATGTATAAGGAGGACAAGTGTGAAGAGTCAAAGACTGCATGGCAGAGCATCAGAATGTGATAACACTAGGTTCTATAAGTGGATGTGACCATGTGACACTATGAGAATCATGAAGACCAGATAGAAATTTAGCCATCTACAACTCTTCAGGGTTGAGCTTTCGAACTTTGAAATCCATGGAGATAACATGATATGGGACAAGTTCATCCCACTTGCCATGTGCCAGTGTTTTTCACATGAAATCCTTCCCATCTTCTGTCTTCAAAGTTCTAATCTTTCAGACTTCAAAGTTCTCATAGGAATGTTCGCTACTACCACTAAGATCGCTCCACCCAAGCTCACACCTTGAGTTTTGCAATGCTCGCCACTTTTTCCTAATCATCATGGCATTGTGCTCACCCCAGTGATTGAATGTGGGTCACACACTTAAGTGTCATCCATTTCCAGGGATATTTGATTTGGCAAGTGAATTATTTACACGCTCTTAGAGGATTTCAACTTTCATGACCACCGTTATGCTACCATCGTGGGCACTATATTCCTCGCTTTTGGTTCATCTTGCTTCGCTGATTCTTACCAAAACATAGCCCAATTGGAGCTCTCAATTACTCAATGCAGCTCAATGGAGCAACTACATTATCCTACTTATGTAAAGTTTGAGAATAGATCCAAGGCATTGCACCCTTGATGCCTCTAATCATTAGCTTTACCTGATAGAACTCACACATTGGAACGCCAGCTATTTTGACGGAAACTTCAGGTAACAAGAAACTAGCCTTTTAACTAGAGGATCATCCCTTCTAATTGAAAATATCCTTATATGTAAAATACTGTTTGCTTGTGAGATTACAACCACTGGAGTATATCCTATAATATCTCAGAAGTGTAGAGGAGCATCACTAAATCAGTTAGAAGCAATTGTGTATGTTTGAGAAATCATTTTTAAAAGGAAAAAAAATTGAGAGAAATGCTGATTAAGTGGCATCCTCATCTGCAGTAACCCTAGGAAGAGAAAAGAAAGAAATAGTTTATACAGTCAAAGAATTAATACCAACCAGAATAATGTACTATTTCTTGTCCTAGGAAGAGAGAAAAGATAAGATCTGTCCATTATATTTGAAGCTGAAGGGAGGTGATCAAGTGAATCTGAGGTGAAAACAAGAAGTTCTGGGAGGAGATTTATTGAGGGTAGGAGATGGTTTTTGGTAAACAGAAGCAGAGGGATTGAGGGTGGATTCAATGTTGATTGTTGGAGGAAGAAGACAATTGGAAGAAGAAGAGGGAGTTGGCAACGCTAGAAATCAAGTGTCTATTTGCCACCAAGGGACTCAATTGACTAGGGAATCTAGTGATGGAATTCATACAGAAAAGAGTCTAACAGAGAAGAATTTGGTCATGGAACTCGCAGAGGTTAGAATCCTAGGGTTTAACGAAGGGAGGAAGGGAATGTTTAGAAAGAAGAAAGTGGCAAAAGAAGGGGTTTATAGGGAGGCTTGTGGAGGAGAGATGTTTGCAATGAGCAAACAAAAGGTAACAAAAAGGAGAATCTTAGGCATGGATGGGAAGGGGTGATAGTGGCATAGTCAAGAAGGGTGATGCAGAAGAATGGGCAACAACAAAGAGAGAGGAGGAAAGATTTTGATAACTAAGTAGAAAGGGTTCCTATGTTGTTCCATTAATTAGTGATTATATCTCATGTATGCATAATGCATCACTAATCGGCACTTAAGTAGAAAGAGTTCAAATCTTATTCCATTAGTTAGCAACTATACCTCGATAACCCACAAGCTAATTGACACTCAAATAGGTAGCAATATGAGACTACCCCATCACTTTTAAGTAGGCAGTACTAAAGTGAAAAAGAAAATAGACAAAAACTTTCCTTTTAAAATTGATTGGGGATATTGATTATAATTTTAAAGCAAACATTTGATTCAATTAAATTTGGAACATAGTGCCTAGGTTTTCATTTTAAATAAAGAAGCTAAATCATAGAGAGTTTTGATAAACACTCTACCAGTAATCTCAAAAATTAACCATTTGGTCATTATGATCATTCAACCTTGGAGTGATAGAAAATAAACACAGTAACTTTTCTTTTAGGAACTTACATTATCACCAATCATATGTTTTAATCTTTTTCATTCCCACCCTGAGCAAATGGAGGGAATGGAAGCTTGATGAGTGAACTTCATGTTTCCATCAAACTTCTTATGAATAATATCCTCAAAGAAGTTATTACATATGTTCTCAATCTTGTAAACTAATCCAAGGCATAAAGTATCAACGCCATCTCGCTTGCTTACTGCACTATAAAAATACTTTTAAACAAGCTTAAAATTTTGTCGTACCAGAGTTTCGTTCTCGGATCGAATCGATACAATTTCAGTATTGTATCGTCTTGTGTTGGTACAGTTTTGATACTTATTTGATTAATTATTATTAATAACATAATTAATTTTACCTAGTATAAGTTGGATCTTGTATTTAATTTTTTATTGAAATTAATGGTTACTTAATAATTAATTACATTGCTAATATATGTTTATTCTTTTGTATTGTTTATATTTGTTGATTAGTTTGATCACCTCAGTCCTCAGAATTAAAAAAGTTTGCAACCAATAAGCTTTAATTTTTAACTTTAGTAATTATTTAATTTGCATTCCTTTTTCTCTCCACTTCACAGATGCTTCTTCTTGTGCAGGCCTCCCGTGGTTCACAACACCTGCCTACTACCCACTCGTTCGTCCATCGGTTGCTGCCATGTTATACATAGCCACTATTTATTGCCCCTCCCTCTAGTAAACCTCCTCTCTTTTTATCCTTTTCACCCTTCTCTCCCTCAGTTTATCTTCTCTCTCTATTTTCATCAACTCCTATGTCAAATGTTGTGTCGTGCTAGCTGGTGGGGAAAATGCCAAATTGTCTATTTGTTCGACACAACACTTGGGACCATGGACAAAATATCAAGAAAAAAATCTTTGCTAATATTAGATATTAAAACTTATCTATTTTTTGCATTTTAAATTTTTTATATACTAATTAACCTAAGTTGAACAAATATTTTGACTTTTGGGGTTGAATAGGTGGAGTCCATCGAGTAGATATGGTGATTAGGATCAAGTAGGTCCATATCAAACTCAATTTGAATTTATTTTGGTCAGTTTAAAATTAAGTCCAAGTTTAAAATTGAATTCAATTTTATACATACGAAAGTTTGGTTCAATCATATTTAATTTAGTGATATTTTTAAAAGGTCAAAAATTATTATTTAATTCATATTTCCTTTATCTCTCTCATCCAACCCACCGCACTTGCTCACTGCAACTATCGCTCACTTGCCTACCACCACGTTGCAGCTTGCTCGCTGCACCTCTCTCTAGTAATCTTCCTATCTTCTTCTCCCTTCTCTACTCTCCCTTTTCTCCTTCGGTCTCTCTTCTCTCTATGTTTCCACCAGTTCGTATGTTGAATCATGTGTAATGGCAAAATTCACCTATGCTGACCGATTTGACACAACTTCAAACCATGCTTTTTGAAAAGGTATCACATATATTTGCAAACTTGTACACTAACTATCTATATGATCTTGCCTATAGCCATCTTGCTCCCACATAAAGATGAAACGCAGAAGCACAATACAATACCACAAAGAAAGTTTTGTTTACTTTGGCAATTAATCTCTAACGAGTTTCTTCCTTAACAAACTAACAAACTCTAGTTACCTATGTGGCTGCATTGATATTGCAAATCCAACAAATCAGATAATAGTGTGGGGTCGGGTTTTTTTTTTCCATTGTTGTTTGCTAGTGGAAGTTTGTAGCTTCCTTTGTCAATGATCAGAGTAACATGAGAATAAACTTGATCATAATGTGCAACAATTTTTAGGTCAGTTCACATATAAAAATGGTATAAATGATCAGTGTTATTTTGGACAAGAAATTAATTGTATTTTTCACATGCTCTTTCAGTTGCGCTATATCAATAGCATACTTTGTTTTGCAAAGCTAATATGAATAGGATTGCAAAATAAATTTCCATTACACAAGAAAGAAGTTGTGGGTTGAAGCTTTTTCTGAATGCAGTACACTCTATTATTCTTTTATTAGGTATTGAAATGAGAACTTTTCAAACAATCAAGATTACCTTTGTTGTGCACTTTCTTCGTCATCGCCAGGTTCTTCATCAAGCACTTCAAATCTGCATATTTTCACAAATAGTAAATAAATAAGGCTCCATACTACTCTTCACATAAAATTGCAATTTTGGATTAGTTTACATAAATGTAAATGGATAATGGATAGCCTTACAAAGGCAGAACGACTTATGTGCCCATCTATGAGTAGTAATATAGATTTATCATTATGTGCCTATAAATAAATGCTTTTAGGGCAACCCAAAATGACAATTCAATCTTCATTACATAAAGAGATTGCATGACTTTCCAACATCTAATAATTCAATACTTTTATATGTATAGTACTAGCTCATTTCTCACCATCTCATTTCTCATTATTTTACTAGTTCAAGCTAGCGAACCTTAACTTTTAATTCACAGTCATGACACTGAGCTTCTTTCTTTCCCATCTTTTAAACACAATAGTGAATAATTATTATGGGAAAAAATACAATATCCAAAACCTACAAAGTTAATTTGGCAAGTTCATATGAAATCAAGTCAAAATATTAATGTTAATGTGCAAAAGGCTTACTCCTTCGTATCCTTGTCAAAATTTATGACTTTCACAATAAACCACTCATCTTTTTCGGCATCATCAGAGGAGACTCTAGCTGCAACCTGAAATAGAGATTATATTTCGATTGAAATGTTAATAAAGATAAATAGTAATGCTGCAGTATGAACAAATCGTGTGGTTAAAAAGTCAAACTCTGCACTAACTGAATCAAGTAATTTGTTAAAAGCATAAGATAAACCTTGCAAAAACAACTTTTGCTAATGCAAAATAAGTATTGAACAGGAACAACTTAAGAAAAGAAGCATAGACCATGAGGAAGGTGAGGGAGAGTGAGAGAGACAATTTCCTTTTATAGTAATGGCTTGTGTATTTGAGTGGATGAATAGTATGGAAAATGGGAGGGGGAGAAGAGGCATGAAAATGCCCATAAAAAACAAAAGCAAAGAAGATCATCCATCTATCTGATTCTTTGTGGCACCTGCTCCCTTCTCGCCTCCTATTCACTCATACAAGTAAACAAGCCAAAACAGTTATCTACTAATTCACAACTATAACATTTTCTAATTATGGCATGCAAATAGGCACCATAGACTCCTGCATCTGGCTGGCAAAGGTTGTAATGTGCATAAGGGAAACTAATGTAAAGTCTGCTTTCACTATTTAGACACCATACCTATGTTGTAATCAGTTTGGATGTAAGCAAGATATCAAAGGAGCCAGAATCTCAAACTTATGACAGCCATACTGCAAATGCTACTGGCCGGCTGATCCACATGACACGGACGAACAAATCATGCCGCCAAATTAGAACTGATGAAGAAAATATTATTAAACTGAATATGAGATCTTCAGTTCTCTTATGGCAATGATTACTTCAGTTCCCTCTTTCTCACCTTGGCGGTTGTCTATCATTGACTCCTTCATAGGTCAACTAAAAATGCCTTCCTTCCCTTTATAGTGATTTTACTCATATGATGGCTAAGTAATACACTCAATTTATGGTCCATACTATCTTAACACTTTTTTCCTATGGCAAAGATTATATCAATTCATCTCTTTCTCAGTTTAGCAGTTGTCTATCATTGGCTCCGTCAAAACTCAAAATATCAATGATTTCACTAAGGAGGCCTATATAATGCAACCTCTAGGGTTTATTTCTCAGGGATTTAATTGATTTAGTGTGTAAGTTGAAGAAACCATTGTGAGGGATAAAGTAATCATTATTATTTGGATTGGAAATCTGGATCAGCCCTTCTTCAGTTTGACATGACTAAGAGGATAACAAATCTCTAAGGGCTTGATTTGAAAAATTAGTTTTTCCCTTGTTGAGTTTAGCAAAACCAGGAGTATAACATATCGATAGACATTTCATTTTTCAATCAAGAATGTGTATCCTTTTTATTGTTTATGTCAATGACATCATCATCACAAGTGATACTCCACTACGATCACATGATTGAAGGATTGGGCAAGCACAAGGCACCATTCCATGAATTGTACAGAGAAAGGATTGAAATTTGATCATGATAATTCAGGATTCTAATGACACGGTTTTATTTTAAGATGTTTATGATTGTATACTGACTGTAAATCTATTAATGAAAATGCAGATGTTGTTTCACAGTTATTAGTGTTGTCATTGCACTTGTTAATTGAGGTTACTAGTTGTGTTGACAAATTTATTGGTTGTCTGGTTGTTAATTCACAATGATGTGTACCTGTAGTAATTGCTGATACACACATGTTGTTGGGCCTTATTTACACTGATCATATTTCCTTGTATTTGTTACTTAGCATATTTATGTTTACATTTTGTTTTGTCTCAGTTACGAAATTGAATGTCAAATTGGTTCCATCGTCAAGTTGGTTTCACTAAATCTTTCTAGGTTATTGTGGTTACCATATGGAGGCACTAATCGTCTTATTATGTTCTTTTACACACTAGATAACAGTGGTTTGTTAAGATTATGCATGTCTAATTGATGTTTTCCAATTTGTAGATTAACCTTGAGTGGAGTAGGCAGTGAGAGAATAATCACTTGTTATTTAAATTGTGATCAAAGGATTGCTTTCTGTTGGCATTAGGTGAAATGGTAGAAATTTATTTGACACATTAACTTATAAGACATTTACAACATCACAGACCATATTACCTCATTTTTATTGTGATCAAAATTTTATTCCAATCCAACAATCTTTTGCCATTGGTGTTATGTTTAATTCGATAGTGGTGATCATCAGTTCTAATATTGTTTTATCTTTTGTGAAACAACTGTCATTAATGTACTATCTATGGCTGATAGGTAAAACAGAAGGAAAATAACATTATGACCTTCCTGCTATAAAATTGGCATCCATTACAATGAAATTATTTGTAATTACGATGAGATGTGCATCATAAGCTATTTCAATGGAATGAACGATAACAAGTATAGAAATTCCATCGGTGAGACTGAAGCAAACTTTACCCTACTGTACAAAATATCATCTTCCACAGCCAACAACTAGTTTAAATTTGTCAAGTAACAAGAAGATGTGTGAAATAATGCCTTACAAATGCAGCAACAATGATAAACTATATGCATTATACAGAAATATCTACACAGTTACCTGTTCACCCTTCAGGTTAGCAGCAAGTTCAAGTTGACTTCTTATAGAAGGAGCAGGAGGGAACCTTGAATTATCTGAATCTGGCTTCATCCGTTTCTTTCTTTGTTCAGTTATGTCTGCAATAAATCAAGATTAATTTGACTAATAAAGTACACAAAATGAAGTTGTTTAGACAGATGCACCATCTGAGCAACCAATATAAGTGTAAACAGTTGAAGACTTCAAGCCACCCATTCAAAGGACAAAAATTCAAGATTCCAAATTTATCTTCGTGTATTAAGACAGATCAAGCATCCTAATTTTTCTGTGCTAACCTAACAAATTTACTATGTATAAACACCATCTATTTTCTATTTCAATCAATCCAAATAATACAAATCTCTGCTTACTGCTTACTTTGTATAAGAGTCGGATTTTTCTTTATAGGATTTTCTTCAACAATCCCTGCTTAGGGAGGCCATGTGTTCAATAGACACACCCAAATTGTAACAGACACATGTTACCGTTCAGCAATGTTTTGAGAGCATAAGATTAACCAGAAGACCACACGATCATTGAATGAGGTCAAATAAGCATATATTGTTTTGTAATGCACTACATATATGAATGTTAATAATCAAATGGTTACCAATTTATATTTAGATACTGTGGGTTAGTGACTAAATTGTAGGTTAGGCAAAGGGACATTCATCTGATCTGATTATTTTGAATGAAATTCAAAGCAGTGTTCCTTTTTTTTTTTCTTTCTCTTACATCTAAAGTCCAAACTACGAGAGGAGCATGAATGGAGTCTATGTTGAATCCAAATTTTTCTATGGTGTGCAAGGCCTGCTCTGAGGACACATCCAATATTTGGAGTTCGACTATTTGTCCTTACTTTATATTGTTATTTCTCCTTCCTATATGTATGGATGTACTTGGTTTTCATTATTTGCATTCTATTATTTTATTTAAATTTTGAGGAGTGTAAAATTATTTATATATGGTTTTGTTCTCAATATTCAGTCTTCCTTATCAATGGAATGGCATGCAACATATATGGGATTGGCAATTATTAGTTTTTTGAATTAACCCTCAAAATCCTTTTTTCAGGAAAAAAACAAAATGTTTCTTTGTAGTATGTAAATGACCAGCATGTGCATTTCAAGCATTATCACATTGCCAAAGGGTATTATAGGTGTGGGATGCATTGCAAACTAATGGAAACAACCTGGTGCATGATGTTTGCAGTAAGATTTGCCAAACTCCCACGACTCACAATGAAACCTGATAACTGAGAGGAAATACTTATGTGCTTTTCTATTGTCAGTCATGGATGGGACAAGATGGAAATGCTTAGACAAGGAGAACTTTTTTAGGGGAACAAAATATGGCTGGAGTAGGTTGATCAGTCGGAAAATAAACTCTATAAGACTCAAGAGCACTACCAATCGTTGTCTTCATCCGTAGGCTTTTTAAGAGACAGAATAAGTGGGATAAGAAATGACATAATAAGGATGTAATTAAAGCCAAATAGATCCAAATGTTTGGGACTCATAATTTCTTATTGTAGTTATTGCACTAGCAGATAAAAGGTTCTTACATAATTGTGAGACATAAAGAACTGTCTAAGAATAATAGAATGTTGGTGAGGAACTAAATGGCCATTGATAGAGATATGTGAACAATCAACAACACATGATAAAGATAAAGTATAAAATCAAAAATAATTAGTGATTACTTGTCATATAGAAGAATTCACCAAAATAAAGTCAAGAAAGCTCTAGAATTTGCCATAGAAGTCATGCTAGAAAGAAGAACTTTATTTTTGAAGAGAAGCTTGAAGTTGCTCATATACAATTGGCCTAATTATAACAATTGATGGTGTTAAAGGTGATTAGAACAACCAGATGCAGTGGAGAAGAAATCCGCCCATGGCGAATAAACTCTGTCATGGCTGATCTGAGGCCCAATATAAGATAAGGGTTAGCCAACATTAAAATATAGGCAAACATTATGTATGGATCAATCAAACTATTGTAGATGCGATGGAGAAGAAATGGAGAAGCATCTTGATATTAGTTTTGCATTATCATGAAAGTAGATAAAGTGTTGTGAGTTAGTGAATTCCACCATGCACATTAGATGGTTACATCCTTCTCATCCTGAAGTGGAGAAACTAAATGATGATACGTTCTATAATGGCCAACTCTAACCTCACTAGCTTGCCTCTAGAGAAGATAGTCACAGACATGGTCAACTATTGGTTCTCCTATGGGGGGATTGGATTTGAGTTTGTTGGTAGAGGACGCCATAAGCAATGAGAAGGCAAGACTTGGAAAAGAGACGTATATAACATATAGGCCTCCAACAGTGCAGCAGCTAATGAATAAAACATGTGGATTAACATAGGAAAATTATTATATTTACTAAAACAGTTCCAAAGTACAGAACTTCAATGGAAGACTTTGCAGTTGAAGCCTTCAAGTTCATAGTCCCAATTACTTCCTGCAGGTTGGCCAAAGGCAAGGTCAGAACCCTAACATGTGACAAGAGAAGCAGTAAAAGACCAATTACAGCCAATCCTTTGGATGCAAACAATGAAGCAGAAGTTCAAGATGAGAAGACTCCTGGAAATGGTTTGGATGATTCCAGAAAAGTCATACAGTGCTACCACAAAGGCCAATGGTGGTGGTGGTGGTGGTGGTGGTGGTGAAGATATAACATGTGAGATGATATACCCATGTAGCATTCACCCAGCAAACAAGATAAAGATGATTGAGGTTTCACACATTCCCCATTAAGTATGATGCCTCAATCCTATGCACATTCAAAGGGGCAGAAGAAAGGATGATAAAAGCATAAAACTATGACAAGACATTAGCAAGGTTCAAAATTTTGAGGTGTGTCAGAGTCAGTGTTTGATTGAAAGAATAGTTTCACATCATGTCAACGTTCGACTGTATAGTGTTGGTGGCAAATTGGAGATTGATTGTGGAAGGAGATGATGAAAAAAAAAAATAAAGATAATGATTTTGTGTTCCATCTGGAATGGTACAATTTTGACATTATCTTATACAAACACAAGCTACCAAAAAAAAAGCTTTACCTTAGTTCATCTCAACTTGTATTGTAGCATATTAAAGAGTGTCAAGTGTTTGATATGACATGATCCTCATCGACATGATTGACACGATGCAGAAGATATTGTCTATATCCGATAGTATTGAGTTTTGATAATTTATCAAAATAGATATGTTTCAACCGTGCCTCCCAACACAATACGAGATTTTAAACTATGTTATTAGAGTTAAAGTCGGATTCAAGCACATTATTAGACATAAAGATCAGAGTCATCAGTGTGGTTACACGCCCATTTACATCAGTTGTTGTCTACCGCTATTTCGTGGTCATCACATTTACTATACAAGGTTCTCCTCGTTGGCCAATCATGGCAAACAAAGTTAGTCAAGATAAAATGTTGCATACATGGCTGAGAAGCAACAAGATATAGGCATTCCAAACCTACAACATTGACCTCAGTCTGACTAATTAATCCTTCAATTAATGATGAGTAACAATTTTTCTATTAACAGGAACTCCTATAATACAAGTAATACAGATTAATAGGTTATTGATAGAAAACTCCAACAACCAGCATATCCTATCTAATGTTAGTTCGTCTAGTATTCAATTTACATTTGTTTGGACTTAAAAGAAGCCCTTTTATTGTTGATAGGACAAGCTTTAAAGAATGAACAGAGTGGAACAAGCTCAAGAATGACTGACACCAAACTAGTTGAAACAGGTCTATGCAAGTAAAAAAAAACACGTGTGCCTCAATTTAGAGTATTTACTAAATTTAGACAACTATTTCAACATTTATAGGTAAAACTAACATTTTGGTCAAAGAAGATGGAAACAATACACAAGATATCGACCAACTGTCATAATGGTACTTTACTGGTACTGTTTAGATTAGTCCAGGGATCAGTATAGGACCAAGAAATTGAATATACATGATGAGTACTCATTCACATTCAAAACTCAAACGAAAAATACAAAAGTATTGCCACTACACAAAACAAAAATTTCAAATTGAGGTTTTAATTTCTGTTCACCAAAGGAGAAACAAATATCCAAAATTTGGCTTAGCCAAAACTCTAATCAGAGTTAATTAACTGAAATAGGTAATCTACCTATTACTAGAACGTCCATAAAAAATACTACCAATTGACATATTTCTTGTTTGAGGTTACTGAGACTACTCGAACAGCCTATCTTTTTCTTTGCACTTGCTAAGGATGTACCAGAAAATGTAATTCTATACTGGAGACAAAACTTTCAAAGGCAGTAAGTCAGTGAAATAGAAGATGATGAAGACAACCCAGCACATGCCCAAAGTCAATCTTCTCCGTCATCAGGTCCTGAATAAGAATGGAATTACAAGCCAAAAAAAATGACATGTTTGTTAAGGCAACCTGTCAGAAGACATAGAGAAAAAAATACTAGGAAACAACAAAGTAACAAAAGGAAGAGAGAAGGCAACAGGTAAGCAATTCCTATGTCATTCGTAGATGTATTGGATCCATTTGCTAATTTAACAAAGATAAGGAGACAATAATAAGTGATATGATAAACACTGATAATTACTGCCAAGGACCAATCAAGGAAGTGGAGTAAGAAAAAGTTTGTGTAGGACTATGTATCGTTGGTGGTGTGACCCATTCATTCACCTCTAACTGAGTAACCTAGATTTATGTCTGCTGAGATGGTCAGCCAAGCTGGTGGAGTAGAATAGACTATGGGCAATGGTTGATAATATGAGAATGATAGAATCAATCTGAAAAGTACCGTTAACTCTCATGTGTATGAAGGTCCAACATGTATGAGTATTCCAAGTAATACCATAATCATAACACACTGAGAACATCTCCTTTGAGTGCCCCATGACTAGTGAAGAATCCACCTGCTATGTTGTAGAAGGAAATGCAAATGTAGCTAAAAAGAACATTATAAGCAAAAGATCCTTAAGGTATAGCCAACAACCTAGCATGAAGCTCTCGGAATTAAATTCTAAAAGATAAGGACTGCACTCAAACGATCTGTTCTGATAGGCTCAGGCTCTAGAGGCAAGCACTGCAAATACAAGATATTGAAGAACTAGAGTCTGAAGTTCAGTAGGTAGCAATTATCACGTTAAACTCTGCCATCTATATGACTCAACCCTGGGACTTAATCTTCTGCATAGATCATATAAACCTGAAGAGTGAAGCACCACTCAGTTATATCCCACATTGATCAGCAAATGTGCCACACAAAATGAGAAAATCAAAACTAGGAAAGACTGCCTCAGGCTCAGCTGCAGATGAACTGTCTTCATCAATTCAACATGAGCTGTCAAAAATCTTGAAAGGACATCCACATTTGCTGCCAACTTGATGGACTAAAGAAAATCCCAACTATCAGTGTCCTATTTGGTAATTATGGTTATTGATTTGATTGCACCAAGAACTTAAAGTACCAAGAAATAAGAACAATTACCCACTGTACTGACATGAACTGTGCATTAACTCCACCAATCAGTAGGCTTTGTCCGTGCCATAGTGGATTGGTCAAAAGACACCAATTATGTGCATTGTGCCATGCAGGTCTCTATCTTGCTATAAACAAAAATGGTAGCAAGGGTTTGTGTTCACATGACTTGGAATACATTCTCGTTTTGGTAGATGGGTGAGGCACTGAACAGTCATAAAACAGCTTTGTTATCCTACGGAGTAAGACCAACTAGAAACCCTAGGATATTCTTGTTGTACAAACAAGGCTTCAACAAAAATGACATTTTCATCATTCATACTTGCACCCTTAGAAATGCAAACAACAAAGGAAGAAGGTGGCATATCACACAGCATGGTTCTACATCAAAAGAAAAAAATAACTAAACAAGAAAATCAAAGAATGACCCCTTACCAATCTTTTTCCTTTGTGCGGCCGAAACTCCAGATTGTATTAAACAATCGATCTGATTCATCAACGCAGTTGAAGCACTAAAGCCAGAAATCACAAGTCAAAAGATGTAAAAAAGATAAAACTGATTATGAGTTAGTTTCAACTTGACATATTCAGTGAAGCTACATAAATTTATAACTTGCTATATACTGGCTAGAAATGGATAGAAAGCAGAAGACTTCATCAGCACTTATAACTAGGAACTCATGTCTCCATTGGCCGAAGAGCAACTTACAAGTGTGATCACACATTTATTTATTGGTGGATCAATGCAAAAGACGTACAAAGTGTTAACTGCAAATATAAAATTGATAAAACTGGTAGGAAAGGGCAAGTTGGTCAACGGGAATGAGTCACAACATCCTTATTTGAACACAAAGTTAATTTGCAGATTTTTGTTTAAATACAAGCATAAGGATAAGAAAGCAATACAAATAGAAAAGTTGACGAATATAGAATATGCACGAGCAGGGGCTACCTTTAAAGTAACATTTGTACAAAGAGCTGGTAAAGCCACCAAATAAGCATCTTGGACCCAAGAAGCATCACACAAAACAATTTCTTTCATGCTGGATCTATTTGTTACCATTTACTAAACAAATGTCAAGTTTTATAAGGGGATGTAATAACAACGGTGAACCGTGAAAAAACAGTTACATGCAAATAAAAGATAATTCGTGATCCAAAATCGACATTTATTTTTTGGAAAATTGAACAAGTATCAATTATTATAAAGTCAAATAAAGGTCAGAAATCTATAATTTAAGGAAAGAAAATTGTTTAATATTCTGTAATTAGTTCATCTAATTTTCATGATGCATTCATACTCATACCTCCAGTATTTATGAAAAGATAAATATGCTAGATGTATTTCAATGAATAGCCATTAATTATTCTATCTTACCTTATAAAAGAATTAATTGATATAGCCATGCACGTTCTAGTGACTTGATAATCTACATAACATTGTATTTGACAGAAAATTCAAGTTCATTAATATCTGAATTTCAGTAAATAATCACTTTCCTACTCAGGGTTTGGATCTTGAAGTATGTTGAGATTCTGATAGATATTCTGAATCAAAACTTTGAAATGTAGATTATGTACACCCCAGTGAAATTGACTTTCTAAAGCTGCTATTGTACCATTGTTGTGTAAAATTCCAAAAATAATTAATAGGTAAGATGCTACAGTTGGAGTTGGAATAAAAAATAATTTAAAAAGGCCAAAAGCAAGAAATACTGAAGATCAGATAGATAGTTTGCTACAATCAAAGTTATGGCATGGACCTCCGCTGTTTGCAACAGGTTAACTGACTTGCAATAATTTAGTTTAAAAAAGGACACTCCGGTGCACAAAGTTCGTGCCAATATAGGGACCTAAGGAAGGATTGGACCACATTGGATTTATTGTACGCAGTCTTGCAAAAGGATGTTTCAACGACTCGAACGGGAGAAAAGTCAATTATTTAGTTAATGTCAATTATTTTAGGAAACCAAACAAATCAAGGAGTGTTGTCCTAACAGTAGAAAAAAGAAGAATTTATAAAGAAAGAAACAGGAGAAAAGTCATAGCAAGAAAATAATTGTATAATTGAGAATCTATTTATTATTGAGAAAAGAAATAGCAATTTTTTCCCAAATCTATATGCATCTAGAAATTAGATGATCGGTCACAAATATCAAAATAATAAAAAATAAAGGAAACATGCCTGGAGCCTAGAAATCTTGGCCATCACTTTCCAACAATAACCAAATATGTGCACAAATAGTGAAGAAGAATAACAACCAATCAGTAAATGATAGTCAACCGACCAGAAGCGCACAAAAGGGAGAATCGTCAAACATCAGGCAACACAAATAACTTTTACTTAGTATCACATAAAATATCTTTTCAAATCTGTAAAAGTTAGATAATTCAGTAGTTTCATTTGTATCGTCCATCAAAAAGTGAAAAGAAAATTTTACGATCAGCATAATGAGTTCTTCAGCAATTAAAAAATAGGTCATTTGGATTTACACTCAAATGTCTGATTTTCTCTGCATCAAGAATTCTGAACTTCTGATCAGGACACTTGATGGATGATTTGAGGACACAAATTCCAATAAAGGGACCAAAACAAATAAATTGTAGCGAGTAGTAGTTATTAAAATGGGAAAGAATAAACTTCCTTTCTCTATATTTATTGTATACGCTTCCAACTATTCTATCACTGATTGCATTAGCACTAATGCATTACAAGACATGCGAAAATCCTTTAAAAAAAATTGTCTACTAAAGATAACTTGGGCATAAGGAAAATTTGGCAAGTCAATTCTTATGGTTCTTTATCCATAAAGTAGATGAAGGTCATTTCTTGCAAGGAAAAGATTCAGCTAAAATGCATGTGAAAGAAGTCATAATCAAAATTGTGGACAGCGAAACATAGGTGTTGTATAACCAATCAATTGGACGGAACACTAAAAGACATGATGATTACATGGAAATGAAATTGTTAAATTCATTTCAGAAGCATTATTTCTTTTCATCATTTAAAAATTGTCACCAATTATGCAAATTTGAAGAACTAGGCTTACTATGCTTACAAGTTACTACGTGAAGCAACCATTAATATTGACAATGTTAAAAAAACATCTATCCAAGATGCGAACGGAAATAGAATTCATTATATTTTGTATTACCTGACTTCACTCTCACATAAATCTTTAGCGTGACAGTACAAATTTTTAAGCCTGCCCAGAATGACGTCTCCAGATTTTTCAACTATCTCAGGGTCTAAATATATTAAAGAAGAAACACGAAAAGCGTTAGTAATAATCTGAGATAACGGGGGAATGATTATAAAGAAACTATCAACTTATCTAGCTCTTAGCCAAACAAAAAATGTTGGCATTTTGTGGGTTCAACGTAAATCCCGTCTTTCCTCATTTTAACCTCATTTCAATCTCAACAATAAAATTGGGACATCTTTTGACATTTTTCATAGAAAAAAAAAATCCTTCCGAAATAAAATAAACTAAAAGGCAAAGAGTGAATAATTGTGAATGTAATGACTTATTAACTCTTATCAGTTGCAATTGGCGAGATATATCCCCAAATTGAAATTTTAAAAGCATCCGTAAGAAGATTACTATCTTTTGCAGTTGCTAAAAAAAAATGATTTGTTTATTCCGTTAATTCCGAAACACTTTGCACTCTTTCCCACAGGAACAAAAAGAAGGGTAACAGAAAGTGAATAACAAGCTGCGAAATGCCCTCGCACAAGATCGAAGACTCTCTCCCATTCAGAAATCCCTTCACAATACGACACGCCAAGAAGACGAAGCAGAGCGAGCAGTTTAGGAAGAACAAAACTGTTCCGTTGTTGCAGTTGGGAAATAGAGTGAGGAGAGGAAGGGACACTTACTGGTTTGCAACTTCTTGTGGATCTTGTTTATCTCCTGGAACACCTTTTCCTGATCATCGCGCAACTGATCGAGCTCCTTGCACTTCTCCAGCATCGCGTTGACGTCACCGCCCGACATCGCCCTCTACTCCCTGGCCGGCCGGGTCGGCACCGCGACAAGGTCTCGGAAAGGCGACGACCGCCAGGGAGGAGCTCGAGATTGAGAAATCGGAATTCGCCGAAGCGCAAAAGGACAAAACGCTCGGGATCGATTTGGGCCCGTTCCACAGAGTGACAAATCTCTCGCAGGAATGAATTTTATAGCGATCGCAACAAAACCAGAAAGAGAGAGATGCAGCTGTCTGCAGAGACCGAGAGCTATGTCGTGGAGAGCACGTTCCACCGATTTCTCCTGGATCCCACCCAAATTATCAGCGCTCATTCGACGCCATTCAGTTTAACGGGATATTATTGGTGGATCTACATGTATCCTGTTTGCAAAAGTCAGTTGGTATCCGATTTCTATAATTAGTTGCTTTTTCTCTTATGCGAGAGCATTTCGATTGATAGTCTCGTCAGCGAATAAGTAAATTAGAAAATACTAATAAGCTCATCGGTTTAATATTTTTATGTCGATACTTATTAAAAAAATTTATCTCTTAATTTATCCAAAAAAAAAAAAATAATACGTAAGAAATTGAAAACGAATGTGGCAAATGGTGATTTCCTCGCCCCCAATACATCTACCAATTTGCCTCTAGACCAATATGAAAGAGATAAATCACGGATCACTACTAGCTATTAGTGCAAATGATTAAGACATGAGAGAGGTATGCTCGGGCACACTGAATTTCAACCTCTTGATCTCATATGACAATCTCTCATATCTTAATAATTGTACTGCTCCGAGGAAATAAAAAATTGAAAACGAATGTTTAATGCGGAGGAGGATCTAAATGGAACGGCATGAGATTCAAATTGTTGGGCATATAACATGCAATATCTTTAATAGGCTACCGAACAATTACTTTCTTTCTTAGTCAAAAATAAATATGAAAGGGGTAATTCTTTAATTCATAATTAGCAGCTAAATTGTGAAAAATCTTAAATGCTATGGAACTTATCAAAAATAGGCTCCATTTTGTTGTTTTAATCTATATTTTAAATTAAAAATATTATAAAATATATCTTTAAAAAATAACAAATAGAAAAGTGGTATGAATTTTATAAGTTTCCAAATAAAAAAAATTAAATATATGATAATTTTGATTAAAATTATCTAAGGAATTGCTAGTTTTAATTCAAATTATTATTTTCTTCTTAAGTATTAAATTTGAAAGACTCAAAAGCAATTGTGTATAAATTTTGATCATTTCTTTTAAAATTTTTTTAAAAAATTAATTTAAATAAATAGATGCAACTTAGGATATCATAAAACTCCAGTCGAGCTTTCAAAATGATCAAATAATTCAAAAAATGAACATGTAACAATTTGGGCTAAAATCTTATACGATCATTTAATGCCCCGGGACTATGGTGCAGCGATAAAGACGTATAATTGTCTCTCAGACATCCACGATTCGATTCCCAGCTACGGTGTATTTGCTGGGCTTCTGGATTGTCCGCCGTGAGTGCTTCCCGATTTACTCTGGTGGTCGGTGGGAAACTTTTATGGGGTCGGACCGGCCATCCCCAGGAATAGTCAATGAGATTAACTGTTATTATTTTTTTATATATATGATCATTTTCTTCTTATTTTTAAACCGAATAAATAGGTATGCATTCTGTGAAATCATTGAGATTCGTACTAAATAACTCAAAAATAATCATATAATTATTTTGATCAAAGTACTATGCAAGGTATTTTTAGTCTCCTTAGGATGGTGTGATGGTTAAGACATGAGATATTACCATATGAGATTAAGAGGTCGAAACTCGATGCGCTCAAGCATGTCTTTCCTATGACTTAATCATTTGCACTAATAGCTTACTCACTCCTACTTTCAAAGTGAACATAAACTTGCATGTTTTATATCACTATGATTTTGATATTTTTTTTAAAAAAAAATATTTTTATGATATATATTTTTTAAAATTTATAATACATTTATATAGGCAATGTACATCACCTTGCAATGCCATTTTGTGCCGAGTATGTTTTTAATATAGGTGGCATTTTTAGGTGGCATTTCACCAATGAATTCAATCAGAGTGTTATCTCATTGTTTTTCTATTCGTTTAATCATATATTGGCATCTTACTATAAGGGCTCCCAAGCGATAAGGCGCTTAAGCGGTTTCTCAATTACTTACCATTCGAATTCAAACTAAATAACATTGGCTGCTAATGGAAGGAGCTCAGGATTTATCTAGTGGTCAGACTATGAGATCGGGTTATCCATCTCCAAGATCGAAGAACACTTGAAAAAATTGTTGATTTGAATTTTTTTTTACCTAATACTATAATCCAACCCTATAAACCATAAAAGTAAAACTTTAAATGGTAATACCCGCATGCTAAATAATCAAAAAAAAATTAAAAGAAAAAAGAAAAAATTGCTATATGCCTGTCGCAAACGAAGTTCTGACGGTATATATATATATATACACACACACGAAAATGGTATCTTACGGGACACTTCTCCGTGCCCTGTCCGTGATG
>JBBPFP010000053.1:4496280-4509077 GCA_037974795.1 Kaempferia galanga | reverse complement strand
CCATATGCTGGAAATTGCCTGTGATGTGGACCAATGTCTTGATCATTCTGCCAACTAAAATTTTGGTTTTCATCTCTAAAACTACCCATCATTCTGTGATAATTGTGATAGGTGTACCTAAATGTCTATGAGCAAGATTGATTTATAGAAATATAGAACATTTTGATAAAATCATAAAACATCAGAGAAAAGTCAAATATAGTTGCTGGAGAAGAGATTTCCAGAATTAGTGAAGCATGTTACTATGGTCAATTTACATGCTATAGGTATTACAAAGACTAGACAGTAAATCGTGTTCTTCTCATCTTCCTACTGTTAACAGATGAAGTGTTTCTTAAAATATAAAAATTGGTTTTTTCTTTAGCTTCTCATTGTAAGTATTCCTAGTAACATGCTGTTATATGCAGAATTCTCGAAATAAAGACCTACTGCAGCTCCAACTTCTCTTAACGTATTTCCAGAATGGTATAACACAACCATGGGAAAGGGTGCCTTCAATTTTCACTATTTTTGCTGCAGAAGCTTCTTTCATACTCTTAGACAACAGGCAGAATCATTTCTTTACTATAAGCAGGTTCTTAATGCATTCACCGAAAATGGATTTTAAGGTAATTATTTTCTAATCCCGTATATTTTTATTGTACACAATCTGAATTTACTTACATTTTACATGACTACGGGATTTGACTCACTGTGCACAACTTTTTCTTTATGGCTGCAGAGTGTTCCTTTGTTTCACACAACATTCAAAAATACCGATTCCAACAAATTGGAGCACATTTGGATCCTTCAACTTTTATATGCAGGAATCAATTCAATTGATGATGCTAAAATATATAGGAGAAACAAACTTCTAGAATTCTTGCTAAGTTTTCATGCCTCATCGATGTCAAATTCTCAATCTAGTTTTCTAATTCTTCAGGTATTTTCTCTCTGGATGTTATGGGTTTTCTTATTTCCCTTTACCTTTTATCCCCAATATTAGTTGTTGAATGGGAAGAGTAATGCTTTAATAAAAAACCATAGTATTCTAGGTTCTTTTTGTGGTATTAGAGTATTAGTAGACTCAAATGTATTTGTTTTTTACTCAATTTAATTGATGGAAATTTCAAAATCTAGTTCTCATTCTTCAGGTATTTTCTTCCTGAATATTATGGTAGTGAACTGTTTTCTTGTTTTCCTTTACCCAAAGGTTTTATCTCCATTATTTTTTGTTGAATGTGAAAAGAATAATGCTTTGATAAAAGAACCATTGTTCTCTAAGTTCATTCACTGGTATTCGGCTAATAGTAGACTCATTGTATTGGTTTCTTGATTTAATGGACAAAGTTGCTAAATTCTACAAGTTCATACTGAGGTACGATTTAAATGATACAATTAGGGATCTTCTACTGGTGTAGATTGTTGTAGATTTTGATTTTAAGCCTTTTGAGTCTTTAACGTATCTAAATATTTGGTTAGAGATGGAATGCATCATCATCTCTGATGAGTTTTAACTACTGTAGTTTATAAGAGATTAAAAAAGTAAAAATTCGTTCTGTTTGTCATATAAGTGATCCAAGTAGGATCCTGCACAAGAACAGAAAATAATTTGGGATTACTGTGCCTAAGATTATGATTATACAATTTAATTTATTTCTTATATCTTATAGATTTTTTTTTTGGCAGAAAACTATTTTCTATAAACTGAGAAGATAAATTGGTAAATTAATATTGTTTTGTTATGAAAAATTTTCACGACCTGTTTTCAGTTCCTAGAAATAGTTTATAGAAAAATATGAAAATTTACATCAAAATATTCTCGTAATTTTTATGCGAAAATAAAAAATTCTCAAAATTTTCTATTTTCAATTTAATCAAATTTTCATATTTTTATTGCTAACTATTTTCTAGAAATTGAGAATAGAAACCAAAAAATGAAAATTTTCCTAAACCAAATACAACCTAAAAAAAACTAAGAATTTCAATGAACCAAATGGAACGTGGTTGGATTATTTTCATCTTGTTTCTATTTTTTTCCTTTTCCTCTCTAATAACAAAAATGAGTTTTCTCTATCTGGTTGATTTCTTTGTGATGAGATCCAGAAATATGAAAAAAATGAAAAATGAAAATGAGAACTAATAAAAGTTTTATGAAATTTCATCTCCTTTTCTTGAAAGAGTGAAAAAATAATGCCAACTGAAATGCTAATACATTTATATAGAATAGTTTACGGTGTTAATGTGTTATACAACATTCCTGTATCATAAAATATATATTTATATATGGTTTGCTAATTATTTATAATTACTATATATAAGTAACAAAGTACAAAAATATTAGTTATCATAGAATAAAATATATAATGTTATTTAATGATATTATATATACAATGATATTATGTCTAATAATATAAATAATTAAAATTATAGATCTCATAAAATTTTATTATGTTGCATTATGTTATATTATAGTATTTTAAATATTTAATATTATACTAAATAATATATGATAACATAATAATGTACAACAGTTTGTAATATTTGTAAATCATATTATATCAATATAGTAAAGTATTGTGTTGTATTATTATCATACTAGTATATATATTATTTATAAATTATATTATGTTAATATAGCCAAATATTTTATTGTATTATTATTATACAAAAGGATTTTGCTAATACTATTTCTACATTATACCATTAATGATCAACCAGGCAAGTTTTTATATTTTTTGTCTCCGTTAATACTAGTGATGTCTGATATACCAAGCAAGTTTCCAAAGTTTCAAATTCTGGAAAAAAGTTATCAATTGTTTCTTTTCATTTGTTTGCTGAGAAATTTTGGTGAACCAGAAAGGCATGAAGGAGTAGTATCTGCTCCAAATGCTAATGTAACAAACTAAACCTTTTGACTTCCATGCAGAATTATAGTCTATGGATCATATGCCCTGATAAGCATTGTTTTCATGTGCATAACTTTCTAGCACCTTTTAGTCTAACTGTCAGCTCTGCGAGTCATTTTCAGTCATTCCATTGGTGTTTCTTTAAGTACTGCTGAGAGATAAGATTGTTGAGTTTCTTGAGTGAAGTCAAATTTGGTTTCTGTTTTCTCTAAAATTATGATGAAACATAATGGTTTAACCAGATTGTAATCCTATGTCACAGATTGTACAGAAATCAACAAAGCTACCGACTCTAGCTGAATATATGGTGAAGGAATGTGGTTTGCTCTCATGGTTATTTTCTGTTATAACATATTTCGGTAAAAAACTGCATGCAGAAGAGAGGCAATTTTCATTAACTGTCATGGAGTTGATTTTGAAGGTACTAGTTACTTCCAGAGCATTGCCTACTGCTTCCAGTTGTGTCTTATTCAATTCATTATTTTGAATGAAGCATTATAATTAGTATGGATTTGAGTATAATAATAGGGGACTGCTTTTGTCTAAGAATAGGACTTATTCCACATTTGTTTTACAGGAAGAGTTTAAACCAATTGTTGAATCCATTATTCTGACACTGATTGGTGTCAAGTTGAAAGAACTAGAGTTGGTCCTTGATGCATGCATAATGTTTCTAGGAGCTTGAATATTAATAGGTTTTGCATAGCCAAAAATAGTTTCCCAAATGAAATCTTCATTGTGGTGGAGAAAGCAAAGTTAAAAAGAATGTGTAATGGTTCATATACCATCCAGGTTAGATGTACACACCCATGCACAACACATATGTATGTTACTTCACAAGTTAATTCATGCTGAATATTTATCATGAAATGTTATTGAATTGAATGTGTAGTGTTTGGTGTTTGTTATTATTGGTGTCTTGATGTGGAGTTGTTCATCAATATATATTGTCTTATTGGATCCGTATCCTGAACAATGCTTTGTTTCTTGATCTTTAAGAGCTATAGTTCTTTTAGTGAAGTTATCTAGTTTATGCTCAATCATCTAGTTCAATGGTCCACTTACGATTCAGCATGTCATTTTATTAGACTTGTCTGCAAATCCAGGGGATACGTCAACGTCATTCTGTAGGTTTATAATCTTCCTCACTCGCATTCAATGGCGAGCCTTAACAAGTGCATGTTTAGAGATAATTAAATCAAACATCTTAGGGAACATATCGATAAATTTGTATGTCCACTATCTAGTACATAATCAAGGTGCAATGCTTGCTGGTATATGCGATGTCTTTTTACATTCTTTTTGTGTCATCAATTTCAGGCTTTGATACTTGATGTTCTTTTGGAATAGGGTTATGCTGATCTTCTTCCACTTCCTTTCCTAATCCTTTGTTTGAAAACTTCATGTCTGTTTTATGGAATCTCCTAATCTCTAGAAAGTAACACTTTAATTATCAAATTATTTACTAAATTTTAGTTAACTTCATTATTCTGAACCGACACTCATGCTTTGTAGTTGTAATAATTGAATCTCTATAAAATAACAGTTTCAGTCATCAAAGGCCAGGGAATTTGTCACTCCCTTTTTTATGTATAGTAACATAATTCCCACAAAGATAGCTATTATTCTAGCTGTTGTTGATGTTGCAGAAATTACTTCCATGTAAAGGAAGTCATGCCGTCATTCTATCTATATATGTTGCTTCCCAAGTGGCATGACTTCTGTTCCAAATATATATCAAATGAAATGTGGTTTTGCGTGTAAATGTTCTTGTTCTTTTGATAATCTCAAAATTGTTGTATTTTTCTGGTTTTAGGCAGTGAATGATGTGGTTTCTATTACATCTATTGCTGAATGGCTTCAAGATTGTGCCCTCGAACAATTATCAGAACTTTCATCTTATTTACATCATTTATTCGTGAATGACATTAAGTTGCTGAAGGAAAATGTTTCATTGGTAAGCTTGATCTTGAATGTGGTGATATTAACATTCAATATATCTCAGAAAAGGGCAATAAACCAACCAAAATTCACCATTTCACTTGAGGGCTTATTTAATTTATACTCATCCATCAATGCTGAGTTCAGTAAAACGGAGTGTGCAATCGCTAATGAACTTGGATTGACTGCTATGCTTATGAGCAGTCCATTGCCAGTTGTATCTAAGTTGGTATGTCTCTCTTCATCTGTATGCACAGCTATATAGTTGACTATTTTCTTTTCTGTGTTTTCATGCCATGTTCTTGCACTATAATTACAATAATCTTTTTTCATCTGTTCTCTTTATTGGCTTTGCCCATTCATAACATATCTATGTTTCTATGGATTTCAGAAGACAATATATAACTTCACCACAACATTTATCGAGTTGATTCAAGTTATTCACGACAATCTGAAACTTTAATCTAGTTCCATGAAGTTTGTTATTGAATTATAGCAATCATTAATGTTTTGGTTGGTTTACCATAAAAAAAGTCAAGTGATTGTATTTTTGCTGTATTATATTGTTTCACCACAACATTAATAGAATTGATTCAAGTTATATGAAACTTTACTCTAAATTCACGAAGTTTGATATTGAATTATGGCAAACATTAATGGTTTGGTTGGTATTTACCATCAAATATATGAAGAGATTGAATTTTTGTTATATTAGATTGTTTTATCAGGGTTTGGAATTTTTCTTGATGTGGTTTCATACTTTCATTAACAGCAAAGTCAAACTGCAGGGGCGGAGTGGGGGTTAGTGTAGCAAATTAAAACATTCAACAAAATATTACTGAACAAGGTCTGATTGTTGATGATCTTATTCGGATATATAACCTTAATGTAAACAATTATAGACATGGCATCATACCCAAGAATCGCAATGACTCTTGAATTCTGCAGTTGGCTCAAGCTTATGAATTCGAGGTAGATTAAAAATACCAAGAATATTAACAAAGCTTAGCAATGTGGGTGTCATTAACACTGTCAATGAAGTGTCAAAATCATCATCAGCAAATGCAACAACACAAGCACAACATCTCTTCCACGGCAACAATATCATCCACGGTGCAATTATCAACACTAATTAGCAAATCATATTTCAAACCACAATGTAACTAATAATATTCAGGATTGCGTTTCATAATAATTATTATGTAACTACCACAGAGCACAATCTTAATTATCAACATTCACAAGTCCATAATAGTTCCAACAACAATGCAATTGCAACTCAACCACAAAATGCAACTGCAACCACAATCATAGTATAAATATCTACATCAGCAAAGATACACTATGCAATCCTCAATGTAGTGCATGCATGTAAATATACTCAACATTTGAGTACAACAAAATGTCCACAATATACCTAGCAAGTAGATCTACATTTGAGTCACCAGTGTATGTATAATAACACACTCACAACCAGATGGGACTACAATAATAATCACAAGGTGGCTACTGAAATCACGTTGTCAGTAGCTATATTATCCTCAATTTACTATACAATAGACATAAAAAAATGCAACTGCATCAAGTCTCATGATGTAACTAGCAACATCGCTGAGCATACAACTGCAACAGTTCATAACACTACTACTATCACCTATAAGTGCACTATCACATGTCTGCAACGCAACAGAACACCACTATGTATAACCAAAATATGAAAATTGACACAACAACTTGCAGGACTCCATACTTTTTCATGTCATTAGCCTCCAATAGCTACTTATCTATAAAACAAAATCAGCAACCACCTGTAACCATCGCCACCAGTAATTCCACTGCTACATCATTCTTAACTGTAATGCCACCACAAATATTAATATGTGCTCAAATATATTAATTGCAGTATAGTTACATACATCCTTGTGTGTACAACCACTAACTGCAAAACATACAACCATATGTGCTTAACCACACTAACTGCTATGTAAGTACAGACGTTTATGTATGCAACCACACTAATTGCAATGCAGCTATAGACATCGTTGTGTACAACCTCACTAAATGCAATGTAGCTACAAACATTTAATTATACAATCATGCGTACAACTGTGTTGCTATTGACATCCAAATTTGTACAATTATACTGATGATAATGTAGCTACTGCCATTCTTAATGCTTGATAACACTGTCGACCATGTGACTACTATCACCCACGTATAGTACTGTAATGCGAGCCATCATATGAACAACCTTATGAGATGTAGTACATGGGAGCATACATGTGAATTCTTGGATTTTCCCCCTATGCTCTGACTACCTATCAAAAATTGTACCTTGTCACCCAAACACAAGTATGACTATTGAACAATCGCTACAGTTTGAACGTGATGCATCTAACATTTCACGATCATTGGCATTTAATTGAGGTTGACAGCTAGTTCAAGCCATGCAAGTGTCATCCAAGTCCAGATATGTATCATTAATGAGACCGTAGGTCGTATCATTCAATAGGTTATCCTTCATGATATCATGCAAACATCTGCTTCCTACCATGCTACTAACGAGTATATCACCGACTAGAACACTAAGTGCATCAAATATCCAAATCAACTACCAAGTGTCCTGATGAATCATACATCTGCCATAATCTACTACACATACATGCCACGTATAATTTAGAGTAGGCACTGTACCATGTCTAATGAATCATACTATGAATACCGGCGTGCATTCACTTGATATAATATTTACATTAATTTAGATCATAAACTACACATTTATGTAAATTATTGATAATCAGTAACATTATTGTATGAACAAAAAGAAATAAGAGTACAAGGTAATAAAGCATGTTAAGTAGAATGAACAATAAGGCATGGCTTAAAATTTCTTACCGCGCTGGGCAGTACTGTTGAAATGTATTGTTCCAATAAATTATCAAAATTTGATACGTAATCTATCATGTGATATTGTGTCAATCATGTCATACTTGTAGGTTTCTGTTTCTTTTCAGATAGCTCAGACATGCTGTCAGTACTCTTGTGCCTAATTCTGTGAGAAGCACACAAAATAATCAATATATTTAGTCTCTATTATGTATGGTAAGCTGGTGGTAGCCTGACAGCTTAATACTTTTTGGTTGTTAGTCACCATGTCAGAAGGTTGTGAGGTTGTGAAGTTTAACTC
The DNA here is from genome assembly GCA_037974795.1 of Kaempferia galanga. Taxonomy (NCBI): domain Eukaryota; kingdom Viridiplantae; phylum Streptophyta; class Magnoliopsida; order Zingiberales; family Zingiberaceae; genus Kaempferia; species Kaempferia galanga. The sequence continues at coordinate 4,501,061 of JBBPFP010000053.1, read as the reverse complement.
ACGCTTTGTGGTTCTTTAATTTCATAAAAGCAGGTTTATGTAACTAAATTATTGCAATTATTTACCATGCCATTGACTTGATTTCCTTTTTGACTTTGAATGACAGGATAAGGCCAGACTAGTGAAACTTACTGGTTGGGCAATTTCAGCTTCTTTACAATCATCATCTAGCAAGGGATGCCTGTTCAAAGAATTTTATCCTCCTTTTTTAGTTGCGCCCAAAGTAAAACAAGAAAATGAACCTCTTATATCAAAGCTGCTGCGATGGGTTGTCACTTCAGTAATTCTGGGCACAATCTCGAATGAATTTTACAACAAAAAATCAGGCTTCTGTTTTGGGTTATCAAGTTGTACTACTCTGGCATCCGCACTTGATTATTTTACCACCAGAGAGGGTAATATCGGAGAAGAAGAATTGTTTGCTAGTGAGGCATTAGCTTTTACGATACTGTATCTTCAACAGCTTCTCGGAAGGAGCTGTGTGGATCTTTCTTCAGTGATATTTTCATTATGTTTATTACTTATTTATGATGGGTCCAGTAAAACTGGTATGTGCACATTTTCCCCCTCTGTGGTTTCTTTATTTGTTGCAATATGATGATCTATGTCAAGTGTACTTTGTGTTCATCAAAGTAGAATGCTAGATTGCTTTTGCAGTTTTACTACAGAGGTGTTGCTTACAGCCTTATATACTTGTTTTGAGCAGGACATTACTGCTTTGACTTTGCATGATTATACATAACTGCTGAGTTCTTGCATTTTCATTATTTTTCATCATGTATTTTTGTTTTTATCTATCAACTTGATATTTGCTTTTGTTGAATATTACATTAAATAAATAGACCTCGATTAGTAGCTTTCTCCTTTACCTTTGTTCTAATTTTGGAAAGTTATCAGGGAAACTTCTATTGCATTGTTTTCATAGTTAAAGAGTTAGCCACCAATAAGTCATTTGTTATTCTAATTAGCTTTAGTCTAAATTTTCACAAATATCAGTTTTTTGACTTAGTAAGTATGGCTTGAACTTTAGGAATGTAGCACATTTATTTATGACTATTGTAGTTTTGCATGGAAGGTCTCTTTTAATATTTGTACAAGAAGTTGGTTGTTCTGGTTCTAATCTCCTGAGGTGTGTGTGTATATTTGTAACAATTTCACTGAAGAGTAAATTAGAATCTTCTTATTTTGAACGGTAGATTTGCTATCTAACTGCGACAAGCTCCAGATGAAGGCAATCCCGATGTCTGCTATTTTTGTTGTATTAGCAAACTTTATGTTTATCGTCTTGATTGTCATTTGATTTTTCTGTCCTAGTTTTTACATTGCATTATGTTGACTTGTTGGGCTTAAATTTCTTATTGTTCTATAGGTAAGGACTATTTAGGCGAGAATCATATTCAAATTGTCTCGCTATGCTCAAAGATTCGTTGCCCGCCGGAGGTTCATCCCGCTTGGAGATGGTATGGAGTTTACATTATGTTCCAACATTTCTATTATCCAACATATGTGGATTGTCTTCTCTTCATTTCCATTGTGTAGCTAACATCCGTATTCAGACGGCGCCATTGTGTTTGTAACGTTGTAGCGACATGCCCTAGGTTATGCTTCTGAGAGTGACTAGTTTAGTAGCTTCCTGATGTTCAATTCATACTGGGGCAAATAGGTTTGCCGGCATTTTGGTTATTCAAGGACCGAAATGTCGCACAATAGACTAAACGATTTTTGAATGCTTTGCCCTACAACCTTTGCTTCATTCTTTTGATTACAGTAGTGCAATCCTGATTGTTGTCACATATTCGAAAAACTACCTGCCCCCTTATTGTCTTTGCTTACTGACTAGTTTGTGCATACAACTTAACCGTGAGTACACACAGGTCCTTTGCGCAGCCATGGCGGGATGATGCGGCATCAAACCGAACAGAGATAGAAAAAATAGAAGAAGAACAAGCTTGTCAAAGTCTTCTCATTATCTTTTCAACTGCTCTCAATGGGAAACAATCTGGTTTTCCAGCTCTCTCATACGAAGACCTGGAGCGGTCTGGGCTGTTCCAATGGGAGCGAGATATCGCCCGCAGAATGCAAGAGTGACTAGACAATGAGGTAACTTATGTTTCCCTTAGCCTTCCATCATTCTCATACTAGAATTGATCTCTTGTGGGCATTGTTTGTCCCCAAGCAATAGGCACAATTTTGTTAGAGATATGTAATCGATAACTAATGAATAAGCTCAAAGCACCCAAGCCAAAAACGAACATAGGGAGGCATCAACAGAATCAAATTGCAGTAGTAAACCAAATAACATTGTTCGGGTAAAACCCACACTGCTGGATACAACGACAATGATGTCGAAGGCTTAAAATTTATTAGGAGTCTGAATAGAATTGAAAAAAAGCAACAATGGAACTCAGCTAAATCCTTCTACCCTGCCTCGCGATCTTAGACCACTCGGTGTGGAAAGATCCTGGGCGGTCCACCCGTTCATAGGTGTGCGCCCCAAAATAGTCTCTCTGTGCCTGTACCAAGTTTGCCGGCAGCCTTGCCCGACGGTAAGTGTCAAAGTAAGCGAGGCTGGCACACATACCTGGTGTGCTGATCCCCGCCTCGATCGCAAGTCCGACGACCCTCCGCCATGCTGCCTGTCGCTGTACCATCTCCCTGGCGAACTCTGGATCGACGATCAGGTTTGCAAGTTCTCGGTTCCGCTCATAAGCCTTCTTAATTCTGTCCAAGAATCGGGCCCTTATGATGCACCCGCCTTTCCAAATCCTTGCTAGCTCCCCGAGATTAAGGTTCCAACCCTTCTCCGCGCTCTTAGATTTGAGCAAGTTCATACCTTGGGCATAGCTACAGATCTTGGACGCGTAGAGGGCCTGTCGAACATCATCAATCAGACGTTTTTTATCTACGGATCGGAATGTCTGGAAGTCAGCGTTGCTTATTCCGGCTTCCTCTAGAGTCTTGGCGGCAGCCTCCCTCTCGTCCTTGAGCCCACTGAGGTACCTGGAGTCGAGTGAGGCGGCTATGGTCGGGGCGGCAACTGAGAGCTCAGCTGCCTGCTGGACTGTCCATTTGCCAGTACCCTTCATCCCGGTTTTGTCCAAGATCTTGTCGACAAGCTCCCCGTCCCCGTGCTCATCGCGGACTCCAAAGATGTCGGCGGTGATCTCGATGAGGAAGCTTTCGAGCTCGCCACGGTTCCATTCTGCGAAGGTCTCAGCGAGCTCAGCATTAGACAGCCCGCCGACGATCCTGAGTACGTCGTAGGCCTCCGAGATGAGCTGCATGTCACCGTACTCAATCCCGTTGTGGACCATCTTGACGAAGTTTCCGGCACCGCCCTCCCCGACGAAGGTGACGCAGGGACCGTCGTCGACCTGGGCGGCTATCCGGGTGAGGATATTCTCGATGTTGTCGTAAGCCTGGCGAGATCCACCCGGCATGAGGGAGGGACCGTTGCGGGCGCCGTCCTCGCCCCCGGAGACGCCCATACCTAGGTAGAGCAAGCCGCGGGCAGAGGCCTCGCGGATACGGCGCTCGGTGTTCTCGTACCACTCGTTACCTCCGTCGATGATGGCGTCGCCGGGCTCCAGGTAGCGGGAGAGCGTGTCGATGGTCTGGTCGACGGGGGCGCCGGCCTTGACGAGGATGACGATGGAGCGGGGGCGACTGATGGACAGCACGAAGTCCTGCGCCATGCGGTGGCCGAAGAGGGGCAGCCCGCCCTCGGAGGCGGCGCGAGCGACGGTCTCGTCGACCTTGGCGACGGTGCGGTTGTAGACGGAGATGGGGAAGCCCTTCTCGGCGATGTTGAGGGCCAGGTTCTGGCCCATCACCGCCAGGCCCGCGAGCCCGATCCGCGAGAGCATCGCCGATTCCACCGCCATCCAAACTTAGTCGCCGCCGCTCGAATCTAGGGCTAGGGTTCGGGACGAAGAGGAGCAGGAAGACAGAGGGCGGAGAAGAAGAGGGGAAGGGCTTTAAATCGGAAAGCCGAAGGTTGCTTTCGGCGGATTCGTCGAAGCAACGGAAGAGGTCATTATTATTATTATTATTTATCTTTTTAAAATATTTAAAATAAAATATTAAATTTATTAATAATTTTTATATTGATTTAATATTCTTATATGATTTTATATAAAGTTATTACCTAATCATTTAGGTAGGCAATAAAATTATTCAATCAAATACACAAAGTATCTTAACTATTGACGATAGATCCCTCGAGGCCCTTCGAAATGATCATTCCATCCCTTCACTCATTCATCCTGTTAAAAAAAACTATCTTCCTATGAGATAAGTCGTGGATCGAGCGAGGTGTGCTATCTAAATTGCCTTATCCGATGGGGTAAGATGCAAAAAAGAAATATGAATTTAAGTTTATATTGATGCACATGGATGGATTTGACTTTTTTGACCACGTCAAAATCCGGAGGCACCGTGTCGATCCCGATACTTTGGCGGAGGAACGCAAACATCTGGCTTGACCGTCAAAACCATTCTAGTTGTTGGTCAACGGTGTGCCTACTTGATTAATTATAAGTCACGTGGAACCTATTTTCATATCAAAATTAATTAGATCTAAATCCGCCGCTATAAAAAAATATTAAACTCAGTTAGTCTTTTATTAACTATCTCTGAGAGTGGTCGGCCCGGCCCCACAGAAATTTCCCACCGACCACCAGGGTAAATCAGAAAGCACTCACGACGGGCAGTACAGAAGCTCAGCATATAGATAGGCAAGGAGAGGGAATTGGCCCGGGGTAATAGTATAGCGGTAGAAT
>JBBPFP010000053.1:4453598-4469009 GCA_037974795.1 Kaempferia galanga | reverse complement strand
ACCAGATAACTCTAATTCCTGCTTTCAGATTTATCTGGTTATTTATCATTTTTTTCGATACAATTTCTATTACTGCATCATACCCAACATCTAGACTGTCCATCTGATTTCAAATAAGATTAGTATGCAAATGTACATTTGGTTCAAGTTTTTTTTTTTTTTTTCCCTTTCAAAATAATAATAATTTTTTATTTTTGTTAAGGGTGAAGCCTCGACATGTCACCCCAACTAAACCTCGTCAACTATTATATTTGTTTTTTTTTTTTTACAATTTTAAATTTTCATTGTGGAACTTTGTATATATAAATTATAAGTGTGTATTAGAGAGTTTTTTTTAATGAAAACTTCTAATTTAATATAGGTGTTAATATGGAATAAAATTAGAATAAAGGGTATCTAAACAAATTTAAACGATATCTAAATGGGATATTGATCGATGGTTAAAATTAATTATAATTAATTTTACTTGAATTTATTTGCTGTAAATTAAAAACAATCTTCGTATAAAACATTCTTCAATGTCTCATTTAATTACATCATCTTACTTTAAGAAAATATTGAAAAATGTTCCAATTTCCATCCTAAATTTTCCTAAATTACTATTTTAGTTAAAAAATTATAACAGAGTCAGAAGAGTTTTAATTAATGTTTACAACAGATTTAACTAACATTCAAATATTTTTAACTAATATTAGAGCTTAAAAAGCATCGGAGCAGTTTTAATTAGCGATGAGTAATTTGCCCAATTAGTCCCCGAGATGGGCCATCTTCCTCGGATTCGGTAAATTCAAAAATATAAGGGCATTGGGTTTGTATACTTTCTATTTTTTAGAAAATATGATTTTTTTTTAAAAAAAAAGTATTTAGTTTGTAATTTTATATCCATCACTAGAGACCATTGTCCCAGAGTAGTAATAAGTAATTTTTTTTATTTGACATTAAATATCACCTTATGTTTACTAATCTTGGAATGACTAATTCAGTCCATGAAAAATACTCATAGTGGATGAACTGTTATTCTAATATTTTTAAATCAATTATTAAGAAAAAATTATCCGTATTAATTTATTGAGGTTGAATGGAATTCTTATATATTCAAAATTAAAAAAAATATCTCATCGCCCAGCTAGCAAGAGCATCTATATTCATGAATGTTATAATACCTAGTTGGTGTTAAAACCAACGTGAGAGATTATTAAATCCAACGTGATAAATTTGGCCATAAACACGTTCAAACAGTGTGTTTTAAATAATAATTATGTAAAAAAACTAAAATTATATTTATTTAATATAAAATAAAAATAAAGATAAATTAGTGTACAATGAGACACAAATGTTAATTTTAAAAAATGAATATGGAAGAATAAGTATTCTAAAATTAAATCACAAAGGCTAATAAAAGTATTCTAAAATTAAAAAATATATATTCTAGGTTTCCCGCGCCCGCGTTTCGTCTTTTGCTAGTTTTCCCGCGAATCTGGCCAAACCCTTACGCAGCCGAACACCCACCGAGTCCTCATCCGCCGGAGCCCTCGGAGACGTAGGGAATGGAGATTATTCGGTCGCAGAGGGAACCGACTCATGCTGCCTCTTCGACAACGTCGGCTAAAATCTCTTTCTACCGCTCCGCGCCGGCGCTCGAGGTCCGGCTGGAAGATTTTGAACTCTACGCCATAGATCGCCTCCGAGGTACCTTGCAAAACCTCATCTTTTCCCATTTATAGGGTTTGTGGTTCGTTGTTTACCTTTTCCCCCCTTCCCGGATCAACTTCCCTACCCTGCGTCTGTTTGGCTTTGTTGGTAACTGATAGTCGATTGTTTTCATGAAGTCCTGCAGGGTATTTCAGATGGGCTGTCCCGAGGGAAAACGCCCGAAGAGATGAAGAAATTGGTATTGTGTGTGATTTTGTCTGGATCTCTCATTTTACTTTAAATATATGTTTTATTTTGGGAAAATTAGGTAGATGAACTTTGGAGGGCACATATGAGGCATCAAGATCCATCAGAGGTCATGAACAAAGACATCATTTCACACTTCGTTCTCCGTCTTGTATATTGTAGAACGTAGGTTTTGATTTTTATGGTCATGTTTTATTTTGATATCGCACTGTCTTTCTTGAGTGTTATCGACTTTGCCTCCCAGGGATGAATTAAGGAAATGGTTTCTTTCCATGGAGACTTCTCTTTTCCGCTATCGATTCCTACTAGAAAGCCAAGACTCACAGGTGTATTCTAGATATCTTGTATGAGGTTTGGAGCCCTTATCTAATTCCATTTACCAAAATTATGTTCTATTGCTTGTAGAGGTCACTCATGGCCGAATTTCAACTACCCTATAAGGCAATTAGTCGTGCAGAATTTGAGGTATGATTGCTAATTTACCATATTTCTGGTCATATTACAATAGGACAATTTTTTGGACATATCTTTTTCTATGGAGATGCATTTTTCTCATGTCCTTTGATCATGGTTTCATCTAGGATGTCTATTAGTACTTATAGGGTTTTTTTTTAAAAAAAATTTCTTTGCAGACTGTAAAGGAAAAATTGAACCAAGTTGCGCGTTCTATTGGTCCACCGTTGAATGGTATGCCATTACCTATCAGATTTACATTTGTGATGTTACAAGTAACTTGTAATGGGCAAGATTGAACTTCAATAAGTCATCTTAAAACTCTTGCGATGCAATAAATATTTGTCAATTTATCTTCTTATCAAATTCCAGGGAATTGATTATAAATTGTTTTGTTCTGTTTGAAAGTAACACGCATACTAGTTGCTCAATCATTTATAGCTTTTACTGTTATGTATAGTAATTTGACAAATTTTTATTGTTATTTGCAGCTGATACACTCTTTTTTAAGGTACCATTTATCTAATTGCTTTTAGTCTAAACTCTCTTTTTTACTACAACAATGTTTCTTTGGTTTCTACTGACCTATGTCTGCATGCAGGCACCCTTTGAAGAAGTGCCAGAATTATTTGCTGGCCGCAGGGTTTTCCTACAAAAAGGTTTTGCTTATGTTGCGATGCATCAGGTCCATGTTAAATTTATCTTTATCCTTTCAAACTCAATAAGATGTGATTATAACTTTATACTTGTTCGGAATTTTTTTTCAGGTTGTGTCCCTTGTCGCCACTCAATTCCGAAGCAATCTCTCAAAGTCCCTTGTCTTAACCAACAGGTAATTGTTCATGTAATTGATATTCAACATTGCATTTGTTGGGATTGTCATTGCGGTCGAGGACAGTTGCCCTGTGCAATTTGACAATTTTAATTTTTCCTTGCTCCATACCTATGATATTTGATCAAATCAAAAGAAAAATAAAGAGACACAAGTTTATCGTGACAAACATGGTGTGATGATGGGTGCCCCCTATTATTATTATTTTATTTTTATATTTACATCTTCAAGCTTTATAAATTTTGTGATTTTTATCGTGACAAACATGGTGTGAGTTCTTTGCAGAAAATGGACATCAACCATTAGAGACACAGAAAAAGACAGGCTAACCCCTGTGAGTACAAACTTACCTTACTATCTCATTTTGCAAGTGCTGGGAAAAAGTTTACATTTAAGACCATCAATTTCATCTAACTTCTCTAAATATTTTTGCCAATATAGATCATCGAAGCACTAAGCACTGGGTACCTGGGGCCTGATTACTCTCAGGTTGTTGATTGGTTAGACTGTTGTTAGTTAATCAAATGTATTGAAGTATTTATGATTGTTGGAGTATTTATTGCAGCCTAAAAATTCTGCTGAGATATCTTTGAAGGACATCAATAGTCTAGCTAGCAGTTCTTTTCCTCTTTGCATGCGCCATTTATTTGATAAGGTGATGGATCTCCGGTATTTTGTTATAAATCTGTTGTCTGCTTTAACCTTAGCAGTTGTGTTGTTCCTGTAGTTAAGAGAAACTCACCATTTAAAGCATGGAGGAAGAATGCAACTTGGACTTTTCTTGAAGGTACTTTTATTCAACTGTTGCGGTGATATTTTCAAAATGAAATTGACTTTATTTGCCATGAACATCAGTTGTTTGGCATTGCTTTTGCTATTATAGCTTTGACTCAAACTCACTATCTTGTTGCAAAACCTTTTCAATTTGCAGGGTGTAGGCTTAAGACTCGAAGATGCTCTTCTATTCTGGAAATCAGAGTTCTCTCAGAAGGTCTACAAATTGTTTTCTTTTTCAATTGTACTTTTGTATTTTATTCATTCAGGCAAACTACTACATCAGAGATGCAATTTCTTAATATACTAGAATATGATGAAGGGCAATGGTTTCTCACTTGAAACTAGCATCTTGGAAACTTGTATTTACTGCCTAATGAATGATTGGACCTGAATCTAATTCTCTAGCTGTCTACTACCTAGTTAGCCTGCTGTCCTGTTTGTAGGTTTTTGATACTCTGTACATTTCGGTTGGAAGATATCTTACCCAAACTCATACTTTATTGAGACAAACCTAATTCAAGCCAAGAAAATGGTTCAGTGGCTTTGACATGCCAAATCTATTGTTTAAAATGATCAATTTGTCAAGGTGCTCATCATAGAATTGTTTGTATTATCTAGAACTACACGTATTAAATCATGCTACTTGATTTGTTCCACCTTAGGGTTAATATCTTCTACTCATTTAGCTATTACATTCTGCCTTAGGTTGGTGCTGAACGTTTTGATAAAGAATATGCATATTCAATACGGCACAACTATGGAAAAGAAGGAAAAAGGACAGTAAGTTACCTTGTTCAATAAATCTCTCTCAAACTAAGATGAAGGTTAACTCTATACTTTACATTTATCAATCAGGATTACACTCCTTACTCTTGCCAAAAAGTTATTTCTTCTACTCCTAGCATTGGTGATCACCACGGTTGTCCTTATCGGCATTTCAGGTCAGAACCCCAATTTTTCTTATGCTTATCTTGTAGTTTTGGGGGGCACTTGATATATATTTGGTAATGGAAATGGTAATGAGTTTGATTGAGGGGGAAATGAGTTTAGCGATAATCTAAGGGGTTGGGTTATGAAATTAAGGGTATCAAACCCATATCTTGATTCTGATTACTGTTTACCAAGCATCAAGAATGAGAATGAAACAGATTTTATTCTCATTTCAACTTCCTAAACCCGTCTACTAAGCACCTAATATAGTAACCCAAAAGCCAATGGTCACTATTGAATGTGATTATTCATTCAAAAGATGACATCCAAAATAATATATAGCATTTATAATAATATTTAAATTATAGAATGGCATCAATTATCTATCCATGCCGGTCCCAAACTCCAACTCCAAGAGAATTATACTCAAAAATAAATTAAAATTAGGGCTCCAAACCAATTTAGTTGGCCCACGAGAAATTTATATTTAAAAAATATTAAATTTTGCCAAACGTGAACATATTTAATATTTTTTTAAATCAAATTCAAAATTATTTAGCATGATATTAAAAATAAAAAAAAAATATGATCAATGGAGGATAAGTAGTCTAGTTTTTTTTTGTATAAGGAGACATATAAAATTGTACAAACTATAGAAATATTAAACTAATGAGACATACCATTAAATTTTAAAAAATAGTAATAGAAAAAAAGATTAAGGAAGGGAATTATTGAAAATCAATTTGAATTCATGCCTGGATAGTCGATAATAGAAGCTACACATTTTCTCAAACAACTAATTGAAAAAGTATCAGGAGCAAAATTAAGAACTACATATGTTATTTAGTGACTTAAAAAAAATTTACGACAGAGTCATAAAAGAAATTATATGAAAAATTTTATTTAAAAAAATGTTAGCGTAGCATGTATTGAACTAATTAAGAATATATATGAAAATATAATGACCAGACTGAAGATTTCAGGTAGATTAATTGAAGCATTTCTAATAAAGAAGGGCTACATGGGATATTATTTTACGCTAATCATGGATGAACTTAGTAGACACATTCAAGACATAGTACAGTAGTCACGTTGTTGCAGATAATATTATGGTAAATGAGACATAAAAGAATAAATGTCAAACTAGAATCTTGGCGGAAAAAAACTAAAGTAAAAATAAAATATATGACATTAAGTTTAACAATATTAGTCGTAATGAGACAATTATTAAGATAGATAATGATAAGTTATTTGGAACTAGGAGTTTTAAGCATTTAGGATCATTTTTTTCAAAATAATGGTGGAAAAAAAAAACATATCTTACATAAAATCAAGCTACATAGTTGAAATGGAGGAGAGCGTCAAATATTATATGTGATCGTAAAATATATCTAAAAGTTAAATAAAAGTTCTACTAAATGGCGATTAGACCTATTATGTTATATGTCACTGAATGCTGAGTTATGACTAGAATACATGAGTAGAAAATGAAAGTTGCAGAGATAAGCATGTTAATGGATATGTGGACATGTGATAATGAACAAAAGAAGAAACAAAAAACATTAAAAAGAAGTTGTATTTATTGAGAAAAAATTTTGAGAGTCACATTTAAAATGCTATGGATACTTAGACTGTCAATAAATCCTACAGTTAAGCGATGTACATGAGTAACACCAAAAAAAAAAAAAAAAAAAACTTGATTTGAAATAATAAAATATATTTAAATATAAAATGATAATATAATAGAAGGTAAAATTCAATAATATAAAAAAAAATCCATATAACCAATCCTAATTATAAAATAACACTAATTGTTGTATTTAAAATTATAATATTTTATTCAATTTTCATTAATCATCTTTATTTTATAGTACATTACTAACTCAAATTTGACTCATTTTGTGCTATAATTCAATTCTAGTCGAATCAAAATTCGAACAACTCAAACCAAACTCATACTCGAATTTCATTTTGAAACAAGTTCAAGGCAAGATTATTTGTATTTTAAAGCTCCAAATAGAATTCGAATATCCCACATATTTTCAACTCGAATATCAACATTTTCAAAATATTTGGTTCAATTCCGTTCGTAGACAATTCAATTATCTTACCAATCAGCATCTCCAACTGAAACATTAAGAACAAGAACACAAAGAATAGAAGCTACAAGCATTTCCCATTTCCTCACATCTTAATAGAATACAACCATACATGACAATGAGCAGTATGAATCAGATCAAACTTGAAGGTTTTGTATTAAAAGAGACAATAAAAGTTGAACTTAGCCTTTAACATATTTTTTATTTTTTCAAAATTTTTCCCATTCATCACTGTGATTCCACAAGGGATTGAAAGCTCATCTTCCTCTTCTCGTGTCGCTCTCAGGACTCAGCGATAAGCGACATTATAAAATATTAACCTTATGAAAGCTTCGTTCTCTTGGAAGCATAGATATACATGCATGCTAGTGGACGTCGCAAAAAGGGATTTTAACAAGCAAGGCCCTCGACATTATGTTAGATACTTTACCATGTAAGGACCTTCTAGTTCGTACCCCAATTTCCGGTAATAATGACGTGTTCCGACACCGGAAATTACAGCTACCTTTGCTGATCGATGCTCCCTTCGGGCGATCCTCTCAGCTTCTTCCATCAGGAGTGTCCCATAGCCCTGTGACGCAGACACAAAGGAGATAAAGAATCTATGAAGTGCAATTTAGTTGTCTGTCATGGGCATTTAGATCTATGAATAGCTGGGTCGCATTGTGACCTACTATAAGCCGTTAGTGACTTTGAGGATGAACAACCTAAACCAGAAGAGCAATAAAAAGAAACAGACCTGGTGCTGCAGCTTGTTAGCATCACGCCCATGTACAGGAACTGCAGTTCCATAGACATGAAGCTCACGGACCATGGAGCACCTCCCGGTAAGTTCAGGGCATGTTGCATTACGTCCAATTTTACGCAAACGCAACAAGCCAACAAGAATGTCCTGATTCATGACCAAGAAAATGTTCAAAAAGCTCACTAGGTGATATCAAAAATCAGCTAACAATAGTATATTATCCTTGTGAATTTTCCGAGCAAAACAAGCCTCCAGAAAATGCAGAAAGTGTGAAAAATAGGATGCTTGTTTCGATATCTATAAGACACTGAAATGTAATTTGGTATTTGCATGGCCTAAACTTAATCCATATTTGACCGAATATCTTAACTGAATACTAACTGAAGAGAACCAGCCATACATATGTATATTTACAATACAAGATCAATCTTAGAGCCAAGTTGAATTCAATTAAATCTCAATCTATATCCAATGACTTGTCTCGGAAAACAAACGGGAAAACTATACAAAAATGGAGGACAATATACTAACCAATTTTCATTGTTCCTAGAACCAAAAAAAGTGAAAACAAAATAAGTTATGTAGAGTATATGATAAAGAGAAGAATAAAATAATTTTTATTCAAGGGTAATAACGATGGTAACATCATGTTATTAGTTAATCAAAATCAATCAACATCGACTATTATCAAAAAATGATGATATCAAACTATAATATGATTTGAGATTATCATTGAAAAATATGCAATTGCTAATATATAACAGTGTTGATATTATTAACAAAATTTTGTAATTAATAATTTGACATCATTAATATGTTATACAGAAACAGTGGTAATATTATAATGATTAAGAAATCATATCATTGACCTATTAATAAAATAAATGGTGATGTGACAACAATGAAGGCCTCATCATCACATAAAAATGATAAAATAAAATAATAATTGGACAAATAAAATTACATTAAATTAACATATAAAAAGAGCATTAGCAAACACCATCATCCATTATAAACTAAAAAGACATAACTAAATGGGTTGAAAATTCCAGAAAAGGGGAAAAATTGAGAATAATTTCATCCATAACACACAAAAAACAATGATTGACAGCATGTAATTTTACATCATCTACCTGCCGTGTATCTTCGTATGAAAGAAAGGTTTCCCAACCCTCATTTGCTGCATAATCACGTCGCATAAGCTCAACTTCCTCAGGCTTAACTTTGTGGTGAATGTCCTATAACAATTTCAAGAATAAAGAGGCCATTCTATGAATTTGACTCCTGCTTTTAGGAAAAATAGAAGAACACAGACACAAACCTGTATTCCAGCCTCACGTGTTCTAACATCTCGGCATTTCAATCCTAAATCTTCCATTCGTGCCAATGCAAGTTCACGGAGATTTCCTTTTTCAACTCCGGAGGTGACAAGTGGCATAGGAATATCTCTTTGAACTCTGTAAACACGTGTCCATGGTGGTACCATCGATAGAATCCTTGCAATAATGTCCACCAGGAGCTCTGGTGGATAATTCCTATACCTAAAGAAAATAAGCACAAATTATTTTCATTTCCCAGACATCATCGTCATTTTTATCTGGCATGAGAATAGTGTCATGCAACTTTTATCATAAGTACGCCTTTGAACACCACAAGGATGCGAAAACAGGAAAATATTAAAGATAGTCCGGCTGACAACCAAACAGACATACAATATTATCTTAGAAGACAAGAAATCAACCAATGAATGAGGGGAAAAAAGTCACCAGAAACTCACAAATTCTAGCCAAGTTTAGACAGCAAAAAAGAGCTAATTCTAAAACATGACCCATATTTTCATAGATTCTGAGAACAGATCTTAATTTGCATACAAGTTACGGAAAAGTGTAGTACCTGCCGGTTTTCCACAGCTCATAAAGTCCAGTTCCTCTGATTACAAGCGTTGGATAGATTTTAAGACCATCTGCCCTGAAAGCTGGGCTCTCAAAAAATTCTCTAAAACTTTCTAAATCTCTCTCAACTCCAACATTTGGAAGATCAGGCATCATGTGAGCAACAACCTACCAACGAGCAGACAAATGAATGAGATGAAAAGAACATATAGATCAGAATATATTTGATGCAAAGGCATGAAGAATGGATTAGGAATGCTTTTCCAAAACCACTTTGGAAGCTAAATAAGGTGTCTAATAAATTTATGTACTCCATTAACAAAACCACTTTTCTAATGCACTTGAACATATTTGATGGAAAGCATTAAGAATGGATTAGGAATGCTTTGTCCAAAACCACTTTGGAAGTTAAATACGGCGTTCGACAAATTTATGTTGAAAGTAATGATTCCATTTACAAAGCCACTCTTTTAATGAGAGTGGAAGGATGTTTTTCAAAAGTACTTTCCCAGAAGTATTTAAATATTTCTAAAGATTAATATAAGAATCCGATAAACAATAGGATGTTTCATATTTTAACATAATATTTAATATCTAAAAATTTAATGTTTAAATCAATTATTTTATTAAAAGGAAATGAAACAAATATAGATTAGCACTTATATGTTAGCAAATCATAGTAGAAGACAAAATTCAGATTGTTACAATTTAGCACTTTGATGAAAAGAGAGAAAAAGTAGATATTAAAGATATAGTTTCAATTTATCACGCTATAATTTAATAAGACTATTGCTTCGCTACATATGCTGCTGTGCCATCCAGATCAAAACAGATTCAAATAATCATAACACATGCAACTATGCAATGCTCCAAAATCCACATATTTAGTCATCTATCTTTCAATCGTATCTATAAACCCGCTAAAAGCAAACCAATTGACTTGCGATTAAGTATTTTACCTTAAAACCGGCATCCTTAGCCAAGCAAAAGCAGTCAGCTACAGCAGCAACTGTGTGACCTCTATTTGTGTCACGAGCTACATCTTCATATGTGCTTTGTACTCCTATCTCAAGACGTGTACAACCATATAACAACATTTGGCGTAGATGGGGTCCTAAACAATAATCAGGTCTCCTGATAATAAAAGCAGATAATTAGCACATCTTCACTGTTGTCTCAAATGGAATTTTCAAACACTTTCACAGATAAACTTTAACTGCTTCACATCAGCAGGCACAACCTTAAACTTATTTCAGAATTGTCAGACAGAACAAAAACACAAAGAAAGAACAAAGTGAGAGAAATATGAAACACACGTTTCGATTGTCATTCCAATACATTTTGTTGTGCCGTGCTCTGAGTACTGTACAGCCTCTTCAACATTTGCAGATGTATGTCCTGATAAAGCATCATGAAGATTTCTTATGAAGAAATCACGATAGTCAGTAGGCAGTGACATGAAAGTCCCTCCCATTAAAATGAACTCCACCTGAATGGAATATAGGAAATGCAATCAGAAGCTAACGAGTAAAATTGATGTGGATGAAGGTATAAATTTTGATAAACAACTGTTGGGATATGCAGATATAAACTGAAGATCAGAATTGCCTCATAGTTTGAATAGATCACAAACCTTATCCACACTGTGACCTAGCCTTTTCAGTTGGTCTATTCTGCTTCTAGCTTGTACATATGGATTGTATCTGGAAGCATGTAGTAGATAACATTAGAGTAAATAGGTGTAATAATACTACTATCAAAATTAAAAGTAAACAGGAGAAAGGAAATACGTTGAATGAACATCAAGATAAGCAATAGGAGATTTAAATGAACAAGTGTTTGAAAATTGCAGTGATATCACGGAAAACGACTTCTTACAATCCTAGTAGATAGAATAAGGTCAGATGCTGAAAGATTATCTATAATACAGTAAAATTGGCCCAAAGAAACCCCTCATACAACATGACTCATACTCGGAGCAGCCCGAAGTGGGGTTTCCTTCCTCTGTAATTACTATGATTTTAGTTGAATTTTTTGTCAGAACCATATACCTAGATAGTTATAAAACATTTGTTGACTCAATCCCACTATTCCAATAATAAGCCATCTTTAAGGGACTCAGCTTTGACTTCAGGTATATCTAGTATAAACCATCATGTCTGATATGATAGAGGTGTACAGTGGAACTCCCTTGAACATGATTACACTTTGGTATTCGCAAGTGATGCCTTTGGTTACGCAAAACCATCTTGTGCAGAGAACGAATATATTTTCATTTCACCACAGTCAAAGACTCAAAGCTAAGTACACAAATCTAATTATCTCCAAACATGGAAAATTACTTCAATGTTTTATCCAATATTAAGAAATATAAGCCTGGAACCATATGCTGGACAGTCAAATAGCCGTGTGAAAAACTTAAAGAATAGAGAAGTAGGGGGAAGAATGCGATAAAGACCTGGCTCGGATGGCTCTCATGCTTGTTGGCTCATAACCGGTATATGATTGCGTGCTGTACTCAAAATCCGAATCAGGGCCACCAGGGCAGTACACACATATATTACCGGTGGTAGCAATATGAGGGCACCGGTGCGGCTTCGACATGACGGCGACCACCGCGATGCCGGACGCTGTGCGGACGGGCTTGGCACGAAGCTTCGGGAGGAGGGCGTCGCGGTCCGCCTCGGGGACTGCGGCGATCATCTCCACGAGCTTCGGCGCGCGGGAGAGGCCGTACTTCCGGCAAGTAGCGGACTTGAGCTCGTTGAGATTAACGTTCTCCCCTCGGCGGGAGCGCTCGGCCATGGCGGAGACGATCTCGGCGATGGCGCGGACACGCGCTTCCTCCTCGGAGATACCCAGCGGGATGGAGACTCCACCTCGGCCGGGCGTCGGCTTCTTGCGCGTCTCCGGCGTGGCCATGGTCAAGGCAGCGCCGCGCTGTGCTCGAACGGTTAGGGTTCAGGGTTCAGTTCGACTGTTCGAGAGACGAGGAGGAGCGGCGTCCCTAGCGAAAGCCGAAAGGTCCGTGGGAGGGGTATTATGGTAATTAAAAAACTGTGAAGGGCATTTTTTTTAAAAAAAAGGTAACAAAATATCGAGTTATTTCGAAAATTTTCTCTTATATGGATTGGACCGGTAATTATAGGCCCATTAAAAAACGGCCCAAAAGGCGCTTGACTTATTAAGGCCATTTAAGCGGAAACCTTCTGGAATCGCACGTGGCTTCTGGTTCATTCCAGAGACGCCTACTTCGTCTGAAGAAGGCGACCGTTTTCCCTTCCACCGTTCTCCTATAAATAAAGCCCCATTTCCGCCATTGATAAGGTAGCAAAGCAAACCAAGAAGAAGATGTCGGCATTCTCGAGCACAAGCTCCCTGTCGCTTCCCCTTGTCTCCTCCTTCCGCGAAAGGGCCACCGCCGGCCATCGCCTGCACCGCTGTGGGTGGGCCGTATCGATTCCTCGTAGAAGCCGGGCCAATCTCTCTGTCAAGTCTATGGCCGGCGAGGGAAGAGACAGTCTCGACCACCTCCAACGAGCCAGCAAGATCAATCAACAGCAGGAGCCGCCGCAGCGCAGTGTCGCGAAGAGGGTCATTGCTCCGTCCTCGGCCATCGGTAAGACACTCGTCTCACACTGGAGCTCGCATCTTTAGATCTCGTGCTACGGCGTTCATCTTGTTCTTGAATCGCCTTTCACATGCATTTCTGCCTTTTTCGTCATGACACTCCTCTCACACTGGAGCTCGCATCTTTAGATCTCGTGCTACGGCGTTCATCTTGTTCGATTGAAAAATGTTAGATTAGACAGATGCCTGAAGCAATTAATGATTCAATGGTTTCTTCATCATTACTTCTTTCTAGTAAAAGTTAGATATCTGTGTGTATTATTGTATTGTATTAGTCTAGAGCACACGTTAAATTGTTACTGAACTATGTGAATTGCAGGACTTTGGGATAGATATCCTTCTGCAAGGACAGTGCAACAGATGATGGACACCATGGAGAGACTCTTGGAGGATCCCTTTGCTTACAGCGGGACATCGTTCCCTGCTTCGAGCATCGATGAATTCGGGAGCAATTACAGGAGGGGAAGGATCCCATGGGAGATCAAGGAAGAGCAAAATGTTTACAGAATGAGGTTCGACATGCCCGGGATGACCAAAAACGATGTGAAGGTCTGGGTTGAAGAAAACATGCTCGTGATCAAGGCGGAGAAGCAGCCCAAGGAAGCAAAAGAAGGCGAAGAGGAGGAGTGGCTGGCGAAGAGCTACGGTCGGTACAACAGCAGGATTGCATTGCCGGAGAACATCGACCTGGGGAAGATCAAGGCGGAGGTGAAGGACGGAGTGCTCTACGTGACCATTCCTAAAGCTTCACCTTCCAGCAAAAAGGTGGACATCAGTGTCCAGTGAGGCATGTTGATTCACACTCTCTTGTAGCCTTGATTTGCTCCTTTTTGTACCAGAATGTTGGAAGATGAGAACAAGCATGGAAACTCAAGGTAAATAAGGCAATTTAAATGTTAAATAACTTTTGGTCGAGAAATCTATGACATAATTACAGCTACTGGTACAAAGACAAGCACAAAATATACATCATGGGCGTATTGCTGATAAAAACAACCAACACGGAAAATAATCGATGTGAATGTCACCTGACTAATGAATCGAATCCGTTATGTAAATTGTTGAATTTGTAGCTGTCGCTTCATCCGTGAAGATGAACACTAATCTAATGCTCCATGAGAGCAGCATCGGTTTCAGACAATGGTGCTGTCAAAACGCAAAATCAAAGAATGTTAATAGTGAACGACACAACAAAAAACAAACTGTATCATATTTGAATTTATGCTAAAATCTTGATAGAGAATATTTGAATGTAATGTGAAATAATAGTAAAATTTTACGCACAGATTGTTGTCATACCGAGCAAATCCTCATAGGCATCCTGGAAGAAGGGCGATTCCAGTAGCAATGGAGGTGAGAAAACTTGATCCAAGGTGCTATCTAGGGACGTATCTGACAGGCCACAGTTGTTCGTGCACTCTTTGTGCCAATTTAACTTGCCCTGAAAAGTTTGAGATTCTGGTGTAGAAGAAATGAATTGTTGTTTTATCTGATTAGTTGAACAATCATCCTCTGGTAGAGAAATAAAAGTGTTCCGAGCCATCATCATTACTTCCATCTTGGAACACTGATTTGCTCGACAAGCTTGATAGAGCAGCTTCACGTACAGAACGTCTAATGTTCTGGGCATACTTATCAGCACTCTCTACAAAATTAGAAATATCTACGTTAAACAAGAATACAGCTAAAGTCAACTATAGGAGAAACAGGTGAAGCTGCTAACCTAGTGATTCCCCGTATGCATCACTTGGATGTTTAGTTGTTGCTGCTTTCTGAACTGGCACAGTTTGTTGGTGCACTGGAAGTGTTGCAGGACGGCACTTGGTCGCGTGGGCACCCTTTGCTGATGAATTTGGAGTTAGGTTGAACAAATGCGGAAGTTTCAGAGTAGGACTGTTTCAAAATTTTTCATGCTGGGTAGAGGAGAGTTTTGAAGTGATGTCAGCAACGTCATCAGCGATGCTTTCCTGTCCATTAAATTTAAATTGATTACATGACAAATGAGAGAGGAACTAGATGATAAAAACAATCAAATAATCAGTTCTTACTAGGGGTCTGCGGATACTTTCGCTTTGGATAGTGGTTGAATGTGCACTAAATCCATCCACTGATGTACACCCATTACTCACTTCTTCAGTGAGCTCAGAAATTGAC
>JBBPFP010000053.1:4405381-4422555 GCA_037974795.1 Kaempferia galanga | reverse complement strand
TTGAAATTTGAACATAGCTTTGTTTTAATTTAATTTTTTGAACAAATCAATTTTAGAGGTAACTAGCTCAGCCTTATAAAAATTTTTTATCAACAACCAAGGTAAATTTGAAAATAAGAATGGCTCATCACTCCGCTCAGCATTCTAGGGTGGTTTCCCCATTGGGAAAAAAAATTATCTTGTAGAGAATACTTCACAATCACACCTAACTCGCATGGTATCATTGTTATCAAAATATTGTTAGGTACTCTAAATCTAACTCGCTTATCACTAGATTAAAAAATTATTAATAACTACAATTCATTACTTAATTAAATAAAGACTAAAGATAATGTAGGATTGATTTAAGCGTTAATAATTATTTGATATATGTTAATTGAACTAAATACATAGAACTTTGGTATTATTTAAAGATATTTAATAACAAGTAATCTCACATGTAAAAAGATAATGTGGGGAGTTCTCATTCTTTAATATTCCTTATTTTTCAAAATTTTCATATTTTTTTAAAAAAAATATTTAATTTTTTTTTATATGTGCATTAACAAAGTATATACATTAAAAAAATGACTCACATCAAATTAGGTTGTGTGATTAATCAATTGACTTACCACTCCAAAAAAAAACTTGATTAATCGATCATGTTAGGCCTCAAGAGTCAAACTTTTGTTGGCGTCCGGCATGGATTACTTAGTAAATTACGGGATGATTCAATAACTAGTAAGTACATTGCAGTGGTTGCAACTAATAGCGTATCATGCTAATTTGTTATATTCTTTAGCTAAAGTTTTGGCGTAGGATGAACAAATGTGCAGTTTACGTACGTTTAGGACAAAAGTGCCCTTATTTTTTTTAAATCATTAGAAATGGTACTCCATTTTAATTTTTTTTAATCAAAAAGAACCCTATTTCATGTAAAATCACACAATTATTCTTCAATATTATTTTCATTATTATTCCGCCTATATCTCCCATCTCAATCCTAAACCAATCGAGCACATTGTAACAATCACGATTCTTTAGACCCTCTAAAAAAGTTTTAAATTATATTTTTTAGACCTAACCTTGGGTGGTTACGAGATAATAAATGTAGATGATTGAACCAGCTTCGATTTAATATATTATACCTTGTAATTCAACTTGAATTAAAATTGATAACCTCTCAAAGCTTATCTAACATTCACATTTTAAAAGTTAAGATTTCGTAGTTGAAACAACTACATGACAAGTATGGTCAAACCACAGTTGTTACAACTGTGTACAGCCCAATTATAACAACTATAAAATCATAGTTGTTATAACCGTATAACATGTATGATTTTGTAGCCGTTAAGGTGTGCTCCTAAATTAGAAACATAGGTAGGAGATAATAATAAAAATAATATAAAGAATATGACATTTTTAACCCCCCAAAAGTGAGACATATCTTTATGATTTCAACGGTACAAAAACACTTGATTTTTGCCCTTTGACTTATAAAACTCGTCGTTTTACATGCACCACGTGATTAGGACCCATGCTCATGGCGCATAAAGTAAGGTCCATTAGGTAAGATAAATCGAAGACAACCATGATTACGATTGATCGAGCACAAGATTAATTCAACCTCTGTTCCAGGTTTTAACAAAGAAGACTGCACGTGAAGGACCCACAAGGGATCTCGCTGGACCTAACAATATCCCGTCACAGGATCACCACAACCTCTACATTTACGGCCATTAATTCAATGATGTAGGCAGCCGTCCATCACGCTAAATAGATGGTCCCAACACAGATCTATAAAATAAAAAAGTAATAACAAACAAAGAGAAACATGGGTGAGAAAAGGTGAAAGCCCAGTGGTAGGATCAAAGAAGATAAATAAAATTGCTGAGGGTATTTCCACAAGCGCCAGCTGAGAAATTAGTGTTAATAGCATGATAAAGCTTTCAAGTAAAGAGACGGTAGGGGATACAAGCTTGAAATTTTGCAACTACACGAAGAGTTGCTTATAGAAGATATATGACAGCATTTTCTAGACACCTTGTTCATTGTCAACATCTTAATATGGATGAATAAACTTCCGCTGTGGGTAGATTACTGCAGTGGTCTGCATCGAATTTTTATGCACCCGTGGCATAAAGACGAGTCCACTCTTTTGCTGCATTGTCCGATCGATTCAAGGGAGTCAAAACTAGCAACTTGAAATGAACTAGTTTTAAGTACTCAGGCCGAGGATGACAAACTACCTGTTTCGACAGCTTCTGCTTCATTCGACTTCCAATGTTTGGCGATGTTCTCGGAGAGAGGGTCGTCTGGATTTGGGGCACTAAGAAGCGCTTGAATACTGAGGGGGAAAGTAATAGAAAGTGCAATTTAGAAAATGAAGTTGAGGAATTATTATTTTCAAACTAAATACAATTTAGATAGACTAAGGGAGAATGAATATTTAGAACAACAGTAAGGTAAGAGATCCAAGGATTGCTTTAATCGCAAAGCATAAAAAACAAGTCTCCTTAAGTCTTAACATTGAGTTTTAGAAAGAACAAGACCACGATTTTTGAGTAAGCACACAATAAAGTACTTTCTCATAACCTTGATTTTGATACAGTATAACAAGTCAGGTGAGACAAAGGACTAGGAAAACCATTGTTTAAATTATTCCAATTTAGTTACGAGACTGTATTGGCAAAAATTGAACAGGATAAAGAAATGTTGAGTCAAGAATAAATGTTCTGCTAATGGAGTGCTGTGGCGTAACCATCTCATAAATGCACCCTTACTAAGGATAGAGTAAGTAGGCACCCGAGAAACAAATCCCATTGTAATGCATACTATCTGATGATTACCAGCAAAAATAACCAACTAAAACAATCATGTCACCTGAGTAATACTGTTCTGATTTGGAGGGCTGGACTCCATTTATCTTTCAGGATGTCAAGGCATATTCTTCCAAGCTGCACATCAACTCCATTATATTTGAATTGCATTTTATATAAATTAATAAACGAAAAAGAAGGGTAAAGCATCTTACCTTATCAATGTTAGGGTGGTATATTTTGGTAAGAAAGCGGACCTGTTCCAAATATATTTTATAAAATATCAATTATTGCAAATAACAGATCTTCTTATCATGCTAAAGGGTAAAAAGAAGCAAAGATCGGAGACAAGTGTGCCTAAAATTTAAAATGCAGCAAGATTGTCTAGTCCACGGTAAAGTTTAACACAAATGATTACAAAAAAAACTGGCAATTCAAATGAAATCCAAGATGTTAGTTCAAGACAACAGTTAATCAACAATTTAGCATGGGTAAACTTTTAGAAAAATGTGCTTTTTATAGAGGTTTGAAATCACAAGGTGAGCTTTCCAACGTTGAATCAAACATAGACGAGCTTGAGCTTCCAACATAGAATCTAACACAAGGAGGCAAGCCTTCCCCCATCTGGATCCCACACATTTTCCTTCTCCGGCAAACCTTCCGGCACACCAACCAGCACTGCACGCAACACACCGACTACGTCTCATTCATACTAAGGATTAATACCCCAACTCAGAATAAGAATTCAAACCTTGATACAATTTACAAATTATATTTGTCCCAAGTTTACTGTGGCCAGCTAGAGCATGAGACGTGCCCTGTTATAATTTTCCAATAGGAAATTATATTTGTTGTCTGCAACTTGTGCAATTATAATTGTTTCTTATACAAATGCATAATGCCAAAATATTTGTCTTGTTGGCTATGTAACTAGTTCATTTCTGCAGTTCTCCTGGTGCATTAAAAAAAACAGGAAATAAGTAATTAGCATGTTACAGCATGGACACACTCAAATGGTTTAAATTCACCACTGCCTAGAGTTTGAATGGAAATGAGCTGGAAACTCAATTGGAATTTGGACACGAGGCAGCCTCAGAACTATTGTCGATTAAGACAGTCAATTTATCACCATGAACACAATCAAGTTGAGTTCCAAAAGAAATATATTGATTCTGAAAGGAATAAAAGGAGAAAAAGGGAAAACAATAATGAAGTTGATAGAAAAAGGAACTTGCAATTCATCCTGCAGTTTGAAGCCTTGGTATGATGATTACACCTCTTCATATTAAAAGAGGTTTCTCATGCCTTTTCCAATCACAACTAATAGAAGGAAAAAAGACAAGAATGCAATCTGTAATCTATGTGCCAGAATTACAAGGCTCCCTGGGTATTCATGAACAGGTTTGACAAGAACAGAATGACAAAACCAAAAGACGAGACTGACTTAAAAATGAAAACCTCAAAGGCCAGAATGCAAAAAAGGCACTTTCTTCAGCTTCTAATTGAAGGCTAATCCAACTTAGTTATATGTTTACATTCAAAAAATGTTTCACTGCCCAACAGTTTGAAAACAAAACATAGAATATATAAAGAAAAAGAAAAAAAAGGTTGAATCATACACTTAAGCCCACACCTGGATTCAGATCAAAACCATGGTAGAGTAGCAAGCATTGTATAATGATAATATTATTTGTGGATTATTGAATCTTAGTATAGGAAAACACATTGAACAGTTAACAAGTTGGATAAGATTTGTCCCCAGGTATCAGAGCTGAATCTCTACCTCCAAAACATGAAAGGGATTGAAGCTCGGATGCACCACACATATAGTCCCACAAGATGTGGAGAAATGTGGTAGTCCATGGTGTCTATATATTCAGAGGCATCCACCCTTCCGATTAACTAGTCATTTTATGTTGGAGCATGCTCCATTCAATTACAATGCATTCATATAAGTATCCTAAACAAAACTTAAAGATAAAACCTCTAGTTCGCACATCATTCAATAGTAGAAAATGGGTGCATCCGGGCCCTTAAAAAGTTGAATGAATTCAATGTTCAAACAAATATACTGAGCATCATTTGCTCCATCTTTGCGCGACAATAAAGACACTCTGCCATGGCTTGTACAACTTTTCACTGTCATAGCACTGGTAGAGCCCTCATGTGTGAACTGGGAAAAACAGAATCTAGAGGGCAAGTTGACAAAGATAAAACTAATCCTAGTTTTACCATTATGAATACCATAATTATCAAATGAGCTGCTCTATTTTTCTATAACAAATATTCCTATAACACCTATAATAATAGATTTTTTTTCTTACTATATAAAAGAGACACCAGCCCTGGATAGAACATTATATGCTCCCCGTGCCGTTCATCCACGGAAGTGATCTGGGCGCCCCAAAGTGAATGCACTCGAGGCGCTTGGATCACTTCCGGGTGCCCCGACCACTCGGTCGCGACAAGCATGGCGAACAAGAGAGCCAATCACTCCTCTATATATATATTTCTTTGATAAAGATCATCAGCTGGCCTTATTCTTACTAAAAGGAAAATGTCTAGTTAACTTGTTTAGAGCATAATTATTTAACATCTAAAATGGTTTCTAAAGAGCCTAGCTAGCAAACTTCATTACTTTATCCTTTAGTCTTTATACACTATATAAAAAAAGTATGAGAATCATTATGGAGATAATGACAATGGAAATCTCATATCATTGTCATGACATGTTTGATCCAACTACATGGAGTGGGTTAATAGAAGATCTTATAGAGTCAAAAATTCCTATGAGATAAGTTTAGAAATGCTGAAATGCAAACATCTATACCAAAAAAAAAAAATATATATATATATATATAAGCATAACAAAAACTAAACTGGAGTTAAAATAAAAAAAAAAACTAAAGATTTGTGTAGATAGTTGTCAGTTTACTAAACCTATAATAAGTGGCTTGCCCAGGGGTTAGGGATAAAACTTAGCTAGTGCACAGACTTTTGCCATAGGTTATCAATTGAGAATTTTGCCCCAACTAGATGTTTTTTTCCAAATGTATAATCATGTCCAAGGGAAATACTAATCGCATAAAATATACAGATTTGGTCGGTCATACAGTTATCATTAGAAGAAAAGAAATCTTGAGATATTTTGGCAAAGTACAGTTGGGCCACTTTCATTCAGTTCAACTTTTTCTTTCTGAAAAATATTAAACAGTTTTGGAAAATGTATTTCGTAATTTGATTTCATGAAATGAGACCCTAAAAGATGAGAATATAATAAGAAATAATTCTATATTATATTATATTATTTTATTTTATTTATAATAAATATACACTTTCATACTATTTATCAATAATATACAATATTACCACATATAGAAATTTATAAACAATATTTATCAGAATTATAATAGCATAATACTACTATGTTAAAATTTTAATATGTCATTTAAAATATGATAACAAAAAAATCTAATATAACTTTGTTGTATTATAACAACATTTTGTTATAATAATATAATATAAAATAAACATTTTTATATAATTAATTTAGTTATATCATAATACACTTTTTTTATCAAACATTTCAGGATGTCATTTCAAAGAAATCAACTTACCAAGCATGTCTTTGAAAATTGTTTTCTGTTTCCATAAAACTGAAAACTTAAAACTAGATGAAAATGATCTGAGTAAATAGGGTTTTGTCATAAATCTCTCACACAAAACTCAATCGAAAATTGCCTTCTGTTTTCATCAAAATGAAAACTCAAAACTGGATGAAAATGATCTGACCAAAGGGCCTTGTTGTAAATGCATCCCACAGTAGTCATTTGAAATAATATCTCAGATCCATCATATGCAAAAAAAATTTAATCCTAACATTGCAACAGCACATCAACACAGTGATTTCTTGGATGCAACTTAATCAAGGTGCAAAAATTATGAAGCCATTGAAATTGACCAAGATGCTAAACCTTCAGTAAAATTGTTGGTAAAGATGACCCTAATATAAAAAGCATGTTGGGTGTCAACTTACTACTGATAATTTGTCCACACATTCTCACTATCTGAATCCACTAAGAATTGGGAGTTACCAAATCACAACTTAATCAAGGTGCAAAAAGTACGAAGCCATTGAAATTGACCAAGATGCTACACCTTCAGTAAAATTGTTGGCAAAGGTGACCCTAACATAAAAGGCACTTTGGGTGTTAACTTACTAATAATTTGTCGACACATTCTAACCATCTGAATTCACTAAGAACTGAAGGTAAATAAAGAGATGCATGGCAATGTTGGACAAGTAATTGTACTAAATAATGAACCTCATATATATGCTAACTCTCAAGGTAGAACAAAAAAGTAATATCAGTGAATACCTTGATTAAATTCATTCTGAACATTTTTGTAAAAATTCTTTAGCTATATTGGATGCTTGAATTATTGTACATATCACATTTGCAGAAAACGGTCCTAATAGTAGTTTACATGATTACATGATAAAAAAAATTAAACAATAGTCAAATTTTCAACTTAATGTTATTATATCAAGACTTTCAAGATACAAATTATGCATGTTAATTTTTTTTTTCTGGATAAGTAGCATTAAGCTGAAAAATTAAAGATTCCAAAAAGTAGCAGAAAGTTGATAAATTTTTAATAAACTCAAATTGTTCAGAAAAGGAGTTATGTGTGAAGAAAGAAAATTTTTACAATTGTAGCAATACTACCACAATGACAATGGGCAGTGCGTCCCAACTGTTCCGGGGCTAATTGCAATATTACGTCATGCTTGAATAAGAAGCAACGTAAGGCTTGAAACATAAGTAAAACTAGTCAAAACCATAATTTGCCTGTTCTAGCATGGCTAAATGTTTAAATCTAGAAAAGAAACAACTGGAAGCATCTACAACAATTGCCTTCCAACTGAGATTGGAAGAAGACTAACTATGGGATCTCTTACCTTTGGGGCTGCCATGGGGTATTCTTCAGGCAAAAACAACTCAAGCTTGAAAACTCCTCCTGATGGAAAGCAAAACAAAAAAAAATAAAATAAAATGCAAACAAGAAAAATAACTTCAAAGTTTCAGATCGACATTCGTATCATTAACAAGTGAAACCAAGCCAAGGTACACAAATAACTCGTATTTTATCATCAAAGTCGTCACCTTCATATGGAGACTGTGTCGGTCCGAGTATCATCACATTGAAGTAGCGCATATTATCCTCGGACGGAGATGCACTGATGCCGGGAGCTGCAAAAGATAAAGAGTCGCAAAATTCACAAAATCCAAACAGGATCAACAATTCCCAAGCCAAAACACTATAATACCCACCACCCTGAAAATACTCAATATTAATCAATAACAAAGAAAAACATACCGGGTTCGCTAAGGAGTCGCTGCGTTTCCTGTCAGAGCGACAGGATAAGGAATCAAAAACAAATTAAAGCACACATTCTCAGCACAAATGAAAGGAAACCCTAGTAGAACGATAAACAACCTTCAATGCTATTTCCTGGATCTGATCTTGCCCAAATCGGCGAGAAGAGGAACGGAAAGAACAAAAGTGCAAGAATCTAGTAGAGGGCTTACCTTGATGATCCGGCGAGGGAGGTTGCTGTTGGCCATCAGGATGATGATACGGATCAGGCCCCCTGCTGCGCTCTCAAGGCTTATCGCGGACCGATCGGAGGAATTGGAGAAGAAAAAGAGAGGAAGGTAAAGCGCAACAGGGCAAGTCAAGGGAACCTCGCCTCGTCTTGATCGAATCGAATCGATTGGGATGGCGTTAATACAAAGCTCCATTAGCAAAACTATATTTTCCACGAGTATTTTTGTTTTTTTGGATATATTTCGTTTCACCCCTTTAATTTTGTAATTTTTTAATCTTAATCATAAAATGTTTCTATATCACGGGAACTTTAACTATTCAAAATCCGAGTAAACTGTAAACTAATAAGATTTAGTTATGTGGATTTAATTTTTTTTTTTATTTTAACGAGGCCATTTGAATACAGTTAATTATTTTTTAAAATCTTTAAATTTTAAAATTAACATTTTCCAATAAATTGTATACGGCCATGCCATGTCGTTTCACGCCCATGTGAACTATTATTATTTCAACTAAAAAGATTTATTTAAATTTATTTCAACTATTTAAATTTATTTTATTGGTTAGTAAATTTGATATTATAAATTTATTTGTTTATTTAAAAAAATTATTTATCTATTTACAAAGCTTCTTTGAATTGAGCTTATCATGAATATTTATTGAACTTAAGCAATAAACAAGTTCAACACTAAACTTACTTACGTTTATTAATCATTATATGCTTTTAATTGGCCTATTGGAAGGTAATATTTGTTACATAAAAAATGACGACAAAAGATGGAATTAAAATACATTTTCGATTACTATTATTCAATTGGATGAACAAAATTTATCTAATTGATCCCAAACAAAAAAATGAAACATATATATTTTGGGACATCGTAGATTGATCATAAATACAAAAGGGTAAGTCAAATTTTCCTGAATTGAAAAAAAAAACAAACATATTGCAAAAGTTGATTTCATAGCATCGGCAGAAATTCGAATAAAAAAAGATTTAGGAAATCAATCCACCTCTCCAACATATCAAATGCCTGATCCAAGTTTTGACAAAATTCATAAATCAAGTTAGAAACGATAACAAGAAATAACAGAGAAAAACTAAATAAAAATGGCAACAAAATGACAAAGATCGCCTAAGGCTATGCTCCTCCAATAGGTTGCGCTTCATCAGACTGTCACTGCAGAAATCCCCAACACGTAATTTTAGCATCCATCCATAGAAAATAGAGAAGGAACTTTCTATTTCGTGTAGGAAGTTGAACGCGGAGTCAATTCGATGAGTGTATTTAATGGAGTTCAGGGGAAAACCTACCTCTGCCTCTTCAGGTGCAGCAAGCTTCCCATGGTTTTCCTTTGTACCGTCTTCGGTTGCTGCTCAAATCACCAGAAAAAATATTAAGCATCTTTGGCTACTCTTAAAGAAACCCATCCATAGATTTCAAACCCATCTCTTTTATAACATATTGTGAGCGAATATTTCAAGACCAGAGTTGAGTGCTCTATGGCGAATTGAGCTCTTACTCCATCAAAACAAGTTGAGAATTCCAAGGATGCGAGTTCCAGTGAATGTTTTTTAACCAGATGAGTACAAATTTAAGCAGTAATAATATTCATCGAATTGTAGAAAAAAACTAATTACCCAAATTCTCAAAAGCTTAGCAATACAAAATGAAAGATTAACGGAAAAGAATGACATGAATTTCAAAGAGAAAGACCAACATAAAGTACAGATATCCCTTGTACTCTGAACGAATTTCTAACACCATCATCTACCTGTTGGTGTTTTTTTTTTATTTGTCAAACTCAAAAGTAAAGAATCTAGTACCGTTTTAATTAAATTAACTATTTATTTCGATTTTTTATTATTAAAAGGGAACATCTCCTAGGAAGAACAAAAGGCATTTGCTCCTTGTAAAAGCGGGAGCCATTCTAAAGGTTCAAATCAATACACCATTGAAAAGTTCTAATCAAGAAGGATAGAAACTTCACTAGTGTCCTCCCCTAATTTTTTAATATTTTCAATACAATATTTACTCCGCTCAGCATTGAAAGGATCTACTACAAGCCTCTACCGTGAAATGTTGCATAGAAGTAAGATTGATACTATCGTAGGGGTAAAAGATCAGAAACATATCCATATGAAAGGGTTCAGTCAGTTTAATGACTATGAGCTTTGGCAGCTTCGACTTGCCTCTAAGTTTTATTTCCTCTTATATACCTATATTTATATGCATTATATTTGATAATTAATTTATTGTCTCTCTTGATTGGAATAAGGCCGATTGACAGAGTCAATAATTTTATCCAACAGTTCCAAACTGACCTCGATAGATGAATAGAGGAGTGAGAAACGAAAGAAGAATAAAAGCATCACAAGACAAGAAAGGTTATATGTTACTATTTTTAAGTACAAAAACATGGGAACAGGTACAGAGAAAAGGGAGTTACCAAGGCACCAAACAGAATATTATAACTCCGCTAATCTTTGAATTGGTGGTAGTTAAAGTTGAATGGTTAAGCAATAACATGCAACATTCCTTGTCAAAAAAAGGCACAATATTTAACATGTAACAAACACCACAATATGTAGTAGCTTATCGTGGAAATATTCCCTTCATAATGCATGCAAGAATAACAATCACAATAATCAATAATTACCTCCATCTTCAAGGACATCAGAAGTCCACAAAGTAAGATTATCCCTCAATAGTTGCATGATCAAAGTGCTATCCTTGTATGATTCTTCACTTAATGTGTCAAGCTCGGAGATAGCTTCATCAAAAGCTTGTTTTGCAAGCTGGCAAGCCCTATATTTAGATACATTGTGTACAGAGCGTGAATCAGATGATAAGCATATATCTAAAGAGCTGAATTTGATAGAAATTACCGTTCAGGTGAGTTCATGATTTCATAATAGAAAACAGAGAAATTTAGTGCCAACCCCAATCGAATTGGATGAGTAGAAGGAAGGTCCGACTCAGCTGCTTTTGTGGCAGCCTAAAACCCCGTAGTTTAGCAAAAGAATTCAATAGTAAAGAAATGTAAAATTTAGAAGAGGAACAAAACAAATAAATCAATAATTCCATGAATTGAGAAACAATAAAAAAAATCAGAGACTATCCAAAAAAGTAAAAGAAAAAAAGTGATAAAACTCAGTACACAAAAATGTATGCTATATCCACTAGCCATATTACAGGAATCTTAAATCCATATTGCACCTTAGGTAACATAAACTTACAAACATTGGCATCATTTATCCTCTAGCAGTCCAGAGTTCAAGACTTCAATTGCTCAAAAGTCAAAACAAACACAGTGCGTTAGTTGTTCATAATTAATGATTTTGAGATATAAAAATTTATGCATTTAGCTGCATACTGAGGAGACCTAGACCTACATATTCCCATGCATTTCTGGTTGGTCTCCAAATACCTAAGTATAGAACAAAACTAACTATTCTAAACAAGGTATAAATCCAAATGCGAAACTATCTCCAAAGGGCTTGTCTGCAATAATAGTACAAACTTCTGTTTCTGAGCATAATAAGAAAACCCATTCATGGGACTGCTGAACAAACACAATTCCATTTATCATAAGCAAAGACGTACAATGAAGAGGATAGGTTCCATCGAATGAAGAAACCTAATACACAATAATCCTTCTCCATCGACATCATGCATAGTCAAAAAGTCAAATGGAAGTATGGGAGTTATTGACATTCAGAAGTCAAATACTGAAGAGAATAAAAAAAACACAGCTCCGACCCATTCAGTAACAAGGCAGAAAGAAGCAACCCCACACAGGGTGACAAATACTTAGGGCCTGCTTGGTTAGTAGGAATGGAATCAAGGAAAGGCAATGGGAAACAAGTCAAGTGTTTGGTAAGTGGGAATGATTCGGGAATGATTCCTAAACAGTAGATGGATATGGGTATCCTCCAATCCCGTCTAAATCGGGGGGAATGAACTGTTCATTCCCCCTTTCGCGTTTTTCTTCTTCCCGAGCGAGGCGGGAGCGAGGCGGTGTTCGGAGCCTTCGACCTCAATCCGCAGCTATTCCTCAACGAAGTACTCAACGCCGTCGACGGCAAGTCCGATTCCGCCTTCGATTTGTGTCTCCAGTTCCGTCTCCTGCCCTTCACTCCCCCTCTCGTTTTCTCCATTACCTGATCCGTCGCGTTTCACTTCTTCCGATCTTGAAAGCTCGCTTCTTTATTTCCTTCCAGGCAAGCAACAGAAATCGTCCGCAGTGGCGCCGATCGGTCCGAAGAGTTGGTCAGTGTAAGTGTGTTCATTACCTGCTTAACCGTAAGTCTCGTGTTATTTTTTTTCCTATGGCGCCGGATTGCTTTACGTTTTCTGCCGTTCGTGAGCAAGGTGAAATTTTGTGCAATTAGAAAACATGCTACCTCGTATGCGGTACAATTACTGTATGTTAGTGTTCGGTTCTTGGTGACTCATGCCAGCTGGTCGTCTTCAAGTGCTTTTGTAAATAACCTTGCTCATTGGGATTTATGAAATGAAAATCAATGCACTGCTTGGAATTCTCTGGGTTAATCTTCTTTCAGTTCAGAAGTTTGACTTCATCGACGTGTCTGCTTGAGTCATTAGGATCCTTCTTGTAAAACTTATGCTTTCTTGATATAGTTGATACAAATTTAAGAACTAACAAGTTGTATTTATTTTGATTGTCTGATTTTATTCACTAGTTTTTGTGTGATTGTTTTCTCTGTAGCTAACGATTGTAAACATGTTTTTGTGTGCTTGCAACTGTTAGTATGTCATTTGAACAGTAAGTGCCGATAGACTTGATGGTACTAAAAGCTATATGATCTGATCTACCAAAGGTTAAGATTGTTTCTGATAGATGTTCATTAATCATACAGAACTTTTCCTAGAATCACTCAAGAAATTATGTTGGTTCCTGCTGTTCGTATCATTTGTTGCACTTCAATGATGTTCATGTTTAAAATAGTTTCTACTAAGATTGCTTTTGCAGCATTTACCTGATCATGTTTTTTTATATTTTGATTATAATAACTTATACAACAATGAACAATGGTGAAGGTGTAGGGGAATTTATGGTTCAGAACAAAGTATGGACACTCCATTCCGGCAATACCAAATTCAATCTCCAAGCCTATGAAAATAAAGTGGTATTATATATGAAAGTAATCTTATCCTCACTACTTCCTGTTAGAGTGATTTCAAATGTCCAACTAATAATCAATTGAATACTATGATGTGGTAATACATACCTGGTAAACTTTTGAAAAGCAAAGGAAGAAACTAGATGAATTCAATATCTTTGGCAGGAAGTTTGTGATGATGTTATTGTTAATTTTTATGTATTTTCATTTTATTGATAGGGTGTTTCTTCCCTTCAATACTTGATTAAAGGAGTTTTAGACAAGCGTATGAGCATGTGGGAGAAGTACTGCCTTCAAACTTGTTTTTCTGTGCCGGATGGATTTGTGTTGCCCAATTCTGTAAGTCTTCCAAATTTATACTAATCAAAGTTGAGGAACTAAACTCTGTTATGTCAAGTATCTTTTCTGCAATTGATATCCACACTAATCAATATCTTAGATCCTTTTCTTCCTACTATTTATGCTTTGTTGTCATTTATGCACAAGTATCATTTGTCACAAAGGGCTTGTTTGTGCTTCAGCATGTTTTAGACACAACATTTCATATATCAGCTATTCTATTTCTAACACAAATCCCAAGCTTATCATGTTGTCTTCTTAATTACTATTGCAATCATGTGCCTATTATTTATGATCTTTGTATAGTTGCTGTCCTATCGGCAGGAACTCATTCCATTAAGATCTTGACAATGGCCATGAAATAAAGTAATGGGATTGTCATTGATACCCTTTCTTTCAGGATTATACATAAACCATTGGATCATAAATTAGATGCATTTGCTTCTGAATTTTTTTTTCGAACTTTGTCTGATAAAAATTTGATATTGTTAATCTGTGTCTATTATTTGATCTAATTACAGAAAGAATCAGTTGTCACGCTGCTTCGGGAATGTTGCCCTGACGATGAGCTTGATTCTGAAATATACTCTTTAAGAAACAAACTTGCAGCTGTAAAGAACGTGCCATCTTTTTTTTTTTCTTATTTTCTTTTGTTTCAAAGTGCTAAAATTGACTTCATCAGGCTGGGAGGGAATTCAATGAATTGGGAAGAGAGATTAGTTTGTTGGAGCAGAAGTCAACTGCTAGTAAAAATTTCAATGCTGCTGTGGCTGAAGTGCAACACATGATTGAGGAACCCTCTGTGCATCCAATGTTTCAAGGTGTTTACCTAACTCATTTAGATTCTTTTCACCAAATTGCTTTTGCTTGCTACCACTTCATCCTTTCTCCTCTTGTATCAATGCTCTCATCTTTGCCTATATTTTTTCTTTTAACTTATAAATTTTTTGATACTGGAAGGATATATATATTCTATGAATGATCAAGAAAGATTTGTAAGAAATTTTGACAGATTACTCGTATCTTTTATGATTGTCATACTCATGACACCATAAAACTTGTATTCCTTATTGTAGATTCTTTCTTGTTGTCGCTTGTGTCAAAAGGAAATGTGTTGCATTAGATCTGAACTTAAATCTTTTCCTTCAATTAGATCTCGTGAAATCACCCTTAGAGGAGAACAGTGGCAGATTCTAGCATTTGGATTATAGCAAGAATTGTAACTTGGGCATTTTGATTAATTTTTATCATATGTGATATTAATGTCTGAAATTTAACAAATAGCTATTCATTTGGAAGTTGAATAAACTTGATCGTGTGCACTTGCATTGCAACTTCTTGGTTAGGAGTGGGACTAAACAACCATTACATTCACTTCAATTTTCAAATAGTTACAAAATTAATATAGTGAGAAATGGTGTGGCATGTAATGACTCGTACCTTTTCCATCAGTGTGCTTCTCTAGTGTGTGGAAAGCTACCTTGCATTACTTGGCTTTTGATTCTTTTACTCTCTCTTCTTATATCCAACAATCTATTTGCTGTTCTTACAGAGTTAGCAGAAACTGCATCCAGACTGCAAAAAAAAGTGGCAGAAATGCATCGTGAGAGGTCCAGCAACATGAAGATGCCAAGTTTTTCCAGCCAAGAGAATCATATGGTTCCTTACAAAGGTAATTTAATAGCCATGTTTCTAAACCGGACTTAAACAGCCAGTTCAAGGCCAATTCGATCCAATTTAAACAGACCTCGCAAAATTCACTGAGGCACTGATTTGAATGGATTTGCAGGGCTACCTGCAAACATTGAAGATATTCAAGAGATCGTAAGCATTTTGAAAACTCAGTCATAGATTTTCTGTTGTGCCTGTTTGAATCTAATGTATGCATCCTAATGCTTGTCGTAGATTTTGCAACATCTCAGAAAGTAATCTAAGCGTGTTACTGATTTGTTATCTAAGCGTGTTCCTAGTCGAGCATTAGACTTGATGATTATGAGAAAATCTCATTGCAGTTCAGAATTCATTAATCCTTATAATTTTCTCTCCTAATTCTCTGTTAAAAAAAAGTTGATATATTCATGGTGTATACTGGTAACCGTCAAAGCAAGCTTAAATCATCAAAACACTAACAAGAAGCAGACACAAACAAAAAGATGAATTGTAAAGAAACCTTGATTCCTGGATCTGGTTTCTTTTTCTAGGGACACCTTTCCTCCTCAGGCCTTAAAGCATCATCAATGGCACCAACTCATGTCTTTTGATTATCCTAATCAACAACATTCTTCAGTTTTAAAACATCTAACATTCATTACGTCATGTTCTCTCATTCGATTACTACAAATCTATCCATAAAATCTATTTATAAGTCAAACCGCAGCTCGCCAGCAAGCGGAAAACGTAGAGGGCGAAGAAAGAGACATGGGGTTCCCCGTCGGCGGCTACTCCGAGCTGCTCCTCCCTCGGATGCTCCTCGGCCTCGCCCTCCTGCTGGGTTACCTGTGCGGCCTCGTCTCAGACGCCTTCAACGCCGCCGGCCTCGGCGACCTGCGCGTCAGCTGCTGTCAGTCCACAGCACTGGCAGTCGACCGGGCGCTCCCCGTCACGCGATACGACGGTGACGGCTGTGGCAGCCGCTGCGCCATCTGCCTGTGCGAGTTCGAGCAAGGGGAGGCGGTGCGGAAGCTGAGCGATTGTCGCCACGTGTTCCACCGCGGCTGCATCGACCGCTGGGTGGAGCATGGCCGGAGCACCTGCCCCCTCTGCCGTGCTCCGCTGGTCAGCTACCTCGCTTGGACCGGCGCCGGTGGCGTCGGCGTCGTCACGCCTCACGCTTACCATGACGACGACTGCGACGACTTAGCTCCCACAAGTCCGGCCATGCTTCTCCTTGATCAACTATTTTCCTCGTGGTTCAATTCAGCACTGACTAATCTTTGGACAGAGCTGTAGATACTAAGCAGGGATTTGCTCGAACCACAAATCTAAGCCTTTAATTCCAATTAAATTCAACATAAAATAACAATAAAAAAACAAATTAAATTCGTTCAAAAATTAGAAAAAAGAAGCTTTAGAAGTAAGTCATATTTCAACCTGCATGTTGAATTATCTCCGGTTTGGAGTAAAATAAGGAATTGTTGTGTATTTTCATATCGATCTTCTAGAAGCTCCAAATTTCAACCTGCAAGTTGTGTTTTATTTATATAATATAATTTATTAAAAAGGTTAATATTAAAAATTTTAATATAATATTAATATTAATATTTAAATTATTAATA
>JBBPFP010000053.1:4377803-4390322 GCA_037974795.1 Kaempferia galanga | reverse complement strand
GCGATACCTGAAACACTTGTTAAAGTGACGACGATGATTTGCTTGTGTTTTCTTCCTCGATTTTTCTCTATGTACTATCAATACCTTTCTTACTCATGGTATATTGTTTGAATCTTTGTAGTGGTCCTTCTTGCACACGATACATGAAGCCTTACTTTTGCCATTAGGTTGATTGGTTTGTGGTCCACCCTTTGGGAAATTCCGAAAAGCTAGGTGTGCCCTTTGGTAAAACTGAAAATATTTTTAAATGATTTGACTATTGTTAATACTGATGTATCCTTAGAACTCAATGGAGGCAAGTGTTAACGCAACCTATTGTTAATAGTTGGGATGGTGAAATCTCATTCTGAGCTATGATTTAGGTTTCTAGTCGGAGCAAATGTGTTGTTTTAGAAGTGACAACATATGATTCTGTTGCTCTAGAGGGGAGGAAGAAGAAAGAAAGGAGTAGGAAACTTACCAAAGAAGGTGTCACATATGTTGCAGTCCCTTGCATCAACCAATTGACTTGAATGCAAAACCAAGGCTTTGGGTACCATGTGCCAAAAAGATCCTATTGTTAGGAGTTACCAATGCCGGAGTCCCTTACATCGCTTCAACATGAGAAAGCCTTGAAAAGAATAAATGAGAAGAACGTAGATTATATGTCAAGTAATGATATGTACCGAGTTGTAGAGTAAATCCTAAACAGTCTTCTTTGTAGAAACAACAGTCTTCCACTAACAGTGCTTTGAGTGGGAAAAGTTGCATGTAAAAAGGATTTGGAAAGCACAAACCTCTAGGTGACGTTTAGGTAGCTTGTATAGTCTTTAGGTCGGATGTTTTGGAAGTTGAGTTTGAGTTACATCTATTTGCTATTTGGGCCATTGTTTGGGGGAGGGATATTTTAGGAATTAAGTGCACCTTTTGGTAAAAAATCAAAGCGTGGTGTGCCCTTTAGGAAATTCCAAAAGTTGGGTGCACCCTTTGGTAAAATGCCAAACATTTTTTTTTCTATTGCATTAAAGTTTCTTTCATCTCCTTCTAACTCTTTAACCTACCATTCTAATCAATTCAATTTCTTAACTTGTCTTTTTTTGTGTTTATAGATATTGGAAGGAAATGCATTTAGACTACAGTACCCTTGGATTGGTGTTGTCAATCGTTCACAAGCTGATATTAACAAGAATGTGGACATGATTGCTGCTAGACGGAGAGAGAGAGAGTATTTTGCTAATACACCAGAATACAAGCATCTAGCTCACAGGATGGGTTCAGAGTACTTAGGGAAGGTCATGTCAAAGGTACAATAAGTTTCTTTGAAGAATTTCTATCAATTGATGCTAGCTTCGAGCTAGTAGTCTTTGCCAAGTAATAGGCATAAATTTCTCATTTTGCAGCATTTGGAACAAGTGATTAAATCTCGAATCCCAGGCATTCAATCTCTCATAAATAAGAGCATTGCTGAAATTGAAGGTGAATTAAGTCGTCTTGGGAAACCAATTGCTGCAGATGCTGGAGTAAGTTCAATGATGTACCCTCATTTGTTGCTGCATGAGACTTTTTTGTCAATAGGTTGTAGCTATTTTCACCAGTTATGCTGGGCATATAGATTAGTTTAAAATTTGGTTTACTTATAACTTAAAAGTACGATTCCTTTGCTTTGCGTATCTGGAAGCTGATATTATGGGTTTGATTAATAAATTATCATTTATTTTGTGATGATGGATCTTTATTTTAGTGTTTTTTTGGTCTAGTTTTCTAGTTCTGATAAAACATGAAAACAACCAAATTTGGTACTAATAATATAATTTCATATTGTTTCTTGGATCAAAGTCATTTACTATTTAGTCTGAGACAAACACATCAATCTCATCTCTTAGAATTTAAGCTGGAGATATCACAGATATATATTAGATGCATTACTTACTCTACCATTCAATTTTTTCCCAAATCATTGAGTTTGTCCATTTATGCAGGGCAAGTTATATTCAATTATGGAAATTTGCCGTATCTTTGACCAAATATACAAGGAACATCTTGATGGAGTGTAAGATTTTTTTTTTTTTTACTTTACAATCATATTTGCCTTTGTTTGTTGCAATGTGTATAATCTGCTTAATTCATGGATTATGGTTATGTAGATTGTAGATGTATAGTTTTGAAATCTAGATTGGAAACTATCATAGATTAAAATGTGTTTCAAAATCCAGCATGCCATTGATATATAGGAGTTAGATACGGAAAATTAGTGCTTCATTTTATTGCAAGTTCTGATTCTATCATCAAGGCAAGAAGATTCTAAGATTGAGTGCCTGTAGTTGTTGCCTCCAAGTTTAATGCACAATGAACTGCCATCTATAAATAACATTATCAGATATGTCTGTAACAGAGGATACATTGTCATATATTCCTGTCCCTTTGGAATTTTATAGGCTCTCTTTGAAGTTGCAATTAAGATACCTTGTAAGATTCTTGAACTCCCATGGTTAATTAATATCTGAATCACTATCACTTTCATATGATTTTTTTAATTATATTCTTTGTACGTGATTTGCCTCGCTTTACATAACCTAAGGACGGGCAGTAAGGGGTGCCTGGAGTGAGCGTAACCACATTTGCAACAATTTAGTTATATTCTGTCTTTCTTTTATCAGTGCTTCAATCAGGATCCTAGACTTTCATATTGCTCCACCCTTTGTATAAAAGATCCCTGTTTGTAACAGAAGAAAGACAGGAGGGCAGCTGGATTGAGAGGGTCGACTCACAGATAGTCCAGTGGTCATGCTACTAAGAGTTTGAAATTATTTGCCAATAGGGATATTTTTCATTTTTTGACTTCTTTTTATATTCACTTAAATTGGGGCATATTAAATTGTTTATTATTATTATTATTATTATTATTATTATAATTATTATTATACTTTGCACTAAAACTTGAAAATGAATAGTCAGAAACAAACAATGTTGAATGCAAAATCAGAGTATTAGCATTGCTTATAACATTATATCTTGAGATGTATATTGATTGGTATACCAATTGATTGACTTAAGCTTGATAGATGAAACAAGTAGTATGATGAACCTCTTTCCCTGATGATATAACTAATGTTAAAGGGGGATGATTTCCTGTTCACTGTTATTTTTTTGTTTTGCACTTTTGCCACATTATCATTTGATGTCCTTTTTTTCTATACCTTTTTTTAACCAAAATGTGCTACTCTTTGCAGGCGACCTGGCGGTGAGAAAGTTTACAATGTTTTTGACACTCAACTTCCTGCAGCTCTAAAACGTTTGCAATTTGACAAACAACTATCAATGGAGAATGTCAGAAAACTCATCACTGAAGCTGATGGGTATCAACCTCACTTGATAGCACCTGAGCAAGGATATCGTCGTCTTATCGAATCTTCTTTGGTTTCTATTAGGGGTCCTGCTGAGGCATCTGTTGATGCGGTAAATATACTGCTAATCTTTGGATTCCAATCTTTTTTCTTTATTTTTGCTACTTGAAGGGTATTCATTCTGTTTGTGTGATCATGTTTTTACTTACTGTAAGGGCTATTCTTGTGTTTTCTTTATCTTTTTCTAGTTATGGGAGGATATGCTGAGTTATACTCTAGGAGGGACCATCTCTACTTTCTGTAGTAGGTATTTGTTGAAAATGGAGCAATAATTATACCCTCGGTTAAACTGCTATAGTTTTCTTTCCACGGGTGTGGATTTGGCCTGCCCTTCCTCCTAATTCCTGCTGAACTCTTTACCCGTTTTAATGGTGTTGGTTCCTAAAGCAATATCCAATCCCATCTAGTGGGTTAGAGCTTGGTTGTTGTTGTTCCTAAAGCAATATAACCACCACTAATCTAGAGTAGAGCTAATATAATCCAAAATGACTAGCCACTTGGCGGAGGTGTTCCCCATTATACAATAACATTGTTGAAGTTGATTGGGGGAAAACATGTTAGGGCTATTTCCCTAGTTAGTCCCCTTTACGTTATATAAATTATCTCTATTATTCATTTACTTTTACACCCTTTAAGTTAGTATATTTACTAATTCCTATTTTATTTACAATTTAGTCCGCAACACTTCCTCTCATTCTTGTTAAAAAATATTGTAAAATCCCACTTTCTTACAAATATTATTGATTCTAAGACCTCTTGAAGGTTTAATGAGCAAGTTTTCCAGTTGACCATTAGGAGTAATAAAAGAGGTCAAAATCTAATTGGATTGCACTTTTTCATAGACGGAATGACAATCATTCTTGTCTTTTTTTCCTTCATTGAGAAGGGATTGGAAGCAATATGCACAAAAATATTTCATTGACTCACTCAAAACATTACTCTTGTACTTGACTTAGTTATTGACTGTTTGAACCATATACGCTCATATGTAAGAAGAGTCATAGTTCAGGGCTATGCCTTTGCACTTACCTTATTAAGAATTATCTTCTCTAGAGTTTGTAGACTAGGATGATCTAAGCAACTATGGACTAGAGTGGAGAAGCATTAGCTACAAGAGCAGGTTAGTGTGTAACCACTGTAAATATATACAATCCTCAAGGCTCGTGCTTGACACCAATCATCTTTCCTAAATGGATACTGAATTAGCAGTAAGTTTACTTAACAATTTAGTGATCTGGTGAGTTTTCTCACAAATACTAAAGATGGAGTAGGAATTTGTGAGTTTTCTCACAAATTTATGAAAATTTTAAGCGTATAGAAAAGGAAGTGATAAAGATGGAGTAGGAATCACTTGACTAACACCCTTGCAGATGAGAGATTGACCCAGTTGTTAGAGTTGTATGAATATGATGTGAAGTTGCTGTGAGATTAGGGAAAAGAGAGATGCTAATAATCATATGCTCAGAGGATTAGGAATTTGAATCCAAGTTTTAGATATAGGTGCTGTGGAAGCAGTAGAATTTCCTTGTTGATCCAATGATGACAAAGACATGCATAATGCACTTATAGATGTCTGCCACTTGAGAAAGCATTGATATTTGGGTGGTCTTTCTGTCTGTTGAAAGTATTGCAAAGGGTTCCATGAAGTGTTCCTTTGGATGAGCTATACTTGTGGAATTTTGTGACGCAGGAAGAGAACTAAAATTTAAATGGAAATATGCCAAAACAGAGGTAAAAATCATCTGAAGCAGCTGATAAGGGAAGAGATGCAAACAGATTTAATTTGGATTCTGAATTTCAGGAGGGGAAACCAAACAATGAATCTGCTGATTCAAGAACCTTCCTGTTGATGTTTGGAAGAAGCGAGCACTAAAAGCAAATTTGAAAACAAATTTGATCATGAAATCAATTTTTTGAAAGCCTTCCAAGAAGACGGAAGAAGAAACTCTCCAAGATCTGATGCAGATTGGAAGGAATCTATGGCTCACAGAAGAAGCAAACAAAAATCTGCCTAGTATTCTTTAGTGAATAGATACAATCTCTTTGTTGGGAGGATTCTCCACGGGAAAACTGCAAGGGGGAACAGATCTGGAGATGAAGAGGGTCCTTGTACCTCAGCTACTGGCTCTGTCCGAAATCAGATTGCACATAGAATCCAACACACATAATCTCATGAAAGAGAAGCTTTAATGAGCAAAAATACGCTGGAGGGGAGAGAGCAAGCAAAGGGAAAATGTTATTAGGTTTATTTCCGTATGCATTCCCTCTACTTGGATATAAATTACCCATATTGTTTTTGTATAATTATACTTATATAACTATATCTTTACAATTGAGCCATATTCTATTTACAATTTGATCTCAACAAATATAAATACATCTAGTATGCTATTTTGGACTATGAGGTGGCAAAGTACTCTATAAACTGATGTTCAAGAGCACCATCAATAGTTATTTTTGAACAACTATAATTTTATTCTTGTTTATAATCGGCTGCCTAATTGGTTAGAAGGGTGACAAACTTGCTACAATGAGGTTAGGGATGACAATGGCTAGGATTTGGGTCGGATTTCGTCTCTTCTATACCCATTCTCATTTATTAAATCCATACCTATACCCAACTTCATATCCATAAGGTATTTAACTTTTATTCTCATCCCCTTGCTCATAGGAGGATTGGGTATTCGTACGCTACCCATCATCCTATTACTACCTATAATTCTTTTTTTTTTTAAATTCATCTGCGACAAGCATGTAACATTTTTTATTTTTTTATTTTTTATTTTTCTAAGCTCTCAGTTATGGCAATAAGATGTTGCCTTTTCGGTTTAGGGATTTAGTTATAGTATTAAGCACATAAAAATTTTCAAATTAAATATGTATATATTGGGTAGGGTATGGATAGGATTTTACCACATCTGTCTCCATACCTAAATCCAAAAATACCTATACCTGAATACTTGATTATTTAATCGGGTCTAAAAATTCCCCCTCATACCCTTCCTTCGGGTCAGATATTGGGTTCCCCATCGGATTAAAGGAAAATTGCCATCCCTAAATGCGGCAAGGGATTGATTCCCGGCTGTGCACGCCGAGCTCGGGGAAAAAAAAACCTTCCCACCCTCTAGCCACTTGGCGGTCAGCTATAAGTTGACCCCATGATTTACCTCCCTTCACATAATATAAGGATGGGTTGTGAGGAGCACATGGGGTGAGTGTAATTACGTTTTCCTACAAGTGTTTATATGCTGCCTAGGCACTCTGGAAATGACAGCTTGAGTGGAGGGATGGTAGTATGTATGTACAGAAAAAAATATTGTGTAATGTCTTTTTTGTCTGTTTTATTTTCAATAGCTGACAATTAACACATATGCTTGCAATTTCATAATATCATTTTCTTGAGGCCATTTAGCTAATTTACATAGCTTCTTGTCTTAAATTGTTTTTTTCCCCTTATCATCATCTTCTTGTTATAAGTCCTTGATATCCTGGACAGGATGCTTTTATTGTTTCATTAGATTGGCTGTTTATTGTTTTGTAAGATTGGACGCTGTTTATGTTCCATCCACCATTAAACTTGCAAACATTTAGTCTACCCTTAGAAATTCATTAATGTGATATCTTTACTTGTTTCCAGGTTCATGCCATACTGAAGGAGTTGGTTCACAAAGCTATGAGTGAGACTCCGGTATATTGTACTTGCGCATCTCTTGCTGTTTATGATTTCTTCTTATGCATGATATCATTCATTGCTAGCTGTTCCTTCTTTATCAATGTTTTCAACAGGCTGTTTATAACATACTAATGGGGAAAAAATGAAATCAGTAATAACAAAGACACGATATGTCTAATGATGCTTTTGTTTGAGTTAATAATCAATTGTATCCTCAGTACATCCTAGATTAATAAAAATAGGCGATAGGATTGAGAAAGAAATGAAGAATATGCACTATATCTATTTGAAGGACTTTTAACCATCAATAATGATTGTCATACCCTAGATGCTGCTAGAAGTATCAAAAGTTAATAGGTATAGGTGCTAGGGATTTATTCCTATATATACAGATTTCATGTACTAGATCTCTAAAAACAGAAAAATATAATAATATTATCATTCCACTTAACCTGGATCCCGGGCCTTTTATTTTCTAGGGTTGACATTTCACATAGTAAACCCCTTAGGGAGGGGCCTTTTATTTTCTAGGGTTGAC
Organism: Kaempferia galanga; assembly: GCA_037974795.1. Taxonomy (NCBI): domain Eukaryota; kingdom Viridiplantae; phylum Streptophyta; class Magnoliopsida; order Zingiberales; family Zingiberaceae; genus Kaempferia; species Kaempferia galanga. The sequence goes on along the minus strand of JBBPFP010000053.1, from coordinate 4,382,728 downwards.
ATTTCTAGATCTCTAATCACTAATTTCATTTTTGTGGAGAATCAAAATTCACCCAATGCAGATCTAACATGTTGATCCCTTCTGTTTTTACCCTACGACTCAAGTCTTGTCTTCCTCAACTAGTCCATGCAAGTTTCTTTTTTCCAATTGTTGGTTTTGTTCGTTGCTTTTGATGCCTTGTATTGTCCTGCCCGTGTCTACTTCTTCCACAGTTTTGCTCACGCTTCTTAGTAGGTAATTTCAACTTCTTTCCATATTCGTTGTATCCCACTTGACATATGTTTGGGCATTATGCCACGTATGCATCCACCTTGGCAGGTCTTGACTAGGATCTTATATTGCATATGCAGTCTGTATGTGTATGTGCGATTATAAGATTACTTATTTGATTCATTTAAACAATTTAAACAAAATTAACTTAAAACTCTAAACTATCCTATTTAGTAACTTCTAACCTGTAAGTTCAATCAAAATTTTCCGTGTACAATAAACAATTTCATAACTTTTTTAACCTTTGACAGTTTGTTTGTCATATGAAATAAAATCGACATTTCTGCTGGATTTTTCTTGTCCTGTAGTTTGAGAGGCTTCTGATTCCAAATTGAGGTAAACTTAAAGTTTGCTACCTCCAGTTTATACAATCAAATGCCAGGATTTAATAAGTGATTGATCGAATGTTACTTTGTTATATTCAGCTAAATATGTATAGTTACAATGTAAACGATCATTCATGCTGCCAAATATTGGAATAGGTATTTCTATAAAATGATTGGATTTGGACCCAAATTTCCCAGGAAGATAATAAATCTGGAAGCCACTTGGTCTTAAGAGCATACTAATCTTATGTCTCTCAAATTTAAAGTCAATCTCACAAATTCATTAGCAAAGAATTCATAATGCAGGCGAGACTTGAGAGATATTAAACATGAATATTACCTTAACCTACTAAAATCTGGTGAAATTAAAACCTGGTTTCATGAAAATTAAAACTTTCAAGTTTATTTTGCTAATGTTTGTAAATTATTCTGGAAAGTTTCTCTCTTTAGCTCATTAGTTGAAAGAGTAGTCAATTTATTGTTATTATTACATTATATATATATTTTTTAATTAATTATTTTTTCATAGATGTAACTTGTGGGTGGCAAACTTCTTAATCCATCCGCAATTGGTTGGTATGAACTCAAAATTTTGAAGGTTATCTACTGGTTGTCTATGAAATGGCTTTGAACTGTATTTTTCCAATTCCCATTCTGTTGTCAAATGGTTTACAAGTAGTTGTGTCTATGAAGTAGTGGTTGGATTCGAGTCATCACTTTTGGAATATCAAGTGTCAGAAACATGAAATGGTGCATCTTAATTTAACTTTTGAGTTTGACTAATAGATTGAAGCATTGTATTTATTTTCAGAAATTGTTTAAATACTGAATAATATGGTCTGAATATATAAATTCCTTGTAGGAAGAAAATTAATTAGGCCTTCCATGATTTTTGCAGGAGCTGAAACAATACCCTACATTGCGAGTTGAAGTTGGCAATGCTGCATTTGAATCATTGGAAAGAATGAGGGAAGAAAGCCGAAAAGCAACTCTTAAATTAGTTGATATGGAGTGCAGTTACCTTACAGTAGATTTTTTCCGTAAGCTACCTCAGGATGTTGAGAAAGGAGGAAATCCAACACTTTCTATATTTGACAGATACAATGATTCCTATCTCAGACGCATAGGTGAGTTATCATATGTAAATATCTCTGAAACTTCATTATTTTACTTGCAAATTGCAATGTATGCCCATTTGAATTTCAAATTGATGTGTTATATCAGTTAAATACATTATTGGATTTGAAATCTAATCTCCTATATGGTCACGCGGTCATTTCTTGTTCACATTAATGGATCCTACTAACCTACTTAAAGGCATTCCAAATTTTGTAAATATAATAGATGACGTTCAACTTATTGTTGTACAATACAGGAACAACAGTTCTGTCATATGTGAACATGGTATTGGCAAGCTTGCGCAACTCCATTCCAAAATCTATTGTTTACTGCCAAGTTCGTGAGGCAAAACGCTCCTTGCTTGATCATTTCTTCACCGAGCTGGGAAAGAAAGAGGTGAAATAATGTACTCATCAATTAGGTTGCATGTAGTTGCTGTTAATTATTCAGTTTCCACTTTCGTACACATTTAAACACATTAAGAGTAATTTGAATTTGCTCATAATTTCTAGGCTAGTGAACTTCCTTGCTGATTTTACCTAGCTAGTTTGTTTACCCACCTAGTGGATTAATTATCATAAAACGAGTGACATTTAGGGAGTGCTTATTTAGTGCTGCAATAACAGTACCAGTTAAATCAAGGTATTTTGGAAGAGCTCCACATCGATCCAAAATTTAAGAAGTTGCAGTATATCTACTTTTGTCTGACTGAGGTTGATCAAACCTGTGTGGAGCGCATATTGTGCATAATTATCTGTGGAGGCAATTATTCTCCCATGCTTTACCTTAGCTATGTATCCCATGGAAACAATGTTAAATTGAAGAACACCCTTTGATGAAAAATTTGTTATTTTGTTTCGATATCGAATCCAGTTGACCATAGGATCAAGCGAATGTGTGATATCTAATACAGTTGACCATTGGATCAAGTGAATGTGTGTTTGCTTAACCTTCGTAGCACTTTCAGATAACAAAATAAATAGTTTACACATGTTTTGGTACTCGAATGAGAGAGATTCAGCATGCAGGTAACCTGAACGTATTTTAAAATATGAGCTATTGATTAATACTGATAACGTGCATTTAGATTATGAACGTACAGGGATCCTTTTCATTCCATGGCTTGTCAAAACATGTTGATCACTTTGTGTGACTAATTTAAATGTAGACACAACCAAGAATTGCTGGTTACAAAACATCTGTCGAACAACCTAACCTTTTCTGAATGCTTCTTCGTACTTTATCTTGCAGGCTAAGCAGTTGGGGAAAATGTTGGATGAAGACCCAGCAATTATGGAGCGTCGATCAGCCCTGGCCAAGAGATTAGAACTATATAGAAACGCCCAAGCTGAGATCGATGCTGTAGCTTGGGCCAAGTAGAGGGCAGTCAGGGACTGTTCTCATTTTGTATAATCTCCAAGCCATTCATTCATTCCGATTGAGAGGTGTGCCCCATTTCGTACTTGTCTCTCTCTCTCTTGTTCCTCATCACGAGTTTGTAACATTAAGATCTGTTGTTGTTTGATCCCTAATCGTACCACCCAGTAGGTAATGTAAATTGTAAAATTTATGTAGCAGAGTTTGTGTTGCTCGAAATCCTTTTTGTTTTTTTCCTAGTGAATTATCTTTTTGTCCGTTGTTAGTTCATGTCCAAGTATAGTTATATTTGGGAACTCGAATCTATCTATTTGAATCAGATGATGCCTCTCTGCTAAACAGGGTGATGAAATAAAGAATTAAGAATTGCTTCACAAGGAATCAGTCATATCGGAAACACTACTTAATAATCATAAATCCGTGGGGTGATACGTTTGTTGAAAGAATGGGTCCCATGGAGTATGCGAGCAGACATTGTTGGATACACTACTGATCGTGGTTGGTCAGGTCAATTGGAATGCGTCTTTGAGAGGACGTGGCAGGTGAAAATCGAACAGCAATGTAGATGGATCAGAACAGATTTGGTGAAGCGACAAACTTGATTTTAGCATATTATAATATTTTTAAAAATATATAAAATGCCAGAGAAAATAAAATTAAAAATCAAAGAGCATTAAAAAAATGATGAACCTAAAAATATCGAACTAGGTGACTGACTAAGTCTTATAAAATTTTTTTATTGACTACCAGATAAATTGAAAAGTAGTTATAATGGATGGTTCAGAAGTCTACTATCCTATGATTATGTGTTCTCATTTGGAGAAAATCTTTATAAATATACTGTAGTTGGGGGTTATACCCTAGAAATCTGTATGAAAATTTAATACCCTTTAAAGGGCATCCCAAAGAGAAATATCAAATGGACGCTAAGTTTTTTATTAAAAAAATCAAATGGCATTCCATCACATATTTTAGTTTAAAAAATCTTTCTTATCTTATCGGTACATAACTACCACTGATAATTATTAACATATAGAAGTTATTGGATATTTATTATAACATTGCTATTTTTATTTTTAGCGCTATCGTAACAACTACGACTAACTACCAGAAGCTATATAGTCACTATAATATGTATAAATTATTATGTAATACTTAATATAATACTATTGTAGTATTATAGTACTATTTATTAATTTTTACGACTATTAAAAAGTGATTTTGATTAATTTAAAGTAATTTTGATAAAATTTAAATAATTTTGAGAATTTAAAATTGAGGATTCAAAATTCTAGAGTTTAGGATTTAACTATGTATAACATCTATTCAGTAATTGGTATAATGTGATAAATCATCTAGTTCACACTTAATTAAAATGAATGGCACCATAAATATGTTGTAATTGCTGAGTAGTTTTTACATATTATAATGGCCACTCGGTTGCGGATACAATATTGTTGGGATAATGGATATTTTTGGAATAAAATGAAACACCATTTTAACTAAAAAAAGAGTAAAATTTGAGGTATCCTATTGATTTTTGTTTAAAAATAAAACAAGTTGAGTTAATTATGATAGCTTGGAATTCTTATTTAATGATCGACTATAAATTGACCTGTAATTTACTTTTCTGGGTATAATTTGGGTATGTATTTTAGCTACAATTGGACTCCTTTCGACCCGTTTATTAAATTCGTTGGGTGGGAATTGACCCACCCAACGCGGCAATTTACCAAAGGGCGCACTTAGGTTAAAGAAATTATCAAAAGGCGTACCCCACTTTTAGATTTACCAAAAGGCGCATCTGTAACAGTAAAATGACAATAATACCCC
>JBBPFP010000053.1:4344276-4355735 GCA_037974795.1 Kaempferia galanga | reverse complement strand
GGTGGCTTCGTCGAGAAGAAGAATGGCAGGGTTCTTGATGACTGCTCTGGCGATGGCGATCCGCTGCTTCTGGCCGCCGGATAGAAGCGCGCCTCGCTCCCCGATCTTGGTCTCGTATCCCTCCGGCAATTGCCGGATGAAGTTGTGAGCATTCGCCGTCATGGCGGCGGCGTACATCTCCGCGGCGGCGGCTCCGGGCTTCCCCATCAGAATATTCTCCCTGATCGACGTCCCGAACAGAGCATGGTCCTGGCTCACCAGCCCCATCTTTCCCCTGATCCACCTCAGCTGCAGCTTCCTGATGTCCACGCCGTCGACCCTCACCGCGCCGGCGTCGACGTCGTAGAACCGCTGCAGCAGCGCGACGGCGGTCGACTTGCCGCTCCCGCTGGTGCCCACCAGCGCCACCGTCTGCCCCGCCGGGACCCGGAGGCTGAAGTCCCTGAGCACGGCGGCGTCCGGCCGCGAAGGGTACGCGAACTGGACGCCCTCGAACTCCACCTCGCCGTGCATCTCCTCCATTCTCAACCCCTTCGGATCCTCCACATCGATCCGCGGCCGTCTGTTGATCCTCTCGACTATTCTCTTCGTCGCCACCGATGCCTCCGCCAAGTGCTTCACCTCAGGCAGCGCCATGCCCAGAGACCTACATACATCAATCAACCCAGGAATCGATCCATTAGCTGAAAAAGAAGAAGAAGAAAAAGAAAAATTGAATCTTTCTTACAATCCCCCCAAAACGAAGGAAATCCCGGCTGCATAAATCCGGCCACCGCTCTCTCCATGGTACATCACCAGCCTGCTCCCATACCAAGCGAGGAAGGCCCAAATGGCGAAGGACAAGCCCGTGCTCCCCACTGCGAGTCCCTTGGCGATGCCCTGCTTGATGCCTAGCTTCACGGTCATGTCCAAGATGCCGGCGAACCTCTCCAGGATGCTCTTCTCGGCGGTGAAGGAGTAGATCGTCTTGACGGAGCTGAGCGCCTGCTCGGCGACGGCGTTGGCTTTGCCGTATGCCTCGCGAGACCTGCGGGAGAGGTAGAGGAGGTACTTGCCGTAGATGAGGCCGGGGATGATGAGGAGGAGGACGAGGGGAAGCGCCACCAAGGAGAGCCTCCAGGAGAAGTAGGTGGAGAAGACGAGGCCGGAGACGAAGGTGGAAGAGTGCATGATGAAAAGCGGCACCTGCACAGGGACAGCACATGGAATTGATAAGTTTGCATGGTGACGGGGAAAGTAGTGGTACATGATCTTCTCATTTCCCTCGGATAGTTTAGTTCGAATCTCGACGAAGCTAAGGTAAATATCTCCCTTATGTATTAGTCAGTATTTCAAGTGCTAGTAGTCATCCGTGATTTACTTCCTCCGTGTTGGCCCTGGGACGGATTGGCAGAGGCGCTGGGGACAAGTGCAATCGTCTTTTACCACAAATTGAAGCTTTGTGTTTGCTAATAAACTTAATTTCTTGTGATAAATCTATCCAAAGCACATAGAATCTTATAAGTTGTGTTATCATTTTTTTTCCTCGTCCAACATTCAACGTCCTAGATTTTTCATTGCACAGGAGGAAAATATCCTGCATTGGGCCGTAGTTGGGAATCAAATCATTCCCTGGTTGCTTGTGTTATCGATTCTGGGAGAGTACATGAGTAGAAGTAAAATAGTTGAAATGGGAGGGAAAAGAGATAAACACTATGAGATTCATAACATAAATATATGATAAAATCAATGATAAACTAGAAATTTTGATTGAAAAGAGAGAAAAAAAATTAGAGAGTTAAGTAGGTAATGTTAGAGGTAGGAAGGAAGTAAAATTAAAAGATTATTGTTGGTGATATTGCATTTAAGAAGCATAAAAATATTTTATAGAATAATTAATGAGGCCGTTGTAGAGTAATCAATTTAAATAAAAAAGTTAAAAGTTCTAATATAATTAAGAATAATACTACTTTTGAAAATCGGATGAAGAATAATATTTAACTAAGTTATTAACAAAATTTTAATATTCAAAGGAGCTTGTGGAAATATGAAAATGCTTTAGTGCTTAGTTAAAAGGATACTTAAATTGACGTCCATATCTTGATTTTTGTTGTGAAAGTTGGTTTAAGAAAGATAATTAAAGCTCATAAACATATTTAAAAGAATCAATCTAGTTTATATGTTTACATATGATATTTATTTAACGATACAAATAACAGAAAATATTTAAAAGAGTAATTTGCAGAATTATTAATGACTTAGGCAAAATCTATAATATGGAATCCCTATCTAAACTTTGAAGAGAATAAAGATATTTAGTAATTACAATAAAAAAAAGTATATATAAGAACATTATTGGCTTGAGCTACTAGAAGTATATATGACAAATATTTTTTTATTGCGAGTTTATTTTTTATTATTACAAGTTTATTTTAGCATTAAAATCATTTTTCACATTAAGCTTTTTAAATGCATATCATTTACATATATTAAGGTGCTGAATGATAAGATGTTTAAATTGACTTTGAAGTTTGAATTGCTAAGGAAACTTTTGAACTTAAAAGTTTTAATATAACTATAAAAAATAAACATACAAAACCAAATTTTAATACATAATATGAAGATTATATTAATAAAATATTAACATGAGTGAAATTTAAATTATTGAAAGGGTTTAAGATATATTAAATTGTATTGTTAATTAGTAGAATAGAAATATTGAGTGGCTTTTGTTTTGTGTGGTCATCATCTCCCTTATGTTATAAGAAAATTTTGATATAGCTTATCATAGATATTGATAGGGGCAATAGAAACAAAATATCAATGTAGCAAATATAGAAATGCTATGATATAAGTGAAATTAAAAAAAAAAGGGAGAAAAGTAAGAGAAAAAAAAATCTCCAAAGGCAATATGGGGTACACTTAAATGAGTAATACAATGAAAGAAAATATATTGAGATGGTAAGACTCCTAATAATAAGAGATAGAGATTTATGGTTAGAAAAATAAAGATATTAAAGTGAAATATAAGAGATAAATACAAACTATAGAAAACATTTGTTGAAGTAATAAAAGTGACTTGTTTGATTGAATTATACTAGTAATATATAGTATTTATATAGATCTCAATTCCTATCTAATCAAGTCTCTCAATAAATTCAAATACAATTCCATGCATGTCACTCCTTTCTAGTCATAGAAATTCTTTTATCAATAATTTTATATTTTTTAAAAGTATTTTTTTTGGAAATATTAATACTTAAACTCTGTAAATTTATAACTCTAAAGCAATTTTTAAAAGAAAAAAAGAAGTAAAAATACTAACATTTGTTAATTGTTTGATCAATGTTGATATCTAAAGCTGTCTTAAATAAAAAAACTCTAAATTAATTGTGTGTATATATATAATTGCTAATGGTTAATTGTTTAATATAGAATATTACTGTTTAAAATACCGTGTCAATTTGTTGAAGACAAGGAATTTGATTCATTGACTTTCAAGGCAAAAAAGATGCCCTTTAAATCAAAAAGAAGTCAAAAGGAATATTAGTTTTTACAATTTCCATTAGTTTATTGATTATGTTAAAGCTAGTTCTTGTAAGAACTGAATGTGTACCTCTAATTTTCTTTACTATTCAATAAATTTGTAAAGAAAAATATCTACTCTCAAAATCTAAAGCTCTTAAAAATATTAACTTCCAACTAATTGAGTAAATTAAGACTTTCAAATCATTGCATTTAGATAAAATTAAGTTAAAGTTTCATGAAAGAATTCTATTACATATTTACCACGAGATGTCCTAACGCTATATTAGATGCACGAAAGCGACTAAGTTAAACTTGTTTAGATATCGAGGATGTTATTGTTTTTCATACCATTACCATTCTAATTTGTTGACCATTTAAATCAACACAAGAATTTGATGCAAAAAGAATCCCTTTCTTCTTCTTCTTCTTCTTGAAAGAATCTAATGACTCTACCATTTGATTCTATCATCATTATCTTTCATGTGTTCTTTAAAACCTTATTAAAAAGGCTATTGGTTCCTGATTACAAGGGAATAATAATATAAAGCTAGCAATGTTTTAGTTGTGTGAATTCACTTTAATACCACCAATTTTCTTTTAGTTCACCAAATATTTGATAATAAAACATCTTTTAATTACTAGGGTATTTCTATATATAACCCTAGCTACTAGGGTTTCTGATATAACTACTCATATGATGTCAATTCAAGCTTAATCATCTGACAAATCCTTATATTTTAATTAAAGACCTTTTTTTAGTAATAAGAACAATACAAATAAACCTAGCTACCTAGGTTTTGGGAAGAACAAAAAGGGAATATTCTTCTAAGCAACTCAATCAGTTACCTTCTCACTTAGCACTTCTTGAATTAGAGAAGTGTCTTTTGAGATACTGTTAATGATCTCTGCTGTTGTTGCCTCTTGTGAATCAAAGAATGCAACCTCTTGTCTCAGAATAGCTTCCAAATACTTGTGCCTGATCCTCAGCACCTGCCTCTCACTCGTTTTGCTCCAACAATATCCTTCTGCAAAGCATCCATTGATCGACATATCGATTATAAATACGAATTTGTGCAAGATAATTAATACTATATATAATTACTAAATCACTGAACAAGATCATGTATAGGCATTAATCACCCAAAAAAGCCACCAGCAGCACTGCCAATCCCAAGTACACAAAGTACAAGCAATACTGCAGAAATGATAAAATTAACCTCAAATTCATGAAATTAATTAAGCTACAAAAGAAATGAGGGCTAGCTAGCTGCAGTACTACCTTCTCTACGTCCTTCATGAAATCTGCATGGTCAAGAAGGCCAGGGCTGTGAGCCTTGCCGTAGCCTAAGCTGTTCATGACTCCGCTGGCGAAGAGAAGAAGGAAATTGACTGAGCATCCATCTCCCACAGCTCCCACGGTTCCCATCACCATCAGCACAACATCCACCCAATCTGCAAATAAGAAGACTGATCCATGGCCATGTCCTTTGGCCTCCTCTGCTTCAGCTCTGCCTTCTCCTTCCATTATGGAGTAGTGTTGTGATGCAAGACGAGGAGGCCTCTCCATGGGCAAGGTCCTATTTATGTGCACTAGCTCACTCCCATGGTGGTGCATGCCTTTAGTGGGTGTTTGTTACCTCATGTCCAAATTGCATAGAATAAATTAATAAACAAGCAAAAGCATGGCTAAAGATTCATTAATGGCCTTTTCTTCCACTACATTTCTACTCATGTGCTCCAATGAATATATTCAGGCTGGTCAAAATAATATAATAATAATAATAATAATTAGGAGTTTTGTGCAGCTTTAGAGATGTAGTATTACTTTATGATCTAGGTGCCATTTTGGAAATTTGAACTTTTATTAAAGAAGGGCAATGATCGAGTTGGTCGCGGGTCGGTGCGATCTTCTTGTCTTCTTCCCCTTCTTTTTCCTTTTAAGGCTTGATTTGTTCATAGTAAATATAAGACTTTCAAATTCTCACAACTGTTTACTTAGACTGACTTCATGCCAAATACAATTACATTAGCTTTTAGCTTTTATACATTGAAGTGTGGTTAGGTATGTTGCATTGTGTTGTACTCTCCATGTTTTTGTTTTTGGGAGAATATATAGATTAAAATCATCATGAGACAAGAGATGGTTAGGTATGTTTCTATGATTATTAATATAATAATACCCCACTAGGTGCATGCCCTTGTTTGACTTAATTAAGCTTGAAATTATGTCAAATAGTGAATTAAAGATGTTAACCATGTCAAATTATCTTTGTCATCGATCTGTTCAGTAAACATAATTGCATGATTAGAATTTTATAAGCTTGCTTTATGAATTATAAAGTCACTAGCATTGCCTAACACTGATAAAGGCTAGCTCTCTGCAACATTAAAAGGGAGGAAAAAAATAATTCCGCCAGCTTTCTGTAAAGTTTGAAAGGTTTGCGATCTTTTTCAATCATGTTAGACACCAAATTGGGTTTTCTGTTCTGTATTAAAGATGAAACCTTTTTGAATATTCCAACACTGTTTTCTGTTCATGAAACAAAATACACAATTAATACTATTTGTAGGAACTCGTCTAATGTTCGTTAGCCCGCCCGACCGGCAACTTTGTGCCTACAATGAGTAAGGAACAAGTACTATCTCTTACAAACTGGGAGCCACATGCAATTCCATAAGAATTAGTACTCTAAACATCCACTCCACAAACCAAACATAACGAATAATCAATTAGTCATGAACCACAAGCTTTATTTTTGTCAGATCGGATTCTGTTCTAAATAGATTGCCACATTACACTGGAATAATTTCTTTAAGTCACATCGTTTCTGACTGCTCTCAGCAAGTATGAAGGCGACAAGAACATCAAGTTCTTACAAGAAATTGCCCACGCCAACTAAGTTCTGATACCGGAATCCTTCTGCTCATCACCAAACCAACTTTCATGCTTTGCATTCTTCAATGAATTTTCAGGACTGATCATTCCTAATGAATTCTCTTTAATTAACTTCTGTATGTTTGGGTGTTGGGCAGTGAGTTGGAATGTTTAATTTTTGCAAGATCTAAGAACACGTGGTTAATCTAATTATGATCTAGCTGTTTGTTCTTGACTTCAGTTTAGTTGTGTTTAATATGCTGCGCATGCTGGTTTAAAGCATGTTAAACATGGACTGGTTGAATGCTTTTGATTAAAGGCATCAGGAATATTTTTTTAAAAAAACAGTCATTTAAAAGCGTCCTTATACCACGTGACTATCTATTGAATAATAATCCCTAAACCCTATACCACGTCAAGTAATAATGATTCAGACTAGTTGACTGATGTTGCATCGACTAATTCAAATGGATCCGAGGATGAAAGTTCCGATGGCACGATTCAAATAAGAATTCAGGGAGAAGTTGACTGATGGGTGACGCCCAATCGGTTGCCAGATCAACAAACGAGATTCCTTGAGCTATTTTTTTGTGGATCAAGGATGGTCCGCGATATAATTGTAATTGTGATTCAGTCATAATTGATTGTGATCTTTCTCTGAGTTCACCTTCCTATCCAGGTTGAATTCGAGACCGAATCTTCTGGTCCACTTTTTATGGACCAAGGGATGATCCATAATATAATTGCGGTTGTGATTCTACTGCAATTGTAGGCGATACTTCTCTGGGTTCACTTTCTCATCCAAGTTGTAGTTTGAGTTAGGGCTAAGGCCGGTGACGAGACCCCCCCTATAACTTGGATGGGAAAGTAAATCCAAATTACAACACGAAGAATGTACAATCTGAGTTCACAGTTCTAAACATGAAAAAGGATTGGTAGTGACACTCCTTGATCCGCTCTATGTAAGAGGTGTAAAAAAACAAAGACCTTGGAATGATGTCATCGGGAAGCTCCTACCAATTGTGTTAAAGGGCTTATGGAGGTCTACCTTGAGAACACATCTCAGAGAGACTTGCTTCCTACCATAGTTCCTCAGTAAGTCGTGTGTCAAGTGAATATGCTCTGCAACCTTGAAAGTCAGTAACTGTTGGAGCATGTGCAACCTTGAAAGTCAATGCAATGAGTGTTTGGCTCCACTACCTTGCTAATCTGTCATAGTGAAGAACTCCATGACAACATCTTGAAGATCTGAGCCTATTGTCTCCCATGTTACGTTGAAGAACCTCATACCATATCCATCGAGTCAAAGCGCCTTGTCGTTCTCAATGTCAAGTAGTGTCATCCTGATTTCTTTTGTAGTTATTGGTTGTACTAAGTTGCTTTGTTGCTCTTGACTGAGAACTGCTCCTCTGAGGAGCAGCCAATGTCAAATGTCAGTGTTGGTACAATCAAATATCTTTAGTCAAGATTGATCCGGTTGACCAAATTCAGTTGAAATTTGATGATTAATTAATATGTTAGTTTGTTAATTAGAGTGAAGAGTCAAATAGATCAAGTCTAAGTAGGTACGGTTGACCAAATATTTCAAATATTTAGCAATCAGGAAGTCCAATGAGAAGTTGGCAAGTAGAGTGAAGTCTAAATGGATCATGGAGGACTAGACACTTTGCAAGAGAGGTAAAGTCCAAGTGGGTCATGGAGATCGGACACTTAACATTAGACGTGAAGTCCAAGTCAATCAAGATTGATTGAGCACTTGACAATGAGGGAAGCTCAAATATGTCAAGGAAGACTAGATGTTTGATAGTAGTGAAATCCTAACAAGTCAAGTGGGACTGAAAACAAGGCAATGAAAAATTCCGATAGGTCGAGGGTGACCAGATGTTGGACAAAGGAAGTCCTAGTAGGTTGATGTCAACAGGATACCATGCAAGACAAGAACTCAACCTTAAATAAGATATCAGTTGACTGCTAGGGAGTAACAATCGATCGATAACCCTTAAATCTTTAATTCAAGTTTTGAGGGGGTTTGATGTACAAGAACTCGACTGATCCCAATCAGTTGAGTTGAGCAAATAGAGAATTCAGAACTCAGTTGGAGGCTCTTGATTGATGAGATTGAACAATTAATTGATGACACTATAGTAGCGAACAAAAGGTTTCTGAGCCGGTTGTGAAACTCAACCCTTTTGGCATCAATCAACTAATGAACAGTAACAGTCGATTGATGGTGGTTAAACTAAGTTGGTAAGAGGTGCTCTACAAGTGCAATGGTCGAATTCAGTAGAGTAATTGATTGATGGTAACAAGCAATCAACTAATAAGTGAAAATCAGCCCTGGCCTAAAGGCTACAAAGGAAGGTTTTCAAGTAAATTTTTGATGCTAATTTTTGGAGTTTTAGAGACAAATGTTGTTACATTTTTAGACCACAAGAGGCCACCCATAGAAACCAATAGCGATCAAAAGCAAAGATTCTTTATTGTAAAACATTCATTTATATTGTTTATGTTTTCTATTTTTGTTTTGTTTTTGTGTTGCTTTGTAAACAATATGTGTTCTAAGAGATTTGCATTTGGAAGGTGTTCTGCAAGAGAGAGCTAGTGGATTATTGTTAGAATGGTGGGTTGTGGAGTAGGAATCGGAGATTCCAAACCACATAAAATCTCGTTCTCATGTTTATATTTGGTTCTTGTATTTGTTTCCAATTTTTTTTGTAAAGAGAAAAAAAAAACTCGTAGCATGTGATTCATACTACATGTATTATGGTGACAATAAGGGTAGTTGGAGAATGGATTCCTACTTCTCTACTATGTAAGACCTTTGAGATTATAAGTTTATCTCAATCTCCTAAGTGACTATTTAGTTATCTGCTTGAAGTTCTAATCAGTAATTGCTACTTTAATATGTATCCTATTCGTTATGGATGATTCAATATATGGAGCATAACTAACAAAATGACTTAGTAAAATGAATAGATTCTAACTAAAAAGGAAAATTAAAAATTGATTTACATCTTTGACATTTATTCACTCATCGGCCAATTATATTTTTGTTGAATATATAAAATATAATTGTATTGATTTGAGATGTTGAATATGTTCTTGACATATTAGTCATTATAAGAGATTAGAAATATTCATATTGATGTAAATAATTTAATCTGAGATAAAGGCAAGATATTAATATCTCATATTTGCTCTATAGAGCAATTAAGTTAAGTGGAACAACTTTCTTACCAATAATTACTCATTGTGTTTGCTGTCGCACGAACCATTTTCCTTGATGTATGAATTGAATATTCTTACATGATCTTTGTGACTAATGACCTTTATGGATTGACTTGGATGAGTGGGAGATGTTGATGGTAAGAAAGTGAAGGGGTGCCTCTTCTCCTTCATCTATAAACCCTTCCACCTTCCTCTATTAATTGAGGTATAGAAAGAGTCATCTTCCTCATAAAAGAGTGTCCAAGTCAATTGGTGCAGTAGAAGGAGTGGAAGCATCAAGAAAAGGTTGTTGCATTGTGTACGCAGAGGAGATCAAAGCACAACGAAAGTACTGTTGGAATTCTGTCAAGACTGTGTGTTTTACGAAGAAGAAGAATATCTGAGCTAGGAGTAAAAGGGATTTGGTTTGTAGAAGCTTGAAGAGTTTTTTGATTCGTTTGTGATTGCTTTTCCAACCGCAAGCCCGAAGATCGCGAGTTGTTATCGTCGATTGAACATGAAGAACACAAGAACATCTGCAAGTCACTATAAATTTTATAGATTTTGTTTCTATATTTTTCATACTTTAGAACTAACAATGCATATCTCCACTCCTTCGGTAATATGAAAGAAACCACACAGCAAGAGTGATCCCACAAACATCATAGGGTTGGAATTTTGCAAAACCTCTAAAATCCTCCGGCAGCTAATGACTGATTAACACAACACAACTAACAAATTGTAAATCCACAAGAATCTCACTATGCACCATATCCTCAAGGTTCCGTGGTTCATAATGTGTCAATGGCATCCTTTCGGTCTTTTTCCCACCGTCAGCACTACATTGAAGTCTTCCATACTCAAGCTCGCCTCAGTAATTCTCTCTCCCATCTGTCATAGGGCACTCCACAATGGGTATATGTTGATAATACTATGAATTAGAGCATAGGTAAAGCCATCTTAGCATCCCTCCAAGATGACTCCATACTCTCTAAAATGAGATAAATTACAAGGGCATTTATTTTAGTACAATAATCCTTTGCATGAGAGAAGTCAGATATCTAGTAAGTCATTTTACACCCACTAAAAATTAACTATCAAACCTATTGAAATAATTACCCATATAAATATCAACTACATTGACTTATATAAATACCAACGGTATCAATCTACAACAAGAAAATACTGTGAATGTCATATACAGAGGTAGCTAGTACCGAACATCTACAAACTCTGAAAAAAAGCCCGATAGTGTATGGATTGAACGTCAATATCTAAAACCACTACCTTATATTGTATATTACACAAGATCAAGAAGCACCATAATAAAAGGATAATTAAAAGTTATAAGCCATCAGCAGGCGCATTATAGGATATCTAAGACAATTCGATCTCTAAGAGACCAATAAAGCTGATCCCATACAGGAAGGAAGGAAGATGTGTAATTGAAACGTTTCTTGTACCCATGATGTTCTTGTATCATCTAGATGACCAGATGGAAAGCAGTTAGCTTGTAATTCATTCAGATGATCAGCTTCACTTTTGGTAGGGAGTATTAATGTGCAATATTAATTATTATTTTTTTTTACAATTTAGGTATCTAAGCCTTCCTCAGTCTAATTAATTCTGAACATGGACGATTAGTCCTATAGATCGGCCATAGGTATAAATAGAAAACACGTGTGGGGCATGCATGACACCTTATATGTGGTAAAAGGTGATTCACTCGTCCCCAGCGCCCCCCGCCAACTCGTCTCTGGGCCAACACGGAGGAGGTAAATCACGGGTGCCTATTTGATAAGTACCATTTTGTTGATTATTTTAATTGCTAAAATCCATGTTTGACCCATGTTTTACTTGCTTAATTGTG
>JBBPFP010000053.1:4313166-4326549 GCA_037974795.1 Kaempferia galanga | reverse complement strand
TTGTAGAAATCAGCACCAACGTTGGTGCTGATTTTAAAAGACCAACATGTCCTTAAAGACCAACACTAATGTTGATTTGTAGAAACCGGCACAATGTGTTGATGCTGGTTTTCACGTTGGTACTAGTTTATAAAAATTAACACTACTTTGCTTGTAGGAAAGAGAAAAGATAGCATACAAATGAAAGAGAAAAAAAAATGACTTTTAGCCATGTCAGATCATCCATGTATTGAATGTCGCTCAATGCGACTCAAGATAAATTGTGCATATATATAATTTTGACTACATTAGATTATCCATGTTGGATGTCGCTCACTGCCACCCAGGATAAATTGTGCAGGTATATATTGACAAGCTCATCAACTGAATCGTCTAATCCACAAT
This sequence comes from Kaempferia galanga, assembly GCA_037974795.1. Lineage (NCBI taxonomy): Eukaryota > Viridiplantae > Streptophyta > Magnoliopsida > Zingiberales > Zingiberaceae > Kaempferia > Kaempferia galanga. The sequence continues at coordinate 4,326,165 of JBBPFP010000053.1, read as the reverse complement.
CCACCTTAGTTTATAAATTTTCCAACCGGCCAAGATGATAAGCCACCCCTCCCTACCATAAAATAGATTTTTGATGGATTGACCTACCACGAATGAATTGACCATTTGACTGCACTAAAGACAACCATTATCAGCTCTCACAACCCAAAGACAACAATGCAACGATTATGGCTCCTAATGGTTAATCAAATACCTAATATTCAAATCTCAACTCCAGCATACTTCAAAGATTTTTTTTCCAATGGGATGATAAGCCTAAAACAATAGCTGTTTGAATAGAACTCAACAAGTACTTTTCAATTTACTCTAATAACTGATAAAAAAATTTCTAGAGAAACTGAATTAATCGGTTAGAAAAATTAAATATCTGGATTATAAAAAAAAACAAAGTATTAAGTTCTAATCAACTACTTCCATGTTTTCCAAGATCATGTATGACGAAATTGATTTTTTTTTGGTGACAATAATAAATATAACATCAAAACTACATGAATTTGTCCACAAAGGCAGGCCAGGTTCCTTCACCATGCATCAGCTTGGTGTTCTCCCAAGCAGACAAATTAAATTACATTAAATTAAATTTGTAGTTGCAAAACTGTCATTTGTTCGAGAAGACATGTAGAGAAAAGGTGGTCAGATTTCTGACTGCTTGTGCTCTTTGATAGCGTTGACTATGCCTTCTGAAAGGGTATCTACGTTATAATTCTTGCCGAAAAATTTTACAAACTCCATCTTTGGGTTCATCAAATACCTGCAAGCAACATGTTAGCTAGATTAGTATGGTGAGATTTCCGGCCGCACAAGTTCAGTGTTACCTAGTTCAACTCTTAGTACAGTGAGATTTCAAAAACAAGAGGAAGAAGAGAGCCGTTTGCATACATTTATCAAAATATACAAACTTTTACCAGCAGAAAGAGCACAGAGATGCATATTACTTCTTGTTGATAACTAATGAATTAAATACTTTTGTCACACTGAGACAAGGCCACTAACTTCCATTAAGAATATCAGATAAGATGTAATTTCAAATTAATATCCAGATCTGTATAGTTCAGTTTGTTGCATAAGTGATCAATATACTAAGAACTTCCTGCGAGATACAAGGGAAAGGTTTGCAAACTAAGTGATGAATCTTGATTCCAGCCAGACCCTTGAACAAAGCCACAAAAAGGCAATCATAGCTTCAGACTCACAGTTAAATCACATAATAGGTGTTAGTTACTATCTGGCTAACCATGTGTACTTTTAACCAGAACTTTTCATTTATTACCCAAGGGAAAGCTATGACACGACGAAAATAATCAACCATAAAAGTTTCAAAGTATTTAATTTCAATAGAAAAACCTTCTTGAATAAGTTTAGAAATCAAGGCATCCAACCAACACAAGCATGGGCCATGTAATGCTCGTGCCCATACTAGCCCAAGTCTACAAGCTCAGTTTGACTAAAAAATAAGAAAAATTAAATTCTATTAGAAGTTATTTTTTATTTAATTTTATTAAAACTATTTATATTATTAGTAATAATTTATATATGAAAATAGTGGACAGAACTTGGCTCACGAGCCATCTTGAGTACAATCCCATGTTGGGCCCAGGTTGGCCAAGATGCACAAACCACAACCCACGCATGACCCGGTCATGTGTCAAGGCTGAGTCCAAGATGGAACAACCCATATGCTTATGAGCTATGCCGGACATGACCTGTAATGTGTCAGGCCAGGCCGTACCAAACACAACTGTAGTAGGTCAGTCCAGGCTGTGCCACAGGCAGTACAGTCCATTTGACACCTCTAAGCAATCCTGCCTTCAAGTTGTGGAAGTGCGGGTTATTAAAAGAAATTGCTGTGTTTTTATGGAAGACAATGTACTTTGCTGATAGATGTTAAATGATTAACACAAGAGCTGATAAATGTTGGCACTGTAACGTTTGCACTTAAAAGGGAAAAACTATACAATAAACTAGAGTCTGTCAGGAATACATACATAACAATGGAGTGATCAACAAGGTAGTCAGAACCTTCCTCCTCCGTCTTCATGTAATATACACGATAAGCACGAGCAACTTGTCTTACATCATCTGAAGTACCGGTCAGGCCTACTAAATTTGGGTGAAATTCTGAAATCCAGAGCAAAGAATATGTAGGTAGTACGAATATGAAGAATTATGCACAAAGGAATGGAATGACATTCTCCCACTGAATGGCAAAAAAAAAAAGAGTTGCAAACCTTTTACATATTCAGAGATTTGCTCAACATTGTCTCTTTCGGGATCAACTGAAATGAAAACAGGTACAACTTCCAGCCCTGCCTTTGCCTCTGAAAATATATTACAAATTATTTTTTCTGATTTAACAAAGCTGAGGAACTAAAGTCACAAAAAAGGCTCCATTAGCAAGGTGTAAGTATCATATCCCCGTACAATGAATAAAAAATAATTCTCAATATCTGATAAAATAATTTGTGATCATAAAATTTTATCTGATTCTTAAAGGCTTGAAATATTTAGTGGTAAGATTTAATTGAAACAATATCAAGGCCTACAGACCACACATAATGAGAAAGTATCGAGCTTTACTAAAAACTTATTAGAAGCATGAAATGCAATAACATGATAGTTTGCTTAAACCTCTCTAGAATAAGATGCACCTATTATCAAGACATCCTGGTCTAACAATGTTAGGGTATATTGTATGTAGGTGCAATGCACAGATCATACAGTTAATGATGACACATTTACATATTTTAGTTTATTTAATGGTCCTATATGATAACCTGAGAAGCTTATGGAATAAGGACTTGAACAAAAATAGTAATGGCCCAACATCCAACAATTACTGCAAAGTAAAATGTCTTTGTTTAATTATCTAAATTAGGACTAGGCACTCCATTATGTTATCAAATAACTTGCATGCTCAATTAACATCCATAGTTGCATTACTTATTTTATCAATTGCAGCAGCCATCTTTTGGAGCTCATCAGGACAAATATCTGGGCAATAAGTGAATCCAAAATATATTAGTGTCCATTTCCCCAGAAAATTCTTCTCAGTAACTGTTTTTCCATGATGGTTCACAAGCTTGAATGGACCACCAATAGCAGCAGTTCCTACAGATGGTCCCTGTTTGACAGTGCTTGAAGCAGACCTAAGTCCTGCGAGAAATACACACGTCATCAATTGTAGATAAAATGGTGTGAACCTGATAAGCAATGCATGGATAGAACAAATAATTTCCAGGCCAATAGTAGTATTTGATTTATTTCCTATGATAATTTTTTAGAAAAATAAAGAGACAGCATAAGCTCAAAAACAATAGCATACAGAAGATTCAAGTGGTCTGGTGCATACTTACCCCCTTATCCGGTAGAGAAGGAAAAGAATTAAGAATTAGAAAATTCAGCATAAAGGAAACCAATTTAGGGAAGATTTCTGGCATTCTGTCTCTGAACATAGTCTAAATCAAAACATGCCTACAATGCTACAATGTTCTAACTATGCAATGTCCTGACAAAATCTAAAATATTTTTACAAAGCTGTCCTCCAATTTGATTCAGCTAGTCATCCATTCAAAAGTTTTGAACATTTAAGCTAAAGTGCTATTTTGAGTATCAGTATAAATTATATTTAAAAAAACTAAATTCCACAATCTGCTACTTTTCACAGTAAGCACATTATCACTTTAACCCAATTCTGACTACTATGGAAATTTATTTTTGTTTCACATGGTTCAATGTCAACAAGGAAACACACTCCAAGCTTCCTAGAGGAGACTAGTTATGGAAGAAGTATTTTCTACATTTTGATTTCATGTACCCACTCAAATGAAGAAGCATTTGCCTGTGAATTTCGCAAACTGTAATAATTAGATGCAAGAAACCAGAAACTAACTGGAGAACATTCTTTATTAAGCATGGATTTTTGCAGGAGAATCTGATATTCATGGTGATTTTATGAGCATAATAAAAAATTCGAGTGGCAAATAACAACTATGCATTCTTAGCTGACAAAGGGAATGAGAATATAAAAGGGAAGATACAACAGTGTAGGGAACAGACCATAGCAGAAATTACTTAGAAAAAAGTTCAGGCATATGCATACAACCAATCTATTGGAAGAATTCAACAGAAACAAAATTTATATTTCCTTTCATCTTTTTTAAATTAACAAGTGATATGAAATATATTCTGTTATTATCTAACATATTGTGAGTTGCATGCCTTCTCATTCCTATACCTACCTTCGATGTGCTGTTTCTTCTCTTTGTCATAGTAAACTATCAACCCTCCGCCAGTTAGCAAAAGCAAACCAAGGCCCAACCATGAGACGGGCTAACACATTAAAACCATAGCAAGTACATTAGGCACATAACATTAAAGAAAAGTTAATAATTCTCATATAAAAGATACCTAGAAAGAACAACAGTTAATTATCCAAAATTTGAATATCAGAAACAAGGTCTTCAAACAAACAAATTAAGGTGCATCTAGTACTCAGAAAAAACAGTAGTAAAAAACAAAAGTTACCATTGTACCTCTCAAGAAAAGGCACCAAGAGGATAAAACAAAAAGGCACAACATGAACATTATTAGTACCAAGATTTCATCTCCGTCAAAGCACCTGCAAATAATGCTCAAGTGTGGCATGTAATGGAAGTTCTTCTCAATGGAAGACTAAATATGAAGGTGACTACCTATTTCGTTCTTCCATAATCATAAGCTGGGCCATATCATACAAATTACCTGGAAGGTCTCATGGTGATCCCCACTTCATGACCAACAAGGCTAAGGAAAGTGTATGGTACAAAACATTGACCAGATCACACTACATGAACTTAAATAGGTAAACAATCGCAATCAATTTAAACTTAATAACAAGCTTGAGAATTTAGAATTGGGGATGCTATATTTCTTTTCCTTCTTTTTTGATGAGATAAAACATGCGTAATTTTTTGGATATTGTCATCGGTCATACTTGTTCCAACTATTTAGGGTCAGCTATACAAAGTCTATTCCTCCGATGAGCTCTATATCCAAGGTTACAACACTAGTAACATTTAAAAATAATTAAATTATTCTTTTATCACATTACTCAGTGTTTTCTTTCTCTACGCTTTACTTCTCTTGCTTAAATAGAATCGCCTCTTCTTGTATATGTAATATACAAGACTACTATTTAAACGGCAAAGCCATATCCTAACTAGTAAAAGGATTCATGATGCAAAAATTAGGTAAAAGTGATAATTATTCATGTTGAATAAATGTAGGGTAGGTGTAGTGCTAGAAACCAATGGTGTTAATTAAGAAGATTTACTGGATTTAATTCAGATTTAATTAGAATTGATTTAGCTATCTTGCATTTATGGAATTCAGATTTGATTAATTAAATTAAGTAAATTGTTGGTTATAAAATTTAGTATGTATAAAAATTTATACAGATATAAATTTTTAATATGTATAAAATTTATTAAAGATAAACGGAATCCAAATTATGTATATATAAAAATTTATATGATTTAGTATGTATAAAAATTTATATGGATATAAATTTTTAATATGTATAAATTTATTACATATCCAAATTTTTCATAAAAAATTCTATTGAATAGACATGGCAAAACCTATATAATATAGTCCTATGGATTTTGGCCACCTCCCAAAAACCCTAAACCCCACCTTAGTACCGCCGGCTCTTCCTCACCTTAGATTTCTCTTTTTATTTCCGCCAGATTCAAGCTCAAGGCGAGAAGAAGAAAGGCAAGGGTTGTTAGCAAAGAACCCTTGTGCATTAATTAGTTCGTATAAACTAGGGATGTATAGATACCATTTAATTAAAAATCATTTAAAATTAATTAAATTCGTAATAAATTAATCAACTTAATTTTTAGAATTATTTAAACTAATTAAATCATATAAATTTTTATATATACATAATTGGATTCCCTTCATCTTTAATAAATTTCATACATATTAAAAATTTATATCCGTATAAATTTTAACACATATTAAATTATATATCAAACAATTTACTTAATTTAATTAATCAAATCCAAATTCCATAAATGTAAGATATCTAAATCAAGTAAATCTAATTAAATCTGAATTAAATCAAGTAAATCTTCTTAATTAACACCATTAGTTTGGGGCACTACACTAGGAGTTTCTAAAGAGGTTTCCAAAACAATCTCTCATGTCCTCATATATCCTTGATAAAAAAAAGAAATGCAAAAATAACTTTATGCATTTTGGTTTGCTATCTTTTATTTAGGATAGTAAATTAATTCGGATTATATTTTTCCCGATTTGCTTTTTTAAGTCCTGCCTTCTCATAAGGTGAAGTGTATGAAAATGGCGCGATATCAATATAATTTTCCTCTAGTAATTAATAATAGTTTCCAATTCTCTTCTCTATGTGAGAATGTTTTTACTCTATGTAAGCTTCTTTGTCGATTGTGCTGTCATAATCATTACTTGCTTCCAATCAATCTTAACTCAATTAGATGGTTATGTAAACCCTCAATATGCAAAAAAAAAAAAAAAAAACACACAAAATATCGAAAGAGAGAGAATCAATAGATAGATGCTCTAATGCATACTTTATATTTAGTTACGTCACTCACAATATTTTTGTAAATGCAACAGTCATACCTCAAAAATTCAAAACAAACACTTGTACTTTATATTCAAGACTGAAAGTGAAAAATAAAATAAAATAAAACACCAATTTATGCAAGATAGGCAACCATTGTTATATTGGTGGATTTTTTTTTTTTTTTTTTTTTTTGTACTTGATATGAAGAAAAGGAACTACAAATTTTTAATTCAAAAGAGTGTTCAACATTCTAGGCTTGTAGCTAATAAGGATACACATTAGAGAAACACTAGAGAGGCTCAAAGCTGATATCTTGACATCATCAAGTTTCACACACTAAATAATATAGTAGCCTAGAAGCAAAGAATTTGGGTTCTTATGGCTACATGAATGCCGCAATAGAGAATCTTCTCAACACAATGGATTTGTGATGAGAGTAACTATTTTTGGATATTTTCCAATTATTTAGATGTAGATGTGTGGGATCATTTCCAATCTAAATATTTGATACTCCATGAAAACATTTATGCTTAATTTAAAGTTCTAAAAGCAGGTTTTACTGTTCAAACCATGGAAAAGCTAGTTTGACTGTTATTAATGACTGTTAATAATGATAAACAAGGTTGAAGCTTGTTTGTTGCTATCAAAAGTGCTTAAGTTCCATAAACTTTATCTGTTTCAGTAGAGCATAGCAAATGCATGTTTGGAAGAAAGAAAATAGGAAGTGAGATTACAAACACCGTGAAAGCCTAATCAATATGTCAAGTGGTCTCTGTTAACTCATTTTCAAGGTACAAATATAATAGCCAATAATAGTAAGCCCATTCTAACTGAATCTCCTATTCCACTAGCAAAGAGACTAGCAAAAGGTTGCTTACCCCTCCTCTGACACGCTGTTGAAAAGCAGTTTGAACTGAATCCCATTTGCCATTTTTTTCCTCCGAAGCAACTGCCGCTGCTCCTGCTAATGTCTTGTCATCTGCACGCTCTGATGTTGTAATAGAACGAACCAGACCTCGACAAGAGAAAATTGAAATCTTGTTGGCATCGAACAAAGGCAGAGTCTGAAGGATGCAATCATCAGTATTATGGATTGTAATATTATAGCATATATACCAAAGGACCACACTGATCTTTAGATGCCCAAAAGGACAGTAAAATTAGCAATAGTGATTTGTCAAAGTTGAGGTCTCAATTAATCATCAAAGAGAAATAAGCTAATAAATATACAGAAATATGTAACTTCTAAAGATGTAAATGGGATCTCTTGTTGAGATAATGGCATTAAAGGGAGGTATTCTGGCTTTCACTGAGATAAAGGGTTGTCAAGTATTAGTGTATTTGTATCAAATAAATGTAAAAGATGCTCTGCTATAGAGATCAAAATGAGTTTACAATCCAGCATAACCGACAACCGAAAGGGTATATGAAGAGGATACTGAGGCAGAATTCTTATGATCACAATAAAGCATACATAACATAATTATATGATGTATCCTCCAATCAAGATCAAAGTGCAAGTACCTCAACTCATTGTCAGTGCACAAATATTATTCAATATCAAATGTCAATTTCAACAAAAAATGGAACTGAGATTGGAACCACAAATTGATAGTCACCTGATCATATCCACCATGTTTAAGTGAACTGACAAAGGTTTGAAACCGTTTAATCCCACTCATTTCTTTTACAAAAACCTGAAAGTAGAATCACATCCATTATAGTTTGATGAAATATTATACAAATCTAGAAACGACATAGTAGCTGCAGATTATTGATGGAATTTACCTACCTAAGCTATCAACCCATGCCTGAATTCGCTAAATAAAGCTACAATTTCAAGTATTTCTATTACGTGTATATTCTAATACAATTTTATGTTTCATAACTATGAATCCGTGATTCGAAGTTTCTAGGCATAAAAGATAAATAAATCTGTCACAACATCCCACTGGTGAATACATGCGTATGTATTAATAATATTCTACCTGTAGAGCAAGCTAAATGGATACAAATAAGAAAACCCCCTCTTACAAACAGTGAAATCCTGACACTGGCCAGTGCGGGGAACTTACTATACAAAGTACACCAATCGAAAGGAAGAGGAGGAAGATGAATACGACTGCCGGCGGCGTCGGCGGAGGTCGCACTGTAGGTCGCCTGCGGCGACTGGTTTAGCGGCGCGCACGACACCCAGGTGAAAGCAAGCGACGATGGAGGCCGGATCGCAAGGGAGAATAAGGAAGCAATCGTCGTTCGCAAGAGAATGAAGGGGCTCACTCCGGGACTTTAATCTTGCTGAAGGAAGCAATCTCCTCGCTCCGGGATTTTAATCTTGCCAAGTCACACTTGGACTTTTCTTTGTACCTTTTACCTGCGCACTTAGTACACATATTAGTACTAATGTAAACTCTAACTTGAACTCTTTGCCCAATCATCAAAATCTACGGTACAAGGATTGCTCCACCAATAGTATGGATTGTGTGTTAACATGCATATGTTATTTGCTAGGTTGTATTATGGATTTGAGTATCGTAATGCATATGTTACTTGCCATGAATGAGAAAGCCTTTAAGGAGATGGTAAGGAATATGTGGTAAAGGGCGATTCGCTCGCCTTTAGTGCCCTGCCAACCCGTCCCTAGACTAACACAGATGAGGTAAATCACGGGTGACTACTAGCCATTAGTTCAAATGGTTAAGGCATGGAGGAGGCATGCTCGGACGCGCTGAGTTTCAACCTTATGACCTCATGTGACAACTAAGGAGATGGGAATGAATATGAGTGTACATGTGGTAGCAGTATGGGAGTGATGCCCCGGGATGAGCTCCGGGAAGGGTCATTCCAAATATGCATGAATAAAAGATGTGATGTGATAGTCTTGTCTGGGAAGGTGTACAGTAAATTAACTTATGATGTACTCTGAATATATGGTTATGAACCTAATAAATGCGCTTTAATGATGGTTATCACATCTACAATTTATTCATTTTCCCTTAGGTTATGTGTTGCATTTTATACAAATTCATGACTTTTGATCTACCATTTCTTTTCTTTTCCTTATTAACTATGCATGTTGATATGTGGATGTGCTTGCAAAGTCTTTGGACTTACTAAGTGGATGAGGCAGGTGAGGGTAATATCAGCAATGATATGGTAGCAGGATTGGAGGCGGAGTAGCTGAGAAGATGAGATGATGCATGACACACTTTCGGGGATCCCTATTCACATGACATGGAATTTATATTCTGAGACACTATGTAATTCTAAGGAATGAATTTTACTTCATTTGTTATTCTTGCTAGAAGTTGGATAACTTTTTCCTGTGATAGACGTATAGATAAAATTCTGAGATTTCAATGTCATGCGAATCGACCTTACATCTCATTTCCTTATTCTTTTCTGTGTATCCGGTCACAAATGAGAGTTTTTCCCATGTTAGTTGACGAGTCAATGAATTGAACTTCTCTAATTGGGTTATTGGATTATGTAATGTAAGGGTCTTTCAAGCCGGGTGCCTATCCTCTCTTATGCGTTATTCAACTAAGGCTAGTAGTTATTCATAACTTACTTTTTTTATTAGCCTAAAGATAAATTAGGGAAGGTACCTGGACAAGTGAACCACCCTTAGCCACCATGAAACCTACATGCCTCTCTTTGGGCATTTTTGGCATTTCGAAAGTATTCCCTTCTGGCCGAATAGTCCAATTAAGGCGACAATCGTATCCGAGTCCGACATATGAGAATTGCTCCCTCTCTTCCCCTCTTCGGAAGCGGAAGCAAGCCAGGCGTTGTGTGTTCCACTTTGATGCCCTCTTGTTTGATCGATTTGCCGAACCCGAATCAATCCAGGCGTTGTGTTTTCCACTCTGATGCTCTCCTTCTTCTTCCTTGATGGCTTGCGGTGTGCTGTTCTTGTACGTTCCATTTTCCATTCCCCCTCCTCCTCCTCCTTCTTTCACGGAGGGCAGCATCACGATGCTGTCGCAAGCTACGTCTCGCTACTTGGGCTGGTCAAGGATACCGATGCCCAAGTCCAGAGAACGCCGAACCATGGAGACGAAGTTGATTTGGCATCATGGCTGCCGGTGCTGGATAACCTCTGCTGCTGAGAAACCCACTACCATCGCCAGTGGCACGGATTTTAATGTACATTCCTCTCTGTATTAACTTTTAGACTCGTAGGTCGCTCTTTACAATTTTGCAGACAAAGTTTCAACAGCTGGCAGCGTTTATAGTAATATCTTTTTTTTCTTCTTATTATATTCTCATAATGTTGGACTATGAAGTGAGCACACAAGCAAAAAATGAGATGCCGTAGAGATAAACTATTTAAGGTAGATGTGCCGATGGATAAGATAAGAAATGTGAACATTAGACATGTTTTAAGATAATATGGACATATACTTAAGCATTCAATAAATGCGCTGGTTAGGCGATATGAGACTATGATAAATATGCACATTAATAGAGGAAGAGCGAGACCAAAGAAGATTTGATTAGCGATGATAAAATTCATTTGAATATAAATAAGAATATAGGGGATTGAGTCCGATGATGTAGGAGGATCCATATATCTGATCTGATTTAATGGGATAAAGACTTGGTTGTTGTATTATATTCTTGGTCAAATCCGTTAGACACTATCATCTCTAGTAGTAGCATTGGCCTTAACTTCAGTTACAAACTTCACCTTTCAAATAGTTGCCATGATAGCTACAATCCAATCAATAACTCTTTAAGATTAGCCTAGAATCTCACTTTGTCATGCTACTAATATGTCTTGGTTTTCATTGTCATTAAATGTCTTAGTTTTTCATTTTTTTTTTCTTTTTGCAATTTTTTAGTCTATGCAACAAGCTAGACATATAGTATCTATGCTCCCGCTTGAAGGAAGTATTAGATAAAACTATTAGAAAGTCTAAGGCCTGCATGCCTAATCTTATGCCTAAACTTTAGATAAATTAGATTATGTTTAATGGCTATAAATGCATGAATTGTGACTCCCTTTCATACAACAATTTCATAATACAACATTTGATCTTTCTCATCTAAGAACTAATATTTAAGTGCCTTTTAGTAAATAAACAAGAGATGGCATTGTTAAAAATTCCATGTCAGTTTGTTATGTCTGTTCTCTATATTAAAATGTTCATATTGAGAATTACATCTTTGATTTCATACATCCAGGATAACGATTGTACAGATTGTTCAGATTCAGTTTTTCATGTTCAAACTCTTCAAAAGTTTCCTATTAAAAAGCTTTATGGAGAAGTTGTCCTGGTGCGATTTGATTCTGGTCTTCTGCTGAATTCAAAGGATTTGGATTGTGTTGCACTAAATAGAGCACTTTCTACCATTAAATATTTACATAATGCTGGGGCCAAAGTAGTTTTACTAAGTAGTTGGTTTCAGTCCAATGCTTCAGTGCTTCTTTCTGAAGAAGCGTATGCAGGTTAGTGTTAATTACATGAGTCCCTGTGTGTTGGGCTCTACTATGTTTCCTAAAAGGTTTCATTAAATTAACCATAATAGTAATAGTGTCCTGGCAATAACATTTAATTTATCATGTTTTAGGTTGCTGACATGTCAAATATAGAAACTTGTATTTTTTTTTTAAATATCATTAAAGTAGTAATCTAAGCTATATCTTTGACTTTTGAAAATTTTCTTGGCATCATTAGCAGATCACTTGTCATTGCTTCTCAAAGTTAAAGTTGCGCCAGCAAATGGTGCTTCGGCTATCACTCAATTGAAGATGAAAGAATCAGGAAAATCAGATATTCTTCTCCTTGATAATCTGGCAAACTTCAAAGAAGAAGTTGCAAATTCTGTTGACTTCGCTAAGTCTTTATCATCTGGCATCTCTCTCTTTGTCAATGATTCTTTCTCATTATCACATAGGATTCTTGCATCAACTGTTGGTGTTACCCGCTTTTGCTATGCATCAATTGCTGGTTTTCACTTCGAGGGGGAACTAGTCCAACTAATGAAGATCAGTGAGAGCAAGAGACGGCCATATATTGCAATAGTATTCCCTTTCATCTTCATACTTGGCACTATTTTCAATAATTCTTGTGGATCTATAGATTAGTGCATGTATCCTTTTTCTACAAAGGAGTGTTATGAGTTTGGCGCTTAGATAATTCAGAATTATTTACAAGGTAATATGTTTTTGATGACATTTGAACATCTAGGTCTGTCTTAGTTCTGCTTATGAGATGGTGGTATTTATGGAGTCTAGTAGCAGATGTACATTCCTCAGAATTCTATTATATATATATATATATATATATATTGTTATACTCAATTTACACAATAAAGGGTGAATATTGTGAAATAAAATTATTACTAATTCTCCACTAATTAAACCTATGTGTTAGAGATTAAACTCTATCTCTGTTTCTTAC
>JBBPFP010000053.1:4288913-4310747 GCA_037974795.1 Kaempferia galanga | reverse complement strand
GGACGGGGAAAGATGAAGGTAGTTGCTTATCCTCTACGTGGGCTGACATAATGTGAAGGAAGTTACAGAAGATGATCTCTGAGAGGTAGAGCATCATTTGGGGATGATTTTGAGATGTTTTGGAGAGCTGGTATTTCTTTGCCTCCTTTTCTATTGCTCGATGTTAGGGGTTCTTAAACATTAAGTAGAGCAATTGCAGTGTGGTGGATTACAAGATAATAGTTAGTCGACTTAACTAACATTGTCTTAGTAAGTAGCACAAGACCTTATCCCTATGATCATTTACCTACAGGTCTTGAGATTTATATTTTATATCTGAGTGTATGATCTTTTGATGATATTTGTTGGAGGATAGTTATGAATACAATTATGAGAGTTATGGAGATACACTATTTATGGATAGACTCTCAATCAAGAACTTTAGTGATCCTTTGGACTTTGGAGTGTCATTCTCTTTATGGTGGATGTTTGAGTACTTGAGGTAATGGGATTTGATAATTTATTGGCATCTACTCATGTCACACGGGCGGAGTGTATCTCCACCATTTGTAGAAATGTTGACTTTGGATCAGGAATTCAAGGGATGCCCTTGAACTTCGGTAGTGATACAATTTTGGTTGGATGATTTTATCTTACTTTCTGCTCTCCCAAGTAAACTGACTATAAGACTTGTTTATGGAACAGCTCAGCGTTTGTATTTATCTAAGTTCTGTGACAAATTCCTTATAACGAACACTATGGTGGATTTACAAGTTAGAGCCAAGATGAATTCTGATGTATTTTGGATAATTACATTATGAGTTTGATCTACAAGGTCAATGGGATTGAAAACTTGTTTAAGCTACATGAATGTCAGATAACTCTACAATAGTGATGTTTCCTCTTTCTAATAGGCATACTAAAAGATTTTGAGATGCGAATTAGGCAACTAGTAGTTACTTGCACTAGAGAGACACTTGTTTTCATGATAATTCTTGAATTTTAATTTTGTGTGGTTAAAAAAATCATGATGAAGCATCTTGTCTAGCCCTTTTCTACTAGTATTTCTGTAATTTATTGTGACAAAAGATTCCCATTATCACTGATAACGTTCTTGGAAATATAATCTTCTCACCACTGACACTTCATTTTCATTCTGTTGTATACTGTTCTCGGGAATATAATGATGATGGAAAACCTCAAGAACAGGTGACAAAGAATCTCTATTTTCAAGGAAAGACGGAGAATTAAATTATGAAAATATTAAATGGAGATGATGAAATGGATAACAAGAGATCTACCCAAATGGATTACTTCTATGATCATCTGTCTTTGGGTTATTTGGATGTGAATTCCTTTTAATTTTGTATATTTCAAAACTACGCTTTGTTACTTAACTGACAAACATTTTCCATTGGAGTCGCTAGCTAAAATCTACGATTATATCTTTAATTGATATGACAATCTTTTCTTTAATGTCTAGATTGGATGCTGGGTGATTCATTTGAAACCTTATAGTTATTTTTTTACTCTCACTTTTCTTTTGCGTTATCTTTATCAATTTCCTGCTATACAATAGGTTTTGATTTCCAGATGTCTGGCAATGATGTGATTCTGAAAGTCAATGCTAGCCGCGGCAATGAAAATTCTTCTTCAAGTGTTTCATCCTTGAAGGATACTCTACTTGGTTTTGCACAGCAAGCATCAGTTTATGGTGTTGCTGCTGGCTACTGTGTATCTGCATCTTTGTTATCCATAATCAATAAATGGGCAATCATGAAATTTCCATACCCAGGTGCTTTGACAGCTTTACAATACTTCACTAGTGCATTTGGGGTTATGATCTGTGGTTGGTTAAAGCTAGTGGAACATGACCATCTGAACCTCGTTACTATGTGGAAGTTCTTACCTGCTGCAATCATCTTCTATCTGTCCCTTTTTACCAATAGTGAGCTCCTCCTCCATGCCAATGTGGATACCTTTATTGTGTTTCGCTCTGTGGTTCCCATGTTCGTAGCTGTTGGAGAGACTGTATTCCTTAAACAGCCCTGGCCTTCTACCAAGACATGGCTTTCTCTTGCAACCATCTTTGCAGGCAGTGTTATCTATGTTCTCACTGACTACCAGTTCACCATCACGGCTTATATCTGGGCAGTGGCTTATCTAGCAAGCATGTCAATAGATTTTGTGTACATAAAGCATGTTGTGATGACCATAGGGCTCAACACATGGGGTCTGGTCTTGTACAACAACTTGGAGGCATTGATGCTTTTCCCCCTGGAGTTGCTCATAATGGGAGAGCTAAAAAAGATTAAGCATGATATATCGGATGAGTACCAGTGGTACACTTTTAGTGTGATTTTGCCAGTGGCATTGTCATGTTTGTTTGGCTTGGCGATATCCTTCTTCGGATTTTCTTGCAGAAGAGCAATCTCAGCGACAGGTTTCACTGTGCTTGGTATCGTGAACAAACTCCTTACTGTTGTGATAAATTTGGTCATATGGGATAAACATTCGACCTTGATCGGTACAGCTGGCCTACTAATCTGCATGTTTGGGGGCGTTGTATACCAACAGTCAACCACAAAGCCTAAGAAACCGGAAGCGGAGACCGAGACACAAAGGAAAGATGAGGAGCAGCATAAATTGTTGGAGATGAAGGCAACTGGAGAGACTGACGATGTTGAGCATACAACAGTAAATCTAAAATAGAGTGCAGAGCATACAACAGATGCTAATGATCTGTTGTATGTAGATTTTCCTCCAGAAAATTGATAGGATTCCTCACTAAATCGCATTGTGTTTGCTGTGGACCTTGAAGTTTAATGATCATGCTATCAATCCAACTTCTTGGAAGTTAGTGAAATGGTATGTCAATTCTCAAATACTAGAACAATATTCAAGTTGGGCTCATGAATGGTAGGCAGATGCAGCAAAGAGGATTCATTCAAAATCCAGTGATGTCGGATGAGCTATTCTTACCACTATTATGTTACATGCATACTATTAAATTGGTACTAAAATAATGTCATGGTCCTTTGTCTTTGAATAGTTTATTTATTTATTAATTTTTGGCTAGAGATGGTGGGCTTTGGACCATGTTGTGGTGGGCAGAATCTCGTACGAGACTTAATCTAAACCCTCACGTTTTAAACTTGCTACTTGGATTCTTGTGCTCACGTGGCACACAAAGGAATCGGATCGGATGAACGGGTAGGGTATTTATTAGATCCGAGCTCGATCCTTTCGGGCCATTTCGAGAAAAAAAACTTTTCGAAATAAAAATTTAAAATTAAGATTTTTTAAGGAATAATTATCTAAAAATTTAGTAAAAAAGGTGAAGAGACTTCACCTCAAAATCCATCCATTATATGCTAGTAGATAAATTACAAATTATTTATAGCCACTCCAAATAATTAGGGGTTGAAAAAGGGATTCATATGCACCCGTAATAATTATCTAAAAAGATATATGAAAAAGGGATTCATAGTCATGTGCTTGGTAGCATCCCATCCACACACGGCGTAGAAACGAGATCTCGAGGAACAGTGAGAGTCGGAGAAAGAGAACAGCAGCAGATACCACCTTCACCTTCGATCACCGTTTCTTTTTCTGTTATTTTAATCTTCCATCTGACGATCGGGGTGAGATTCCAGCTCCATGATTTCCGTGCTCTTGCTTTACTTCTCCGCCGTATAGTTGACGCTCTAGGTGAAAGCTGAGGGATCGTCTCTGCGTTGCGTGGATGCTGGGTTTAAGCTAGAAGCCTTGGGTGGAAGCTAAAAAGGTGAGTTTTTTGCTCGGATTTGTGGTTAAAGGCGCTCCCTTTTTTGCTGATCTTCACTGTGCTTCTTCTCTGGTGGATCTCTGCGACTTTTTTTTTTCTTCTTTGCCGCGCTTTGGTTAATTGGTGTTTGTTGATTTGTGTTTTTGTTGGTTCGTTTCGATCCTTTGGTGGATCGGTAGCTGTGATTTAGAGAGTTGTTTTGGTGAGCCCTAACGGCAGCTAAGTTCCTGTTAGCTAATGGGAAAGAAAGAGGTCTGTTTGTTGATTGTAGTCCGTCTATATTTTGTTTGGATTCGGAATTTCCTAGACAGTACAGTATGGATCTTTTCCTTGTTACCTGTTCATGTTTTTGCCCGTAAAATTGTTTTTGTTTTTTTTAGGGTTTTTGTCTCCAATATGGTTGTAGCGAAGAAACCTCGTAACACATATTTTGTCTATTTTTTTGTTTCTTTTTGCATCCTTTGCTATTGCTTCTGTGCGACTGAAGTGGAGGATGACAGTCGCTTCTGTAGTTTTTGTTTTCTTTGCATGAATCCTCGTCCATTTCTGTTCGAAGAATTTTGTTTCTTGATTAAGATGCAAGATTTATTTTTTATGTAAGCAAGCTCCTATAGCTGCTAAGACCTGGGCAAGAAACGGTGGTGCTTTGTTTCATTCTTTTGTTCGTCGAGTTATATGATATCATATTTGAAATTATTAATGCTTCCATGGAGTTCTATTTACTCATCTGCCGTAGTCTGATGCTTCCCTTTGATAGATCTGTTTCTTTCCTAGTATTTCATTCCCTTTAATGAAGCTCTCTTTGATCTTTTTTTTTTTGCCATAGCAATGAAGTGTTGCTTGTTTAGCATCTCAATTTAAACTAGTTTAATATTGTTGAACAAGTTCGGAAACAAGTCATCAATTCTTAATTTGCTATTTTCCCTTTTCGTAGAGGATGTTACTTCTCAGCGGTTCATTCGGCTAGTGAATGATTAACTGCACTGCATGTGTAAATATATGGATATATACTACTGCAAGTATAAATAATATGATCAGCCTAGGAGAGTCAATTATTTTTGACATATATGTTTGAATTGAGAAAATATCAGAAAGATCATAATGTGTGATTAGGATTGTCACCTATTCTAGGCAAACAAACTGTTCGATATAGTTCATCCTTCTTTGAGTAAAGTCTTCTTGATTAGGATTGTTGTATGCAACAGCTCATGTATACTTCTCAGATTCATTATCTTGCAGAAGGATTTCATGACTCTTTGACACAACATTATAATATGTTCTGAAATTTCATTGTGTACTGCAGGAGCGAACAGCATCTATTCCATGTCCAGTGTAAAAATGTTTGCTTCCTTGTGCATCTGATGATTATGGGGGACCTATTAATTGAAGGCATGGTACATCCTGCTGTCTCAAATTATGCACAAATTTATCCCTCCAATAATGAGAGGAGTACTAGTTTTGGTAGCTTCCTTCAACCTTCAATGGGTGAATGCGCGATGGGAGGAGACCTGGTTTGCACACCACCTGAAAAATTTGCCGAGGCTGGTGATGTAGAGACTGATGACGAAATTGACATAGAACAACTTGAGCGGCGCATGTGGAGGGACCATGCACTGTTGAAGCGGTTAAAGGAGCAGCAACAGAGCAAAAACAAGGATCTGAGTGACACGGCTAAGCAAAGTCAATCCCGAGAACAAGCTTGCCGGAAGAAGATGTCGCGGGCACAGGATGGAATCCTCAAGTACATGCTGAAAATGATGGAGGATTGCAAAGCTCAAGGCTTTGTCTATGGTATTATTCCTGATAAAGGCAAGCCTGTGACTGGTGCTTCTGATAATCTTAGGGCTTGGTGGAAAGAAAAGGTCAGGTTTGATCGGAATGGGCCGACTGCCATAGATAAGTATCGAGCCGAGAATGCCGTCCCTGGATCTGGTGATGGTTTCAACTCTGGTACTGCTAGCTCTCATTCGTTGCAGGAGCTTCAAGACACAACACTGGGTTCTCTTCTGTCAGCACTTATGCAGCATTGTGATCCACCGCAACGAAGGTTTCCTCTTGAAAAAGGAATTCCACCACCATGGTGGCCTACTGGGAGAGAGGAGTGGTGGACTCACCTAGGCATCCCTAATGAACATGGACCGCCCCCTTACAAGAAGCCACATGACCTTAAGAAGGCTTGGAAGGTCAGCGTCTTGACGGCTGTAATCAAGCATATGTCTCCCAACACTGAGAAGATCCGCAGGCTTGTTAGGCAGTCCAAATGTCTGCAAGACAAGATGACTGCTAGGGAGAGCACAACATGGCTTGTGGTTCTTAAGCAGGAAGAAGAGATGTATATGAAATTACATCCAGATGCACACCCACCCCCATCCGTAGGAGGTGGTGTAGTGTTCTCCTTTAACAGCAACAGCAGTGAGTATGATGTCGAAGGTTCTGAAGAAGGCTATATTGAGAATCTGGATTATAAGGTGACTGTCGAGAGCAACACACTCAAACTAGATGCTAGTTCAGGTAATGGAAATTTTGTCAAGTCCAGTCCATTGAAGGAAGAAACTGACATGGAGTTCATTCAGAAGAGAACTTCTATGGAGTCTGAACCGGAGATCAATCAGAGGACTTATACTTGCGAAAATGCAGTATGCCCACATAACGATGTCAGCCGTGGATTTCTCGATAGGAATGCCAGAAACAGTCATCAGTACTTCTGCAATTATCAGAACACCACCATTCCTCCTGGTATGGGAATGGTAAACAACCGGCTTCATTTGGCTGTGAACAAACCTTCAGTTTTTCCTTTGCCATCAAATACTCAGTCCAATCCATCTTCCATTCGATTAAATCACAATCCAGTCAACATATCCGACTTAGGCATTCCATCTGACGGGCAAAAATCAATCGACGAGTTAATGGACTTCTATGAAAACAATGTCAACAGTAGCAAGAACCTCAACTTGGAAGGTTTAGTCATGTTTGACGAGTCAAATGATCTTCATGCTAGAAACCGGATGGAGTACAACTTATTTGTACACAACCCAGGAATAGGTGGTGACCTCTTCGAACAATTTGAGAGCTTGGTGGAGCAATCACAGTATGTGCAGGAAAGCATGATGCAGTTTCAGCAAAAACTTAGTGACCAGCCAATTGAAGTGAGTGGGGTTACCAGACTTGGATCCAGCCTCAACAAGCCGAAAATGGATTACGCAAACGCTGTGCACGGAGGCATTGTGGAAACTTTGCAAAAGCAAGATGGATTCAATTGGTTCTGAAGTCACAGAAAGCTAGTTAGATGATGATGAGATCATCTCAGCGGAAGCAAAGTTTAAATAGCCTATGAATTTTCCTTAGGTGATCTTGTATTTAGTTGTATTCCTTTTTCCTTGTATCCTAAACATAATATTCCTATGTAGATTATGCTGCCAATGAGTTCTTAGATGCTCGATGGCTAAGCATTGTAAGACTTCATTAGTTAGGACAATAAGTAATGGTTTGTGTTAGCTGTGGCTAGTGCTGTTTCAATATATATGGGGTTGCATGATGAAACTAGAACATGATACTGTCTCATGATACAGTGGAGAAGATCTTGTGATTCATGTGGAGAAGACTTTGTCAATCTATCATTTCTAAGTTTCCAACCCTCTTTTTTATCAGTGGGGTTTACCTTATCTTCTGCCACTTTGTGATTCTTCACATGCATACTGGATCCAGAGTGATGGGGCAGTGCAGATACATTTCTTCAACAAATTCACGTCTTCACAAAAAAAAAAAAAAAAAAAAAAAAAGTATGGAAAAAGGTGATGTTCTTCCATGTGACAAAAGATGTTCTAATATTCAAGTTATAATCTTGTGATCTGCAGTGAGTGACCACCTAACTTATGATGTCAGACAGAATTCATGACAAGCCAAATTAAATCTTCCTTCATGCGCAGCGGAGGCCAATGAAGTTGATCAACATTGGAATTAATGATGGCTACTTTGTAAGGTCTCTCTTGTGGGTCAGATGTGTTTTGGAAATAACTAGGTGGATAGATAGATACATTTCATCCAAGCAATGAATGATGAGCTATATGTAGGACCTGGCGGCCCCCTAGAGGGGCTTAAATAGTCCTGATAAAAATGTTGGTAAATTCTCTTGCTTTGTTTTAGCAAGGATACAATTAATAATAATATAAAAGAAAGGGGTATGAATTTTTACATAGTTATAATTTATATGGTTGTTAATTCAAGATAATGAAAGCTTTAGAAATGTCTCATTCGCTAAAAGTGGAGAACCCTCTTATAATCGTTGAGTGCTCAGAAAATAACTAGGAATGAGTAGAGAAGTTGTTATACAAGTTGTATTTTAATTCCTAGCACTAAAGGGTTTTTTATACCCTCCTGGGATGAAATTACTTTTGTTTTCCTTTGCTCGAAGATGCCTCCAAGGCAGTCCAAGGCGCCTTCAAGAGGATAGAACTTATCCTCTAAGTGATAAACTTTTATCTCATGTAACGACTACTAGAGGTGCTTCCAGTTAGCTTGAGGATGCCCCCATGCAAGCTCCAGGGCACCTCCCATGGCATGGATGGCACCTCCCATGCAAGCTCCAAGGCACCTTCCATTGTATGGAAGGCGTCTCCTATACAAAGGCGCAAGGGCAACTTTTGTTATTTTGAAGGCGTCTTCCACTAGCCAGCTCGCCCAGTTAATCTTGAAGAAAATTAACTCTTCCATGGGTGATGCTTGAGTCATCCGGAGTGGAAGGTGCCTCCTATACAAAGGCGCAAGGGCACCTTCTGTTATCTTGAAGGCGTCTTCTACCCGCTAGCTCACCTAGTTAACCTTAAAGAAAGATTAACTCTTCCTTAGGTGATACTTAAATAGCTCATTCAAACCCAACTCTAACATTCTTCTTAGCAAATTTCCTGACTTCTCGTCCGATTGACCAAATATTATAAGGTGACCAAAATTACTTAGCAAAATTTAATTCAAATTTAAATAAATCTAAATTTAATTAAAATAAATCTTAATTATTTAATTAAATAATTAAGTCCGACGTCACCGAATCGAATATCCAAATATCCAATGGCGGCGACCATCTTATCGGACGGCTCACATCTAATCGTGTCGTCGCCGGCTGTCCGATAACCCTCGAACTCAACCTCCACGCGGCTGTCAGGTTGCTTCTCTCCAGTCCGATCCATGTCCAGATTCCGCTCTCTCCTGCATGCGTCAATCGCCGCTACCAAGCGAGGTACTGCCGTCTTATCGATCGCTCTCCTGAACGTCTTTTGCATTTTATGGCCGTCTCCTTTAGGGCAAGTGTCTTTCATTGATCTGTCCCGATCTAGGTTTCAGTTTATCTAGGGCAACTGTCTTTCATTGATCTGCCCCGATTTAGGTTTCAGTTTATCTAGGGCAACTGCCTTTCATTGATCTGTCCCGATGTAGGTTTCAATTTATCTCGATAGTCTTTCCATCGCTGCTTTGAAGGTTTCAGCATCGATTTCTGTACCTGAGCTATAATTCTATTCCTTCTGTAAGGTGAAGTCTAGAAGCTGGGATGGAGTGCTAGGAATTTATAGTCGTTGACATTTCCGGTTAGACTGCATCACCTGTCGATTGGGTTGTTTGAATGGTGTGTGAATGTGGTGTTTTTCTATTAGTCTACTGAACGTCAATCCTATGTTCTTTTGTCCCTTCTGTAGGAATTCAAAGACGTGATTTTTTTGGATTGGTGTCTTTCCAATTGACCAAATGCTTGAACTTATGCACTACTATCTACATTTTTATAGTTATTAGAGGAACCTTCATAAATTCGAACATGAAAACACCTTTTCATGCTGTGGGGAAGTTTGTAGTATCTAATATGAAGAGGTTGATAAGTTCTCAACTGATTTGCAGGAAATCATATTATGCTTGTTTGCTTCTCTTATGCTTGATGACAAAAGTGTCCTATCTAGTTACGGTGTGACAATATTGCTTGTTAAGATTAATGATGTTTCTGGAAAAATGAATTGGAAATAATAAACAATTTAGATCTTCAAAATACCAAATGTGCTACTTGATTGCATTTTTTTTAAGAAAAGGTTGCTAAAGCGGAATTCTGTGTTAGATATTGATGTAATATTTTTCTCTTCATTTATTTCCATGTTACAGCATTAGCTTGGAATGTAGAAGATCTAATGCCGCCAAGTGAAAAATTTGTGTTCAACTTCAATTCAAAAGAGGAATTGAAGAGGTGGCACTTGCATTCTGACTCGGAATTTGGAGGCTTGTCTACAGCTTCTTTGGAGATCACTGATATTGGTAGTAATGAGGAACTAAGCGGTATGGTTCTTTACTTTCTTATACATGCCTATCATTCTAGTATTATAGTTTGCTGCATGTGCTATGTTCATTTCTGTAACAAAATCCATGTCTTTGTAACATGTCTCATACAGATTTGATGAATTGATTAATTTCATACTGTTGATCTAATCACTACGATGGATTAGTTGAAACTGATATTTTGCTTATTGATTGAGGAATGAGAAGGTTTCCAAGTTCAACCTGTAAATTGTTTATATATTATTTTCCTAAATATCGCAATCCCAGATAAAATCACTTTGTAGTCCTTATGAATGTTGCAACTCATGGGCCAAACAATCATTTGTCAAACTATTGCATATGATGCATAGCTTTGGTAACAACAAGGGTAAGGAAAAACAATAAAAAGTACTATCCTTTCTCTCTGCTCTAGTCTACTCTTTCTCATAGAGGCTGACCATTTTTGTTTGGTAACACCAGATGTTGATTGGTGCATGTATGAGAAAGAAGACAGAAGTTGGAAAAAGAATGAAAAGTCATGAAGCCAAAAATGCGCTGGGATTAGTGTTAGATAAATGTTCCTTTTTTCACTCAATAGGAAGTAAAGAAGAGTCCATCAAGGAAAAAGTTTCATGCTATTTCTCTTGCTGAAAATTAGATATTGCATGATCATAAGGGGTGATAGTAATGCATGCCTACTTGAAGAGAAAAGAACCATATAGAAGAAAAGGAAGAGGAAAAGAGCAAGATTCCCTTTTGTACTTGGATTGAAGGAAAAGTAAGGGCAAGGAAGGGATTTTAAATTTGGTGATCTTTTCCCCAATTTTGGTCCATCCAAAGTGGATGTAAGAGTTGAAGAAGAGGGGGGAAAAAATACTAAAAAGACTAGTCTAACCCTTCATGTCTTAGGAATGAATGATAAAATCAATACTAAGTTCACTCATTTTCCTTTCTTTCCTCCTTTTTTTTAAGTTGACCAAACAAAGGAAACTCGTCTCCTCTCCCTTCCTTCCCCTTCTTCCTTACCCATTAGTGATCCTTTCTTCCCTTGTTTCCTCCACTCAAGTAGACATGCAATAAAAGAAACTTCTACTCTCAAGATTCTGGAACAGATTGGTTTAGACACCAAAATGCAACTTTGACCATACAAACTTTTCATAAAAAAAAAAAAAAGAAAGAAAAAGAAAAGAAAAAGAAAAAAAAAGAAGTGATGTACAGATGATAGACTTCAGTTTTCTTGTGTAATTTATAAGCATAAGTTACCTGCATTAGATCTTTATGATATTTCTTTGCGTATGTTTTGATTTGGACTATAAATTTGTTGTTCACATGTATTTCAGTTCACATGTGAAATTACTATTTTGACAATGAAATAAATTGTGAGATAGGGAAATATTGCCGTTGTGTGCCCTTTTTTGGTTATCATCATTATCAAACCATGCTAATCCCTTGAATCACTTTTTGTTACATTAACTAGATTTTTTTTACTTGGTTTCATTCTAACCTCATATGTTGGTAACACTAATTAGTGTGTTGGTTTACTGTTTGTTTAATAATAAAAATTTCAGTAGCTTATCTATTGACTCAGATTCACCATGTAGTGTGGTCTAAATTTACATAATATTTGTTTTTGAGTAAAAACTGGAAGTAACATGTAAATGGAAATTTAGGCTACTTTCTGGAGTTGAGTCATAGGGTATGTACAATGTTCGAACTGCAAAGACATTAGTTAGGTTACTTGTCATATTTCGCTTGGCTGTTATAATATTGTATTAGCAGCTCCTTGTCTACTTGAAGAGCATTTGAAGCCTAATTGTTAAATTAGATAAATTCAAAAATTTTACCTGAAGGGCATTCAAAGCACAAGCTGACAATAACTCTAATATTGTAAGTGAATTACACCATTAATGAGCTTACTTTTAATGGTTGTGTCAACGAGTTTGCTCTTTTTCCTGACTCAGTATTCTTGATAACTATTATTACCTAGAAATGGGATAGTCCTTTTTTCATAGCTATTATGATTTTGTTTCTGCTGCCTTAATTTTACAAGCACAATACTTATCTGAGTGTCGCAAGCAAATAATTGAACTGCAAACAATAATAATAGTTATGAGATTACACGCTCTTCAATCTGGTGCTGAACCTTTTTCTTTTGTTTCTATTAAAGGTGTATTCTCTGGCAATCTTTCACAAGATATAACTGAGGGGTCCTTATGGAAATTGAAACGCAGTGGTTTCTGTGGCATGCGGTCAAAAAAGGTAACCTGCATTGGTATATCTACTAAACACAAATGTGGATTATGTTTATGATGCTATTCTGTTACATAGGCTTATTCTTGCAAATAATAGATTTGGTTTCATTACTTGTATGCATCATATTGTGAAAGGTGAACCATTTAACATAATGCAAATTAATATTTTCAATTTCAGTTTGGTGGTAATTTTATCTCTTAGAGAATCAAAATGGATTGAGAATTTGCATCTGATAACATTCAGATGCCTATAGATGTATCAAATCCTAGGCATCTTGGAACCCCTTAGTCCTACTTTACAGTTAGCGCGCGTTTTAAATAGGAATTGGTAATTGAAATAAGACTGATTTAGCACACTTTATGTCAGTTTGGTTATTCCTTTGTGTGTTTACTAATATTGAGTCAGTATTAGCCCATTGTGTGTTGGAGAATTGTTAATATGCATGTTTTCTTAAGGTCATACCTAGTATCACTTTCCTTTTGCCTTCCATTTTTTTTTAGTTCTAAGACTTCTCTTTCCCTCTTATTTTTTTTATCTCATCCTTTATTGCTTTCTTTTTCTATCCCTTCTGCTGGTATTTCCTCTTTGGCTGTAGTTGGTTGTTTGCTGTTGAATGATTGAATCTGTCATTTTTTTATGCTCAAAGAGCCTAATTGTTATATGTATATGGAATTAGTCCTATGGCCGTGGATTCATAGATGTGATACTAGACTTTGCTCTTCTGCAAGTGATCAGAAGTATGGTAGCCTTTTGGTTCTATGAGGAAATGTTTGCAAATGTTATGAGTGAGAAAAGGATTTGGCAGATAATTTATAAACGTTTAAATCATTTCAGGAAGATCAAGAGGTCAATCTGATATTTTCCTTGCATTTGGGTTACCTTAGAGGTAAGGACACACTTTTGATTGAACTTGCACCTGAAGGCTTTGTCTGCCACATGTATGATAGCTAAGCTGAGGAGGGGAAGATATTGCTTGAACCTTTATTTTTTTTAACTATTTTGTGAATTTTGACCAACCAATTTCAGACTAATTTTGTTATTTAACCTTATGTTACTATTGAGAGGTAACTAATGTGAAGAGGGAAAAGATATTGCATGTACCTTTCTTTCTTTTTTCAGTATTTTATGAGATTTGATGAACCAAATTCTGACTAATTTATTTGTTTAATCTTATGTTACTATTGAGAATGTGTGGGCAGTTCAGTCAGAGAGGGGCTTCAGGAGTCTCGTGTGAGCTTTGTTTTCCTAAGGCTAAAAAAGAAAAAATATATATGTTTGTGATACGGCCCATGGCGCATGGTACTCTATAAATAGAGTGTTGGACGGTTAAGAAACAAGGCTTACCAATGTTAATGTAGTAAAGATGAAACTGGTAAGTTGAATGTGTGAGAAACTATTAATAATGAATGTGTGAGGTTGCTAGGAAAGAAAGGGGGGAAAAAACTAAAATAGTAGTTGAAAATCTTAGTTGGATGAGTTAAAAATCTCGAAGAACTGGGAGCTAACATGGCTTGACTAAAATGTTCTCATGTTACTATTATGTACATTGGAGATCTAAATTATGTGTCGGTGTCCTGTCAAACGATATTTTTTTCCCCTGTTGATTAATAATCTGAAAACACCTGTCAGTTGCAAATCTCATGAAAATACTGTTGGCTGCAGTTCAACGGCTTTATTGACTTGGAGTCATATGATACATTAGCCATGAGAGTCCGGGGGGATGGAAGATGCTATATATCTACTGTAAGATTCTATGTTGCTTATTTACAGAACTATTGACTTTATTCACTCATTTGATTTCCCACGCCAGATTTTTTGAATTTTTAATCTGAGTTCATGCCTCCATTTAAAATTACATTTGCAGATATATACAGATAATTGGATAAGCACTACACCGGGGCAGCAGGAAGACAATTCATGGCAAGCTCTTCTATATGCTCCCAAGAACCAATGGCATGTCGCAAAGGCAAGTTTGTTTCCTTTAATGTTGTTACCATTACATCAAATCTAATATTTGAGTCATCAATGGGTTGCAACTCTGATCTTTTGTCTCTATCAGATCCCTCTTCATCAATATGTAGCAAAATGGAAAGGTCATGTGATCAGTTCAGAGACGGAGATGAATCCATCGCGAGTTGTCGCAATGGCTCTTTCCGTCAATGCTGAAAGGGATGTTCGTGTTCCTATATCTGGACCTGGAGATTTCAGACTGGAAATTGATTGGATAAAAGCACTGAGAACAACAGATCTCATCTAGAAACCACTCAAAATATTGAACCTTTAGGGATAATCTCATACCCTACTTTCAACGTTTTCACCAGTATAAATTTCACTCACACTTGTCATTGGATTGACTCAAAACTCAGATCCGACTCAGCCAACAGGATATTGAAAAATGCCACATTTGTCTCCAGTTGCTGATGCATCATTGGACGGGACCAACTCTGGCCAAACGATTGAAGAGACCGCCCTATTCTGTGGCACAGTTGTTAGAGTCAAATAAAGGTAACTTGAGAAGTATTTAATAATTTCTATACTATTCAATTCTAATCTTTGCATCGCATGATGTTCTCAGTTAAATGAATATTTTTGTAGAAATCATAGAAGTTAAAACTCCTACTATTAGATGAAATAACTATCATAAGTTAAGCCGAAGTACTAAAATTCCTGTGGTGTAGGGCTCCCAAAACATCGTGGGTGTCAGGCTCAAGCTTCTGTGAAGCAGCAGCCATTGGCATGAATTGAATTGGAAGTGTATATTTTAATATATCTTGAGCTTTCAATCTGGCTCAATTTTGTTGTCTGGTAGCCAGTGAAGCATCATACTCAATTATTCATTGCGTGTTATCCATGATTCCTTCATTTTCTAGTCATGTTCATTCCGTTCGAACTGTCTCAAGCACACTGTTTTGAAATCATATTATATCCGAAAAGGAAAAGTATTAGGCAATTGCAAAAAGTGATCTGTTAGGAGCTGGAAAGAAAAAGTAGGGATAGAAAAACTATAAAAAAAATGCAGTGGAAATTTTTACTTGTCATTATTGGGCGTAGACAATGAGAGGCTAATGAGGAAGTTAGTTGCTGGAGTAATCGATCTCTAGTACTGGACAATGGGTTGAGATTGCAATCAGGGTCGAGGATGCAAGTGATACGGAATGGATCAATGTTGCGAGTGAGCGATATTGAGGTTAAGGGCTGGGTTGAGATTGTGGGCGAGGCAAATGAGAGCAATTCAGATCTCATGGACTTACCCTGGAGAAGTTCATTCTCTCATTTACACTTTGAATGTTATTTCATTTATGCTCAAATTTTTCTAAAAGATAGTTTAATTCATTAGTATGTCTAAAACGATGCACTTAAAATGAAATTCATTCAATCAATTGTAATTGATAAAATTTAGTTAAAACATTTTTACTTATATAAAATAATAAATTTATCCGAAATAAGATAAAATTGGATAAATTTTAACTATAAATAAGTTTTTGGACACAGTTTTTTAGAGAAGTTTGAGAAGTTCGAAGTGTAAACTAGGAGAGAAATCCGAAGTGAAAGGTGAGGATGGTACAATCGACATTGCAGGGGTCACTAGTTGTGCAAGTGGCAAGGGTAGAAGATATGAAACCCTAATCATTTTTATTTATTTTTTATATTCAAATGGATCATTCTAGTGTTCTTTTTTACTTGGAAGCTCCTGCAATATATTAAAATAATCAAATAGTCTGGCTATAAATATAATCTGAATTTACATAGCAAAAAACAATTCTTGTTTATTTATTTTAATTTATCAAATTGTTATTTTATCAAATTGAAAATTTATCTTTGACAAGATAAATACCGCCGAGACACTACTTTTAAAAAAATAAATCAAAACGGCCAGACAAAAAATAGAATTAAAATAAAATTTAATCCTTGCTTATCTTCAAGAAATAAATGTATTTTAAATAATAATAGTAATTTATTTGTTGAATATAATTAATTGCCGGCCTCGTTTCTTCGCTGACTTCCATCTTCCATCCGCTCCTCTCCTTTCCAATCTCGGTCTCTCCCCCTTTCGCTGTAGACCTGCTCGTCTCCCTTCACCGAGGTAGATTTTCTTCGATTAAAGTTCTATTGTTTTTTTTTATTTACCATTTCGTAATCTAATCAGGTTCAGGCGCACGCAATTAGCGTGCATGAGCCCTCTTCCGGTGGCTCGATGATTTGAAATTAAGCCCTTCTAGATTGTTCCGTTGCCAGCACTTGCCCCTTTTTAGATGCAATCTTACCTGTTTTCAGCTGTAAATATCTTCCAAATCCAGTTTTTTTTGAGAGATTTATGGAAAAGTTGGATTTTTGGGATGGCGTGTGATTAGTTTTGGGGGTTTCGTTCTTGAATCCGAGGCGGCGAAGGGGGAGGCTGGTAAATCTCTTTGGTTCTCTTCGTCCTTGTTCTTGATGATTGTGTCTATTCCATCAGATCGTTTTTGTTCGAGCTGCAATGATTGATCTTCATCATGGAAATTGGAAACCCTACTTTTTTTTTTGTATTTTTTTAAAAGGAGATTGAGGATATTTGATAGCAGATCTATTGTTTCTCTCTGATATGTTCTTCGACTTGCGGGAGAGTTACCTAAATTGGGCGTTCCATTTTCTTAGCCATCCAAAATCGTTTTTTGACCTTAGAATCGAGGAGTTTTCTCTTTTGCTTCATCTTTTTTTTTTTTGGGTGTGCAAGAGAAGGACATGGCTTTGTAGTCCTTGTGGAGTAATGTTCATAGGGTTCTTTGATTGCGATTATTTGTAGATCCAACAGGGTGAACCGAGAAGGCAGAATCAATGGATGAATATCTAGCTGCAAGATATTGGTGCCACATGTGCTCAAGAATGGTGAGTCCGATCATGGGAGCCGAGATCGAATGCCCAATCTGCAACAGTGGATTTGTGGAGGAGATGAATGGGGGAGGAGAAGCAGCCACATCTCCTGACCTACAGTTGAACAGGGACCTCTCTCTTTGGGCTCCCATCTTGCTTGAAATGCTCAGTGGTAGCTCCTTGAGGCGCCGCCGTCTCCGCCGTGAAGAAGAAGAGGACAACTCTGGCCGGGGACATGACTCAGAAGTTGCTATTAACCGGCGGCGGAGACGGAGCCCAGCCATTCTCCAGATGCTCCGTGCCCTTAGGGAGGGCAATGGATTGGATTCTGATGGAGATGAGAGTGATAGGGAGAGGGAAAGAGACCGGACACAGTTACTTATGGATCTCATCAACAATGCCATGGAGGGCTCTTTAGACACGAATCATGCAAGAGGACAGAGCTCAAACAGCAGCAACAGCGGTGTCTCATTGAGAGATTCCTTCTTCGGACCAGGCCTTGATCTCCTCCTGCAGCATTTGGCCGAGAGCGATCCAAATTTTCATGGCACTCCGCCTGCTCATAAATCAGCAGTGGAGGCAATGCCTACCATAAAGATTACAGAGAACTTGAGCTGTTCAATTTGTTTGGATGATTTTGAAATCGGCGCTAAGGCCAAGGAAATGCCTTGCAAGCATAAGTTCCATGGCAATTGCATCCTGCCATGGCTTGAGCTCCATAGTTCCTGCCCGGTTTGCCGTTTTCAGGTGCCTACAGAGGAGTCAAAGGTCCCAGCTGCTGCTAATAGGGAGGAGCTTCGTGATAGTGGTGGTGGTAGCAGCGACAGCAGTGATGGAGGGAGCGAGAGGGGTTCCTGGTTACCTGTTCCTTGGCCTTTCAATGGCTTGTTCTCTTTGCTGGGGTCTCACCGGAGTGGAAATTCTTCCTCAGCACAACCATCCTCTTCGTCGCAGCCCACCACCGGAGGTAACTCTCATCCTGATGCAAACTGAAAAATGCTGATTCATTCTGCTTCTGTTTCACGAGTGTCATGTGGTTTGTTGTAAAATATTGTTTTGTTCGCTATTTGAACGATGGAAGAATGACTTTTCGGTGCCATCTTTAATCGCTCCGCTTCGATCCTATCGTGCCGTTTTTCATCTGTTCAAATGCAAACGATATTTGACTGCAAGTGGATGCAAGTAAGCTAGGTAGACTTATAATTGAGCAGTTCGATTTTCACTTGTTGGGCAAGTAAGATGAGAGAGCTAAGTACAAGTCCAAGTTACTCTCCTCCTTGAAACACACTTGCTCCTTTCAATCTTCCGTGTTCATGATCATCACAGTCGGTGCTTACTTGGAGGCCATGGTTAGATCGAAGAAGACGAGAAGGTGGAGAAACAGAGTCCAGACTAACAAGTTACTCTCCACCCAGAAACACACTAACAAGTTTTCTTTATCTACGGTGTTGGATGATGAATCATTTGTTTACAAAATCTAAAAGGAAGATTAGATTGTGAAAAATATTTCTCATAATTATCCAAACTAAGAAATGCAAATGATCGATTTATCAGTTAATTTGCATTCTAATTAAAATTATCAATTTTGATTTGAATTTAAACTTGAACAAGTCATTAGCATTGATTGCGGACTCCTATTTCGCTCGACATAAAGACATTTCAGACATGAGATTTGCACTCTTTTAAATTCAAACACCACCATTAAGCAAACCAATAACTTTGTAATCAAATGCACCAGAGGAGAAAAAAATGCTGGCCAGCTTTTCGAAAAGAAGTGATTCCAGGATATGCAAAGAAAAAAGAAAGAAAAAGCTAAAAGACTTACAATTGGCAACCACAAAACTGTGATTCCATTAGTGAATCAGAATTGCAATACAATAGACCAGTTCTTGATAGCCAGAGGTAATGTCCTTGCATCAGAAACCACAGGGACTCAAGTTCATCTGCTGAACAATTGATTCTGTTTATGGTTAACTGATAATCAACAGTTTTCGGATTCCCGGTCTTTTCTTTCTTTCTTTCTTTGGGATAACTGAATAAGTACCAGACTAAGTGGAGATAGATGGGAATCGAGTTCTTATGCCGGATTCCCCTACTCACTTATGAAAGGCACATAGGGGAATTGTGCACAGTAGAGTTTTCTGTTCTTTATGGAAAGTAAGAATCCAGTTCTGGTTCGGATGCAACAGTCAAAATAGAGCCTTCAACCTCCTCCTATCAAAAACCTTTTAAACTCTTCAATTTAACCATATAAAAGTTGAAATGTTAGAGATTTCATGAGATCTAAAAAAAAGAGAAGAAAAATCATAACCAACCATATAAGAATCTCTTTTCTAACCCCCTAATTAGCTATTGATTAATATTGCCTGAGAATAAAGGAAGTTGCAAGTTCTCGAGATATCAGCTTCTTCATGGATAAGTTTCTATTAAGGATTAGTTGCTTTTGTAAGTTTATGAAGCCGAAATTCTAGTTGGCGCAGATGAATTCTACTAATGATAATTTGACTAATTTTTGTTACATTTTCATGCTTTGTTGGCTATCTAATTGTTATGTTCTTATTTACAAGCAAATGAACTAAATGAAGTTAAAAGAGGGAAGCCGATTCAAGTTCATCCGAGTGTGACTTGACACGCACCGAAGCACACCGAGTGTAAGCACGATACGCTATCAAAATCATATTGTTCGTCCAAGGACCAGAACAATATTTCAAGTGCTGAAAACAATTTGCCGAATCGACTTGATGGACACCCACTTTTCAAGCTGTGCAGATTAGATTGCACTTGACTGTTCTGCCCGAACAACTCGAAATTCCCTTTCCTTTTTGCTTATAAGAAGGCCCTTGGTGTCCTTCCCCATCATCAAGGGGAGCTGAAGAGAACTTGAGTACCTTCCTAGACAACAAGAGCACACATGGTGATCTAGTTGTGGATGCCTTGGAATTCAAGTATATCAAACAGCGCAAGAAGCTGACCAGTGAAGAAAGTTAAGAAAGATATTTGTCTGTCTTAGAACGGTTTACTTGATTCAACGTGTCTGTATAATTTTCTGAAGCAGATGTATCAGCACCAGCCTCATCAAGGAAACAACAGCATCCTATCTTCTGTGGCAACATTTTCCCCAGAAAGGCATTTGTTTCTGCAAAGAGGAAGTGCTTCAGAAGATTCAGCCTTAGTTCTCTCAACCGACGTAAAGCCTCGGCTTAAATGGAATGCAGAGCTCCACAAGAGGTTTATAGAAGCAGTGAACCAACTCGGCGGAGCTGACAGTGAGTATAGAACAGTCGCTGTTGTCTCTAAATGATCAATCTTAACAAGTTACATAAGAAGACTACATCTTGCAGAGGCTACTCCAAAAACAATCATGAGAGTAATGGGGATTCCAGGACTAACTTTGTACCATCTAAAAAGTCATCTTCAGGTACTAACTAACTCACCGTTTTTCCGATTTGTTTGTGATTATCGCATTCGCTAACCTGCTTTTGTTTGTCCACTAGAAGTACAGACTTGGCAAAAACACTCAAATAATTAATGGAAGCAACCAAAATGGTAAGGAAAACAGCTAAAGTTTATGTTCATGGTCCAAAATTCTGCATATTGTTTTAGGCTAAATGGTGATTTATTTTAATCTGCAGTGATTGGCAGTGCACTAGTACAAGAGAGAGCACCGGAGAGCAACGAATCTTTGATGAACATTGCAACGCCATCGAACAAGTATGTAGACGACTAATCCTTAACGAGTTTGTCATTTCAAATTTTCAATACAGAGGATAATCATTTGCTGATGGTGCATTGAGCACAGATCCATGCAGATAGATGAGGCACTGAAAATGCAAATTGAAGTACAGAGACAGTTACACGAACAAGTTGAAGTAATTTGCCAATCCAAACATATTTCTTGGCT
This sequence comes from Kaempferia galanga, assembly GCA_037974795.1. NCBI lineage: Eukaryota > Viridiplantae > Streptophyta > Magnoliopsida > Zingiberales > Zingiberaceae > Kaempferia > Kaempferia galanga. The sequence continues at coordinate 4,289,691 of JBBPFP010000053.1, read as the reverse complement.
ATAGCATCTTGTTTCTAAAACAAGAATATATGAGTAGTAGCAAAACATACATCTTAAACACATTACTGTTTCATTGGATCATACATGTTGACGAATGACATTTCTGTAAAGGTACAACGACATTTGCAATTGCGGATCGAGGCTCAAGGAAAATATTTGCAGTCAGTGCTGGAGAAGGCGCAGGAGACGATCACAAACCAAAACCTCTCCGATCTGGCCTCTTCGGTCTCGAATGGATATTTCAGTAGCTCAGTTCGAGTAGGCACTTGCTTAGCCTCATCCGAGGGACTACAAAAGGAGAAAGAGGCACTTGCTACTAGGATGGCATTAAGACCATATCATCATGATTTTCCCCTATCATCATGGTACAGTGATTTGAATGAGCAGAAGAAGCCTTTTGCTGCATCAATGCTAAGAGATTCGGACATTGCGCAATCGAGTGCCAGTCGACCTCGGTGCAAAGATGATGCTGAGGTAGAGAAAGAGGAAAATGATGAAGAAGAATTTCTTGAACACCCAAAAAGCAAGAGACCAGCTCTGGATCAATGTAGTAGAAAGCAATCAGAAGAGTTTGGGTTGCCATGTCTTAAAACTGAACTAGAACTAAACCTCCATCATGGCAGTGAGGGTTCATCAAGTTCTAAAGAACTGGACCTGAATGATTTCAGATGGAGTTGATTAAAAGGGGAGGGAGAGAGAGAGAGAGAGAGAGAGAGAGAGAGAGGGAGAGAGAGAGAGAGAGAGAGAGAGAGAGAGAGAGAGAGAGAGAGAGAGAGAG
>JBBPFP010000053.1:4265774-4275839 GCA_037974795.1 Kaempferia galanga | reverse complement strand
AGGGGCTTACTTTTTATTATGGTTTCCAGCTACTTTTGATGAAGAGGGGAGGTCAAATTATATATGCTGGAGCAATTGGGCATCACTCTCACAAGGTTATAGAATACTTTCAAGTGAGTTCCAACTTTATATATTACCTTTTATGGCTTAGTAACATGTCTCAAATTCTCATAGGTTGATTTTAGAATGTTGACATCTGATTTCCTTCAACTTTGTCTTCCAAGAAAACTTTTTTTAACATCTTCCATCTTTCCTTTCCTGAAAATCTGGGAAAAACCTTTCATTTTCACCTCAGCATCACTAGTAAAATCTTTCAAGGGTCCAGACATTTGCCTCACATTCCAATTTCTCTCAGACTGCACTCTTCCAAGATGTCTTTATCTGTAAGTAGGTAGAGTGAGTTTAAATATCCATCGCGTAGACATTTAGTTTCTAGAAGGATAATCTAAGAGGGATAAGAAGGATTAGGTGCAGAATAAACATGGAATAAAGAAGAGCAACAAGCATTAGGAAGGCCAGACCACATACAGGCATGAGTATAGTTGCCTCAGATGTGGCCTCCATGGCATAACTGAGTTGGTCACCACATGGTAGATTTGTAGATTTCCAGCGAAGCCGACGGAATACCCTCCCATATGGTGGCCTGCTCGGTTAGGTGATTTACCTCTCTACAAATGGTTGTGAGGCCGGTCGTGTGGGGCACCTCGGTTAGTGTATAACCTTTTGCAGAAGTATAGTTGCCTCAGAAGTGATTCCAATTCAATTGGATCACTTATTAAATAATAGATTTGAACACCTCTCAAAATATTAGACAGAATAATTGACCTGAGAAAAGCATCAATATAGTTCTGTACACTTTTTGGTTTCCAGGTATTGGTCATTTTTATTAGCTTTTGATGTGCCTTTATATGCTATAATACCCAAGTACTTTTCAAGAATGCCTAAATTTACTTGCACTTAACCAAAACGATTTCCCTTCAGGCAGTTCCTGGGGTTCCTAAGATTAATGAAGGCTATAACCCTGCAACATGGATGCTGGAAGTAACTTCTCCTTCAGTTGAGGATAGCATTAACGTGGATTTTGCTCAAGTATATGCTCACTCCTCTCTTTACCGGTATGTAGATGTTGTGTATCAAAATGCAATCAAATGAGTTCATATTCACTTTCTTTTGGCTTACCCAGTTTATCAAACTAAGTGAAAAAATATGTACGCCCACTTCTGTTCTCCAGGAAAAATAAACAAATTATCAAGGCACTGTTTGTTCCGTCAGTGGATTCAGAGGACTTACATTTTCCAATGAAGTTTGCACAGAGTTTTGGTACTCAATGCATAGCTTGTTGTTGGAAACACTACTGGTCATATTGGAGAAACCCAGAATATAATGGTGTCCGGTTCTTCATCACAATAGTCATCGGCCTTATTTTTGGCACCATGTTTTGGCAAAAGGCTGATAATATGTAAGCTTCTTTACTTTTCTCAAATAATTGTGTTCTTGTCACACAACATGGATAGGGAACACATACAGTATAAGATGATAAAAAAAAGTTATAAGCAATATTAGAACCCTTGGTGCTTTCTCTTTTCATTCTTTTTCAATTGCACTTTCTTTTCCATTGACTGTTTACTCTACACTTTTAATGAATAATCTATCATCATAAAGTATCAAATTGAGATTTTTGAACCATATCTATGAATTTTGGTAGAAGCTAACTACTGGTAGAGCAAGCTTCCAAACTTATGATATTTCATGGGACTTTTCAAGTATAAAAATCAAATGGTAATGGTGGATAAATAAACTTCTATTCTTGAAATTTTCAGTCTGGTTTGTTCCAATTTATCTATTTGCTGAAAACAAAATTTCTATGCATAGAATAGTTGCTGAAGATGTAAGCATCTTAATATTTGGCTACATGACATAGAAACAAGGAACAAGATGTTTTGGATCTAGTTGGAGCTATATATGCTGCTATTTTCTATCTTGGAGCCACCAATGCTATCACAGTGCAACCGGTTGTGGGTATTGAAAGGACTGTCTTTTATTGTGAACGAACAGCAGGGATGTATTCGGCCCTGGCTTATGCATTTGCTCAAGTAAGATAAAAATCTTTCATGTCTTTTTAGTAAAGTGATACAGTTTCCTTTTATTTAGTTTTTAGCTCCACGCCAATGTTAAGTTATTCAATATGCTTTTTGTTTTGGACTTGGGGTAGATTTTCTATTCTCCCACTCTTGTTTCTTCCTGTTAAATAAACTCGAAGAAACCAAGTAAACAACAGAGTAGGAGAAAACTCGGTTATATCTCCTATTCACTTAAAATGTATGCATCTGTTTGAATTCTAATGTATAAGAATATATTGGAGCATCCAATGAACTACATGATTTCCAATATTTAACGAATCAAGTATCTGTTAGCCCTATCAACAAGTAAATCGTTCAATTAATATTTTTCTGTAGTAGTGCTTTTTAAAACCTATAATTAGTCAATCAAGTATTGATTAAGCTTACAAGAAAATCATGTAAATATTAACCTTATATTAGGGCAATAACTATGGTTTCCTAACTGACATGAGACATCTTCAATTTTCTTTGGTTTTGCAGGTTGCCGTCGAGATGGTATACATACTAGCACAGGGGCTGATCTACACCCTGCTCCTCTTCCCCATGATTGGCTTTGGCTGGCACACAAGCAACTTCCTTTGGTTCTTATTCTTCATTATAGCGTGTTTTTCCTACTTCATTCTCTATGGTATGATGGTGGTAGCACTCACACCTAACCACCAAGTCGCGGCAATCCTCTCAAGTTTCTTCTACACCTTCTGGAACCTGTATGCAGGCTTCCTAATCACCCGACCGGTAAGTGTTTGTCATTGCTCATAAGTACATGATTCTCATGGGAATTCTAGTTTTTTCCCCAAACAGAAAGACCAAGATTAAATTGACCGTATATCAAACAAGTCCAAGTTCATTTTTCGACCTCATGCAAATTTGAAATGTTTAACTTTGGATAAATTTATGATTTTCACACCTCAACTTGATATGCATATCGACTTGTGACACGATCCTTACAATCCCTTTCTAATATTACATTACATTTGTGATTTGCAGTCAATGCCTGTATGGTGGAGGTGGTATTACTGGGGTGACCCTGTAGCTTGGACGATATATGGTCTTGTGGCATCCCAACTAGGACAGAACGACAACTTGATTGAGATCCCCGGAGAAAGCAGTGTTACAGTGAAGCAATTCCTGAAACACTACTTTGGCTATCAACATAGTTTCCTTGCCTATGTGGCTTTGGCTCACTTGGCTTTCATCCTCCTCTTCTTCTTCCTCTTTGTTTATGGTATCAAGTACCTCAACTTCCAGAAAAGATGAGAAAAGTTAGAAATTGTGGATCACTACGATTATAGTCATAGCCCTTGCTGAATTTACCAAAGAAGAAAATGATGTATCTGGCACCATGGATGATTCATCAAGAAGAGTTCAGCTTGTTGCTATTTTCTTGTGCTTATTTTGCTTCAGGAGGTTGTTTTACTGGTGTAGCTTTTCAAAGTTTGTGGCGAACACATGGATTGTAAGTTCAAATAAGAATGTGTTTCAGTTTACCATGAAGGTAACAAAAGGGACTGTATCGATATTGTCTGTATACATTAGTTATGTTTGAGTTGATCCATATCTAGTGTTGTAGTCCCCTTAACTTCTAGTTGTCTCTAACCAATCCACCTCGGTCGCCATTGCCCCCTCATCTTCTCTCCCAAGATCTGATGGGTGGTAGGGTTTCAGTGGCGAGTAGACATTACATGGAGTAAAAAAAAATGATAAACTAGGCTGAATCAGAGTTTATCAGTTCGGTCCTATGGAAGATTTTTATTGATCATTAAGGTAAATCTGAAAATGCTCGTGGTGCGCGGCCTACAAGCTCAGCATCATGTGGTTGCACGTTTATATATAAACCATAAGTAGTTGGATGTACCTGAGTAATAATTTAATGCCTTGGAGTTATACGAAGAAGTTCAAGATCCTCGTGCAGATGAAGAGAGAATTATTATTCCAGGTTAGTTTACGACTGGCAAAGGATATATGCCATTACCGAGCTAAAGCCTAAAGCAACAAGGCACTAAAAATTATTTTTAGTATACCAATTAAATAAACACTTTCTTCTAAATAAATATATATATACACGACGTGCGCATGGGTAATAACGCGAAGGGTGCAGATTCGGGCAAACTCTATTTTCATGTGCCATTATAAATTTATATATTAATCTACTTTAGAAAAATTAAACGCGGCCTATTAGCTCAATTGAAAAATTAAACGTCCCCGGCCTATTTAAGTTTGAGGCATGGGCCAATTTAAGTTTGAGGCGTGATTTAGGCAGCGACAAATCACCGCGACACACACATACAGTGAAGTGTTCGAAACCTGCATGGGCCAATTTAAGTTTGAGGCGTGATTTAGGCAGTGACAAATCACCGCGACACACACATACAGGGTGGGCTCACTTTTGGTGGGGCCCATCATATATGTGTGTGTCGCGGTAATTTGTCGCAATCCAAATCATTTCCCTTTAAGTTTTGTATTTGCATGTACCATTATAAATTTATATATTAATTTACAAATATTTTCATGTGCCATTATAAATTTATATATTAATTTATTTTAGAAAAAGAAAACGTCGGCGGTCTGTTAGCTCACTTGGTTAGAGCAGGTTCAAACCTGCATGGGCCATTTTAACTTTGTATTTTGATTTAACATTATTAATATATATTATTCAAAAAATTTGTTAGCTCAGTTGGTTATTGCATTGTGCGAATAAGCTAATACTGGTTGCAGGTTCAAAAACTTCATGGGCCATTTATTTTTCGTATTTTGGTTTTTGTTTAAACATGTATTATAAAATTCTATAAAAAATATATATCGGTCTAAACCGTCTTTAGCTATTCAAAATTTCGTCTAATAATGTTTATATCGGCCCGTTTATAATAATGGGCGTTCCTGAACAATTTAATATTCTGCTTCATTAATGTGCTAGATAAAACTTGCACAGCTTTAAGTTTTCATTAAATTTTATGAAATTGGAGCCCTTAAAATTTAATGTCCGTTAAAAATTTATTATTGCCGATCTGATTTTTATTTCATTTCTTAGCTTTATAAATTTTCTAATTCAAAATTGGTTTTGATTTTAATATTAATTTCAGATTTCTGCTTTAAAACTGTAAATTTTTAACATTTTTTTGTTCGAAATTCGAAAACGCCGAAGAAGAAGAAGAAGAAGAAATCATCAGCGATTCACCACCCGGCAGTTCTCGCGGATCTCGCCCTCTCTCCCCGTCAACGGGTTGATGCTCCCCAACCTCACCATCGCCGCCCCGAAGCCCTCCTTGAACGCCCCGGCGTCCTCGGCGTACTTCTTCACCAGCCGGTCGATCTCGCTCCCGTCGCCCTTGAACAGCTCCTGGTCCGTGTGGAGCATCCCCTTGCGCTGCGTAAGCATCTGGTAGTACCCCGCGTCGAACGCTGCGGGGGTTTCGTCCAGCGGCGACAGCTCCTCGTCGTCGCTGCCGCCCGCCGCCCGGTGACACTTCGCCTTTAGGGATCGAGCGAAGTCGGGGTCGATGGTGGAGGTCTCGTTGTAGATCCGGTTGCGGAAGGTCTTGCACTTGGCGAATCCGAGGGTGTGCGCCCCCGAGAGGAGGACGAGGTCCTCGGCGGAGAGGTTGTGGGCATGGAACTTGGAGAGCATGTCCGTCAAGTTGGAGAACGGCGACGGGATGTTGGAGTTCGCCTCGGCTTTGCTAGCGCAGGTCGAGTCTCGCCGGCCGAGGGGCACTTCGTAGAAGCTTCCACCTAGCTGCAAGTGCAAGCGCCCCAAGTGTTCGTCAGAACTTCGCTGAGAACTTCCTTCATAAAGAAGGTTAGACCTTGAAACTCCAAATCTGTCAGTCGCATTTTTTTCAAGAGTAAATTTTTCCATTCAATTTTTTTTTTTTTTTTGGTTTTGGTGAAAAAAATGGGAAATCTGAATCAATGCCCTTGTTATATGATTGGTTAATGTGTTCAAATCGTTACCGCTACGACCGAGTCCCTGGCGGCGACGGCCAAGATATCGGCACAGGAAACAACATTTCCGAAACACGCAACGTTCAACGTAGCTTTTATCTCGTCCACCAGCTCAAAACCTCGCAGAGAATTGTTGTTCGGCGCCGCCGTCTTCTCCCCGACCATAGTTGGCGTGTCATCCAACAACACCGAGCCATCGCAACCCTGCTCAATCACCAAGAGATCATGTCAGTTTTTGCATCCATTGCATTTCTCCAAATACTTAACCTGCAGCTTTACCTTGGCGAAGCAGTCATGGAAGTGCAACCGCACCAGTGACGCGCCCATGCGTGGCTGAATCCCGACGGCCGTCTCCACCATGACTCGGATGGTGGGCAGCGCCTGTGGGCATATGTCGTCGTAGTAGCCCGGGGTGAGCTTCCCGTGAGCTTGAGCTGCAGGGAGTATGATCGCAGTGATTAAGGTGAAGTATAATCTGCAGAAGAACATAGTTGAGCAGTTTGTTTGGAGTATGAAGTAATTAACTCTAAGAAGGTGACTCAATTATCATGGAGAAAAGCCAAAAAGGTGCTTGTGCTTAAATAGGTGTTCATCATGGGTTGGAGGGGTACCGAGAACCAGTTGTTTAATGAACCTACCGTCTACATAAAAGGATGTGGGCAAGCATATGGTACATATCAAGGAAGGTGAGGGTTTCTTGTGGGAATAGCCATCAGCATACCTCTCTACCTGTTAAGGTTTTCTACAAGTTCCTTTGATACTTGAAACCTCCAGGAAAGCCTTGCTGTTGAGAGACCTTTCCTTGAAACATAGAAGCTTCTGAAACCATAAAGTATATATTTTAAAATTGGGTTGGTTAAGGAGTAGTTAAATCTAATGAAAGTTGGTCTTGATGTAAGGAGATACTGAGTGACTTGCTCTGTTTTTCCTTCTATACCTTCCAGTAGAATTGTTTTAGATAAATGAGATCAAAGCTCAGGACCTGATTTTTTTTTTTTCCTTTTTTTGCATTCTGGTCCAGAGCAAAATCACTTCCCCTGGTTAAATTGGATAAATTATCGGTAGTAATTAACTCTGCAAACAGTCAAAGTGAAGCGAAGGTGCAAGTGATAATGACGCAAGTTTGTGCTTAATATAATTAAATATTCCAAGTTCTCCAGATAGGGTCTATAGTACGGGGAGGGGAAGAGAAACAATTGTTGCAAACCAGGTCACTTCCAATTTATTCTTTGAAGAGTCTCTCATTTGATCCCTTCCAACTCCATCTTCTTGCTCTAAGGAGTCAGAGATTCATTTCATATTCCTTGCTGGTTTCACTTTGAGTACTGGCATTAGATATGCCTCAGGCAGGCACAAGTTTCCTCCAATGGACTCTGGGAGAGACCTAGGATCTTATATAGAGCTGTGGAATGATTAGATATAGTTGGCTTTCAAAGGAGAGAGCACATTAACCGCGAAATTCATGTCTCAGATGTCATCTTTCAAATGGGAAGAAAGCTACTCGGAGAAAGAACTTACCCATATTTTGAAAATTATATGGCCTAGACTATACAGATAGCATACCTATTTAATATAGAGGTTGATAAAGTGTTCTTCCGGTTCAAACAAACCATAGCATAAAGCAAGCCACTGACTCTTTTCTATTCTATAGTAAGGCAGTCCTTTGACCCCGTGCCCGCTTCCTATATTTCAAATACCTTTCATATACCTTCAGTGAAATATGATTCTCCTGCTTTGCCTTCATAGTCCCGAGATCTTGGTTAGTGCATGAGGGCAGATAGGCTCAAGAGAGGTGAGCTGACTCTACACTCCCGTTTGGGCAAAAGGAATGCTTACCGATCTATATCGCCTGGTCAAAAGCGAAGAAAAAGAAAGACACTAAGAGCATACGTCTTCTTTGCTGGAATCAAAGATCAGAGCGATCAAATTTAGGATTGATGGCAAGGTAATTGTGTGCATGTACTAAGACTCAATGCCTGTGGTAGTCTAGTAATAAACCAGGCTAGCTGCCCTCTTTCTCTACCATATATGATCATGCTTGAACTCTACTAGATTAGTTTATCCATCATTTATACACTACAATTGGCTTGGTTGGATATTAATATTATGATGTTTTAAAGTTGGGTTGACATTAGCTCCATACTGTGTATGAATGAATGCATGGTCTATAGATCAGAGAGTACAAGTTCATTTTAGGTGTGGGGTTGGTGGGCACAATGTGTGAACAAAGTTTGTAATTCATGGTCAACTTAATGAATAAATTTAGACATCTAATATAACAGTAATATGTTTTAACTTTAGTTAGACAAATTTGAGTATATACTTATATATACTAAATTAAGCCCAATATTCAAGTAATATGCAACGCCCATCAGTAACCAAGTATTTACAATAATTAAACTGCAATGTGCAGCTGCTAAACAATTTATGATCCAGCTGCTAAATTTGTAACCAAACAAGTGCTGGTGGACTCTCGTCTTGTGGGTGTTACCTTTGTACTCCCTCATATTTTGATAAATAGTGGCACTACGTGCATGTCCCCACGCATCAAAGGTTGCACACTTCCTCATTCTCATTGATGGGGTAACATATACTCTTATAGAGAAAACTACGTGCATGTCCCACAAGTGACTTATCATTTGCACACCTTATTCTCACCATATGTTAAGCTATGGTAAGGAATATAACTATATGGCATCCTCAACTTGCGGATCCAGGAGAGAAAATCAGTACAACTTTTATGGTCCAGTTCACCTGATAGGCTGAATGCCTTATATTCAAGAGAATCATTATCTGCAAGTACCTTAACCTCAATAATTGACTCATCATGGACAAGTTATTCATTCAGTGTTATGCCTTGTATTCACCATGTCTTAAGATAAGATTAGGAATCGAGCTATCTATCATCCATGAAGTATACCAGCAATCACAATGATAAAAGCTAAATTATGTTATACTTCAGAAACCATTATGCTCCATTATTGCATATAAAGTCACATGAAATGATATCCACTTGTAAGACCACCATATAAAATAACATATAATCCAATGTATAACCACTAAGCTAACAAGATAACATGAGCAAGACAAGCAAAGAGTCTACAAGGGTAACAAGTGCTTCTTAGTATGAATCGTATTGAGACTCAGTTCTATCTTCGCATTAATTACCCCCAAATTGACATTGATACCAGTTCACATGCTTTTCTTGATGTCTTTCTCTTCCTCTGAACAGTGCATTTGTTTCCTGGATTTAGTGATTAAGCCCTTAAGATAATAATAGTTTTTAATATATAGATTAACCTCGTTAACCAGACTATAGCTGGATCTTATAAGCCCATCCAAACGTCAATTAGTATATCTTGTGCTTGGTTCAATTTTACTTAAAATTTTCTGTAACCTTATTTTATTTAATTGTATTACCAAATATATGGTTCATAAATTTACCGTAATTTTCATTCTTCAGAGTGACTCCTTGTTTAGAATGCTCATTAATCACCATAATCATCAAGCCATGAGAGCGTTCATTAAACAATTTAGATACAACTTTTTTTGTTCTCATTTTCTATACATCTATTATTATTTACCTAAGTCTTTTCTTCTTTCTTATCTTGAACCAGTAATTATATCTACATTCTTTGTTCCTTGTTTTTCTATTTTATTGGCAGGGATTTCCTTCGTTCTGTTTTTTTTCGTAAATAAATAAATTAGAAATTAAAGTTTCAGGTTGGGTCCCTCTGCCTGCCACCCGTCTAGCTAATCTCCTGCATCCCATGCCTCATCTACTGAGGCTATCTGCATACGGCAGTCATGACGATCTTATATGGATTGATCTCTCATGCTCATTGATATGTTTTGGATGGCATATTCACTTCCCCACCTGTGAATTTCTACTGCATGGTGTTACATCATTGAAGAAAACTAGCTCAAGGATAAACCTCTGTGCTCATCTATTCTCAGGAAATCAATATTTCTTTTCATGGTGGGATAGTCCAGTTGGAGAAGG
>JBBPFP010000053.1:4174751-4187212 GCA_037974795.1 Kaempferia galanga | reverse complement strand
CGTGGCATTTACGACGCGATTAATTAAACAGCGAGGTCGGCAATTACGTTGGTTCCGCGGTTGACAGGATTTATAGGTAGGGAAAATTTTAAAATCGCTCTTAACATTTTCCTACTTTTCAAGCGCCGGGTGTAAAAAAAAAAAAAAATAGATCCCGTCAGTCAAGCGCCGATCCGAATGGATTCAAAATATATATAAATCCTTATTTCAAAACTCCACTCCGTATATATGCTCAGAGTCATGCTTACAGCAGATTCAAAACTCTACTTACAGGCGAACTATGTCGTTCTTCTAAGTGCAAATTGTTGCTTTTCTGGTTGACAATATTGTGCTGGCCAGCTCTCAAATCCTGCTGATGGAAATATAAATTTTGGTCTGATTTAGCATCTTCCTGGCGTGTTTTACTTGCCGGTTATTCTTTTGACGAAAAGAATGAAGATACTTGGTGAGTTCCGAATTCGACCAAATCTATCCACTGTTCAAGGATCTTGGGTAGTGGGACTTCTAGGCTTGTCCTAATATTCTTGAAAAGAATGAAAGTCTTCGCTTAATTAGTTTAGTTTGCATCTCTACTCTCTGGAATTAAGATTTTGAATATCTGTCTGAAATTTCTTTCTGAGATTCAGGATGACGTACTAGGACTCTTCTAATAGGCTTGTTCTTCAGCTTATTATCCATGCACAAGTATTGTTGTAAAATCATATTTCAGCAGAAGGGTTTTCTCTCGGATTTGACAATGTCAATGGTTGCAGAATCAAACCACTAAATCAGCTAAGATGCATCTTTTAATGAAAGTTTCCTTGCAATATGCTATACACATGGATAGGTGGCAGTTACATCCTATTACTCGTACAGAGTTGTTGATCGAAAGATGCTGGACATTCAATTCTGAATTCAATTAACAAATCTACATCACAGATTAAGAGGCCTACTCATAGGAAAAATGTTTAGTTGATTTCCACTAAAAATGGCAGATTCATTCCTGATGAGAAAAATAAAGCATCTACAGGTACTGTTATCATGCATTTCCATCTTTTCTACATGTACTAGAAGCATTTTGTAAGCGCTACAGCAATATAGTCAACATTTTGTTACTCTTTATTTAGTCACGTAGGAGATTGCAGGAATGAATCTTTCTCTTGGTGAAACTCTTGGAAATGCAAAATCCTCGCTATACAAGGATTTCAAGGGAAAAGATCGCAGCTCGAGAGGCTACCCAACATGCCATGGAAGCTCGGAAAGCTGCAAATGTTGAGGCATCTTGGTGTAGAATACTTGGACGATAGCTTAATCAAAAGAAACTGAAGAATCCCATTTTCCCCCAGGATCAATAGTAAAGAATCAGCAGCACGATTAGAGAAAGCAGAGAAAGGTGTAGAAGACGCCTTTGAAATAGAAACATCTTTAGGTGTTGGGGGAAAATCGAACCACAAGATCACTGCTGCTTTTGAAATCGCCTTGTGATGTCGATAAAGAGGTTGCTGCAGCAGTTAAAAGAGCATTCGCGATGCTTGCAAGTTGTTCCTCTTCTTCAAACAAAGACGAATTTCAAATTTTACTATGTAAAATCAGTCAAAATCCGGATGCTGACCCGATGCTGACCCTTCAACTGATGATCTACCGGATGCATCTCCTGAGCATGAAACTCATCCTGTAGCAGAGAATGAGCAAGAGTCACATGACAATAGGAAGGCCATTATAATGAAACAAAGGAAACGCAATACTAACCTTCAACTAGTGCCTGCAGCGGCAGTTCTCTGTCACCAACAAAGCTCACAGAGGCAATGTTTGACAGGCTCAAATGTCTACATGAGGATGAGCTTTCTTCTCTAGCTGTTATAGTTGAGACTTGTGGAGAAATGAAAACCAGAAGACGCAATGATGTCGAACCAGTTATGACAGAAGTACCCAGTCTAGATGAGTTTCTGGTGAAGCACATCTCAAAACTTGAAAAAGAAGTTCAGGAAGTAAAGAAAAGTAATGCTGCACTAACGGATAGCAGAAAGTCAGGAACATGGGAAAACAAAGGTGCTGCACTTGAGGATATCAAACCAGTTGTCACTGAGATACCCAGTTTAGACAAGTTTTTAGTGAAGCACATTTTGAAATTAGACGAGAAGTTCATTAAGCAAAGCAAAATAGTGCTTTACTAGAGGACAAGAGAATGTCAGGAGCAATGAAGAATGAGGATGTTGAAAGGAAGCTATTTGATAAAGATGAACCAGTTATCACTGAAATACCTAGTCTAGATAAATTTCAGGTAAAACATGTCTCAAAATTCGAAAGACAAGTTGAAAATGGGAAGAGTATAGAATTAAATCTGGATATTAAAATCCAAAATGAAAACATGAAAGCTAAATATAATAGCATTACACTGTCATGTGGCCGCATCCCGACTCAAAAAGGAGATGAATGCAACAAAGAGAACAAAAATCAGCTTCCTGTAACTGTATACACAAAACAGATAATTTCGAGTTTAATGAGATAAAACTGAGGTTTTAAACATCACCATTCCAGTCAGTTTAGATCAGGTCTTGGTAAAGCATGTGTCTAGACTTGCGAAGGAGAAACAAGCACCGAACGTAACTGAAGTTGTAAGAACAGAAACAAAACCAAACAGCAGTCTGAACAACTAGGAAACTTAGATGAAATCCTGATGAAACATCGATCAAAGCTGGAGAAAACCAAGCTGTCTGCAACCCAAGAGTCAGCAGACTATGTCAAGTGTGAAACTAGCAGAGAAGCTAAGGAGTTAGAAGCAGCATGGGGTGGCTTGAATTTGGGGATTCCATCCGGTTACCATCTATCGAGGATTGAATGAGAAGAGGTACATTTAACTTTTTGGGTTATACAAGAGCCTATTACCTGTCAAATTACACCTTTCTTTGCCTGTAGGCTGCTTGGAGGAAGGCTGAGGAAGAAGAACGTATGCTAGAAATGGGACAATGAGGAACACATCTCACATGTTTACTTCCCTCTACAGTCTTTTCTGGGGTATCTTTTGGTAAATTCTGTTACTTAGCTTGAAACCTATCAATTCTTCTGATGCTTTATCTAGTACTTTTACTACGTTTTGATAAACAATAGTGCAATCAATTTTTATTGCAATTCATGTTGCAAAATGTCATGACTTCCAATAAAAACATCTGATGAACTATCATTTTTTAGGTATTTCATTCTGAACAACATTAGTGCAAACCTTTCTATGTACATTGCGTTACAGAGTGATTGGTGTGACAAATAGCTCAAATGAGGTGTAACCCCTGATATAGAATGCATGGTAAAAAAAACAAATCAAAACACACGTTGAAGTGGGAAAAATGTGTTTCAGTATAGAGCATCTCTTAATGAATTAGGTAAATACTCTTAATAACAAGGCACTTCTTCATGGATTTGTCTCTACTCTTCATAAGAATTTGATAGTTAAGCGTACTCATCTTCCAGTAAGAATCTTTATAGGATTAAAATCATGAGACCAATAATATGGAATGTCAAACAAAGCTAACAATAACATAATGTAACAGAAGCAGAAAAATGTAACAGAATGCTTTAGAAACAAAAAATCAACTTTGTTACAAAATTACATCTCAAGCAAAGGTTTTTTTGCCCAATAACTTTTCCATTTACAATTTATTCTTATTTTTTGAAGGGTGGAGGATACTATCTTGAGCACATAATATCTCAAATTTCTGTTAATCAGGACACTGATGTTCCTCGAGATTTTGTAAATCCTACTTATTAAAACTGATCAAAACTCACGAAGCCTTAGACTCCTTAACCTCTAAGCTCGAAAAACTATAAATAATAGGAGAAAATCCCATGAAATATTCCAAAAGAGACAGGATCTATTGCAAATTAAACATTATTAATCCTGACCTCACTATTAAAGCACAAGATTTAAAATATACTAATTGGGAAAGAGATGAATGTACAATGCACATCAACCAATTATTAAATCTTGGTACTATACAAATGTCTGCCTCTAGTTATAGAAGCTCTGCTTTTATCCTTAACAAAGGAGCTGAACTAGAAAAGAGGACAGTCTAGAATGATATTTAATTATAAATGCTTAAATGACAATTGTCATGAAGATGGTTATAAAATACCAGACAAATACTAAATACTTAACAAAATTCAAAATGGTATTCCAAATTTAATATGATATCTGGATTTCGGCAAGTCAACATATATCCTGATTCTATATAATGGAGTGCATTCTCTTGTCCTAAAGGACACTTCGAATGACCAGTCATGTCATTTGCATTTAAGGTAGCCCCTCAAATCTTCAGGAGAAAAATAGATAATATCTTTTGAGGGATATGTTCATTTACTTGTGTTGTTTACATAGATGATGTATTAGTATTTTTCCAAAACCAAGGAAGAACACTATGCACATCTTCATATAGTATTTAACTTATTTGATAAACACGGTTTAATAGTTTCTAGAAAGAAAATGAAACTAGCTGCCATTCATATAGACTTTCTTGGAACAGAGATTGGATAAGGAAAAATTTTTCTCCAAGCTCACATCTCTATCAAAATACTTGACATTCCTGACAAGATGGAGGATATAAAAACTCTTCAATCTTTTCTAGGACTTTCAAATTATGCTAGACCTTATCTGAAAAATATAGGAAAAATAAGTGATTCTCTATATAATAAAATTTCAGCAACTAGACAAAGATATGATATAAATCAAAACTATGGTAAACAACTCTTGGTACTTACTTTACCCCTTGATTCTAATTACTTAGTCATAAAAACAGATGGATGTGAATTAGGATTGGGTGGAGTTTTATTTAGAAAACTATCTAAACATGATCTTAAAACTTCTAAATCCTTATGCAGATATGCATGCATTGGGAAAATATAAAGAAAAAAGGACACCTTACTTCATTAAAGATTATAAAGTCTTAGCAGTGATTTACTGTCTTGATTCTTTCATGCTATTTATTTGTAGCATGCAGGAAATCACTATAAGAATAGATTGTGAAGCCATAGTCAAATATATAGTCAGCAATCGAAAGAAATTAGAAAAAGATTAGGATCCAAAAATTGTGTTTGCCGATACTATTATTAATAGAGGATTACAAATCAATTGGGAACATATAAAAGGAGCCAATAATTCTCTAGCTGATAGACTCTTTCACTAATATCATATGTTTTGTTCACAGGAAGAAGAACTAAATCGAAGTGTCCTTCAAGACAAGAGAATGCAGTCCATTCTATAGAGTCTAGATGCATTTGGGCTTGCCAAAATCTAGATTTCATATCAAATTTGGAGTACCATTTTGAATTCTGAATTTTGTTAAGTAGTTGGTCTTTCTCTAGTATTTTATAAACAATTTTCATTTAGGCGTTTATAATTAAATATCATTCTAGACAGTCTTCTTTTCTACTCAGCTCCTTTGTTAACAATAAAAGAAGGGCTTCTATGTCTAGAGACAGACCTTTGTATAACACCAAGCCTTAATAATTGGTTGATGTGCAGTGTACATTCATCTCTTTTCCAATTAGTATATTTAAATCTTCTGCTTTAATAGTGAGGTCGGGATTAATAATGTTTAATTTGCAATACATCTTGTCTCTTTCCCAATATTTCATGGGATTTTCTCCTATAATTTCTAAGTTTTCGAGCCTAGAGATTAAGGAGTCTAAGGGTTCCGGAGTTTTGATCAGGTTTAATAAGTAGGACTTACAAGATCTTGAGGAACATCAGTGTCCTGATTATTTAACAGATCCTCGTGAGGAGGACTTTCACAGCCAAGTAAAACTAGTTTTCAAGATCTTGTTTACAAGATCCTTTGTCTTTGCAGGAACAACTTTCTGTTGGGTTGGTTGGGTGCAAAGATAATTAGAGAAAGCGTGCAAAGAAATGTTCCATCACAACAAAAACTAATGCAAGGATAATTAGGACAATCACATAGATTCATATGACATGAAATAACCAACCAAAGTTGTCAGAAGGATAATATGAATAAGCAAAGCTTTCCAGGTTCCTAAGAAGATGTATATGGTAGAGCACCATGAAGTCGACCCAATATGCATAAATGATGAAGTTCCACAAGTAAATTTGTATCTCATCTTCTTTTCATTTTTTTTTTTCCAAGTAGTAAGACCCTAAAGGATGTATATGGTATAGCACCATGAAGTCGACCCAATATACATAAATGATGAAGTTCCATGAGTAGATTTGTATCTTTTCTTCTTTTTGATATTTTTTATCCAAGTAGTCAAACCCTAAAGGTGCCTTCAGTCTAGTCCCTCTATGCAAAATCCATGTGAAGAGCCATCAAATTTGCTTCTTTAAATCCAATTGTTAAACCAAGAGTCTTCATATGAATTTGGGTGAAGGATCTCTTTGTTCTAGTTTTGTTCATCTTCCATTGGCAAAATAAAAACATGTAGTAACAATTAACATATAGAAGACCTTACATTATATCACTTCACAAAAACGTTTACTTTCATTTACAGAATCATATCTTAAACATGTCAAAGGTTGTAGAATCAATATTACAGGATGATCCAAAAAAAAATAAACAAAAGTCCAGATTTACATTTAGATCACTTTTGTTGAAGTGCACAATACAAAGTACACAAAGTACACACATCATTTTCTTTTTAAGCAGAGCATGGACTAACAAGTTAATGTACATGAAACAAGTGCAACAAAATAAATTGTACAACTTGTGGTAATAGAAAATGTGTCCTATGAAAAACATAAACATCCAAAGCAGGGATGAGAGATCTTACCCAATCGCAAAAGGGGACTAAATATTTATATGAAAATTATAACCTCTGCATGTTTCTATTCCATGTAGAGTTCATCCAACACCAAACTATAGAATTCAAATGCTTAGGCAATTCCATGTAGATATATCAAAGACCATCCATAAATTGTATTTTGTAACTTCGTCAGAATAACCAAATGCTAAATAAGATTTAATTTTCTAGGACCTGAACAATAAAGATACATATAGTAGCTATCTATTTAGAAAATGTCAAACATTATTGGGCAATAACATCATTACCCTTTCTATTTGATTTGAGTTCTTCAAATTCCTTATTTCTTATAGGTGAATACTTTATGGACCATAGAATATCTTATTTTAGTGCATATTCACACCAATCACATAATTATACTATTATGCCTATACAGCAAGGCAACTATACATATTTTAGTGGATACCTAGATTACCAACAAAAAAAAAAACTATACATATTTTAGTGCATATTAGAATGACATAACAACTAAGCTTTGTCAATATATGACAGTGCAATTGAATGAGAAATGAATATAATTTGTTGACATTGGATTATTGATAGGGGTGCAATCAAGCCAAGCCAAACAGTATGACGCTCAAGCTCGGATCAATTAGCCTTTCCCTACGCTCGAGTGCGGTTCAAATTTGATTCGAGCTTTAATTCTTAAGCTCGAGTTCAGTTCGTAATGAAATTAAAGAGTTGGCGAACGGCTCAAGCTAAGCTCGAAAATAGCTCGTTTAAAAATTAAACAAGCTTAGTTCGAGCTCGGCTCATTAAACAAGCTTGAGTTCGAGCTCGCTAGGCACATAATCGAGCTCGAATTCAAGCTTGTGAAAATCACCAACAGTGAAAATCAACCGCATATCATGAAAATTACCTATAAAAATGAATACTTAACATGCAAATGAAAGCCACCAAGATTACAATAAAATTGTTATCCATGCCAATGACATTACAATAGAACTCATGATTCAGTTCAGAATCAAATACAAAAATGACAACAAACGAATGGATTTGAACCAAAAAACGTCAATTGGTCAAACACTCAAACTCTACCATCAAACAATGCAAAAAAGTCATGCAAACCACAAAAGAGAATGGAGATCATCAAACAATGCAAAAAAAGTCATGCAAACCACAAAAGAGAATGGAGATCAGGGATTGTCGGTGTCGGACTAGTGGGGATTCGATTTGGAGACAAGGGATTAGACTGTTGCTGCAAGACTATTGGTCACTTGTGAGAGTTTCTTTGCAAGCGACAGCAACGACGAGGCGACGAGAGTTTCTCGGGAGACGGCTGATCTTCTAAGGGTCGGTGGCAATGGCGTTAGCGAGGTGACAGATGGGTAAGGCTAGGGTTTGGCGATAGCAAACTGTGCACAAAAGAGAGAAGTTTAATTTTGTCTTTATAACTTCTCTTTTGGGGTTTGGAAGGTGATATTTAAATGAACCACTTAACGAACATGTTCATGAGTCTCTTAACGAACACATTCGTGAGTCTCTAAACGAACATGTTTGTGAGCTCACGAATTAAATACCGTTAAGCTCAAACTTGGCTCATTAACTTAATCGAATGAACTTTTTTTTGAGCCAAGACCCAAATAGTTCGCGAACAACTTGGCTCGTTTACACCATTTATGGATATTCACATTACCTTAATTTATTTTAAATGTCCACTTCAGATATACTCCATAAATAACTGGTCAATATGCGCTTAGCCTGCATTCATTTACCTTGCCTAAAAGTTTGCCTGAAAGAATTTGATCTACAAATACTCATTGAAAGATTAATACTTGATCTCTTAGAAAACATTTTTCTTTCAAATCCACGATGTTGTTTAGATCTAGTCTTCGTTAAACATCTGTCGTGTCATGTTAACATAGTAACGATGCTCATGAAGTACTTACTATGATCTTCATTTAATTTAATAAAGAGTTTGTTAAAACGGCTTGCTACATAAATCCTTATTATCTCCTCTATTTTCAAGATTAACTCACCAAACTATTTTGTAGGCATCTTTTAACAGTTTCATATCTTGAACTATGTAATTGAAATGAATTACTTGGACAGTGAATAAATATTTGGCAACGGCAAGAAGTTTATCAGAATAGCCTTAAAGTGTAAGGGTAAACCAGTGGAATCATGTTTCTAGAAGAATAGAACTGCACTGAATAGTCTGACTTCATTAATTTAGAACAGAATGCCTCGGTATAGTTTCAAAAATGAAACAACAGGTGGAAACTAATATATCATTTACAAGCATAGCCCATTCTCAGAAATGACTATGAACTTAAAATTCCTTTCGAAATTGAAATTTGTACAGCCTAATTCGACAAGGATGTAAGATCCATCACAAGAAATCAGCAGACTTAGAATGATCAAACCTGTGAATTGAAGGTGTATGCCATATTCCATGAAGCTTGGTGTATAAATTCAGACGCCTTGAATTTCAATTTTTCATTCTTGGAAATATAATAGACGCATATTATTGCTTCACAAAGTTTAAAGAGGAATCGGATCCTCAAATTGTATTCTCCGGGAATCACCATGAGAACTTAACTAAGACCATACACAGGTCAAATTTCAATCTTCTGAAAAATGAAAGCAGATTTTCTCAAGCTGTAGGGGCTGATCACCTCCAAGTAAATCAGGATTCATTTCCATTGCTAATCGGAAATCATGTGAGGAAGCATAATAGCACCCATTTGATGTTTGTGCTTGATCCAACTGCCAAAAACCTTTCATGTTAGGCAAAATACTTCCGTGTGCACAATATATCCTATTCGAACTACGCCTAGCCCTAGCAAGGTTCATGCAAGGTCTGATCAACCTTCTCAGGAATGCATCCATCCCATGATTTAACGCATTAGCACAATCAACTGACAACCCAAGGCCTCCAACCTCCAACTTCCTCTCCAACCAAACCCTCAAGGCCCTTGAATCTGGTAGTTCAGAAGTATGATGACAGCTATCAAGTATATTTGACTGCACACCTCGAAAGCTCGATGAGAAGCCACCAGAAAAAGATTTACAAGCACGATCACCAGCAGTTGCTAGAATGCCTAGCGGCGGCCTCAGAGGACTTCTACTCTGGACACTTGGGCTACATCGAAATTGATCAACCTCTTCCCCATCCTCCACAGATGTTAGTGCTTTGCTGCCAATAGATATCAACTCTAGGGCACTTTGCTGCTCTCTTGACCTCTGCAAATCACAAGAATTAGTGACTTCTTGAACATGTCCTGGAGGAATTTTTCCATAAGGCCCAAGTAGGCTAGATCGCTCGGCTAATCTTCGATCCCTACTGCTTATGGATGATCTTCCCCTTCGAGGTGATGGAGGAACGGTTTCACCAATGCTGGAAATTTTTGATGTACGCGAATTTCCTGTGAGTGTCTCTCTGCTAGGAGGAGCAAGTGCGAGACAAACATTGCTGAGGATCGATCTGATGAACAAATTATGGAGGGCAATGTTTTCTTTCCCGATAATACTATAACACAATTTCTCAAATTCCAACTTGCTGAGTCTCAAGTTGAGTAATCTCTTGAGGTTATAAAAGTACTTCTCAGCTCGTTGCCGGCCGAGCTTCCTAAACAGCTGAGATTTCAGCTCAGCAGTATCGATTCGGGAGAACTGCTTGCAAGTTGCCATTTTGACCTCTTAAACGTTGAGAAAAACGCAAGCCCAACTCAAATCCTGATGGGAGAAGATCAAAGCTGCACAGAATGTAGTAGATTATGAAATGGGGGGAAATTGCAATACCAAAGCGCGCTAGGATCAAAATTGAGATTAATAAAGAGCAGCGACGATCAAGGAGAAGAGCGATCGATTACGGATTGAGTAAGCGGCTTCAAAACCCTAGATTAATCCAAATCACTCAAGATTTCGAAGATGGAACTCGGATTGCACAAGAACCCTACCGGAAACAAGAACAGCGGACCAAAGCGACCAAAAAAGAGAAACAACAGAAAATCGAAGTGCGACTGAGAGGATTTAGCGAATGGGAGTATAAAAATCCAACCTTGAAGACGGAGATCTTGTGGATTTCGCACTCGATCGCTGAAATTGGGGTAAAAAGTTACAGAAGTTGGCCCCCTTTCTTATTTAGGTGTGGGAAATTTTTCAGAAAGTTACCTAAGTATTTCATCAATCTTAAAACCCTCCTTTCTTATTTAGATTATATAAATTGGCCACGAGAAAAGAGTTACAGATAGTAGAAATTAGATTATTAATCAAACCTCAAGTTATACTAGAATAATCAATACAAATGGATTGATGCGTCTACGATGTAAGAAGGATAAATAATTAAAATTACTAATAAACATTTGAAACTATTTTGGATGTATATTAATTGAGAGTTGGTTATTAAAAAGGTTTAGATTCTTAATTAAATAGTATGATTTCAAGTGGGTATATACGTAAATATTTTACGAGACAAATATCATGTTCATAATTTTAAATAGGTAAAATTATTTGCTCAATCAATAAGATGATTTAACGACATTAAAAAAAATAACAATTTAGTATTTATATAGAAACTATGTTAAATTTAAGATTTAGTATTTATATTATATATAAACTACTCAGTATTACAATATGTAAAAGTTAGATGATAGTTGTTACAAATATGTTTAGTATTAGTTTGAAATTTAGAATTTAAGGTTTAGGACATCGGAGCAATATTTTATCAAAATAATTTCTACAGCTATTAGAAAATCATTTTAATAAAGTTTAAAATAATTTAACCAAATTGGTAAATAGTATTTTGATATAATAGTGTATATCCTAAATCCTAAGCCGTAAACTCATACTAAACACATTGTACCAGCTATTGAGTAGCTCCTATACATTGTAGCAGCTATTGGATAGCTTCTACACATTATAGTAGCTATCAAGTGCTAGTACACATTGTAGCAACTATCGAGTATTGGTACATATTATAGCAGTTACTGAGTAACTTCTACATAGTATAAATCTTAAATCATAAACTTATCCTAAATACGTTATCACAACTATTGAGTAGCTTCTATATGTTATAGCAGCTACCCAATAACTTTTACAGGTTGTACTACTACTGTGTAACTTCTGATGGAGCGCGTGGGCCCGGTTAGCACAGAAGAGTTGGGAATCTTGCAAAATAGATATAACCTTTCTCGTGCACAATTAAACTTTACCAAACACAAATAATTAACTTAAAACAGAAATTAAAAGAAGTACGAAACACAATAGTTTACTTGGATCGCAATTAGAGAATCGCTACTCTAAGATGGTTGAAGCTCTATCACAATCTCCTTCGTCGGAGGTGGAGAAGCCTCATACAATTCGTTGAAGCTCGGAAACTTTGAAAGCATAATTACAGAGAAGTTGTGAGTATTTAGAATGAGAAAAATAGTTGAACTAGAGCTCTATTTATAGCTCTAGCAAGTTTTATCTTTGGGCTATTCCGTGCGCCTGGACCGGTCCAGGTGCCCCCAGGTGGTCAACCTCTTTCCCTTGAATCGGCTCGTCAACGGCCCACAGATAGGGTTTTATACAGAGGTTCTTGTACCAATTTTGGAGCGTAAGGAATGACAATTGTGGAGCAAGACAGTCCGACTAATGAAGGTCAAATGGCCGCATCATTATGATGAGGAGGCCACGTGGGAGATGGAAGATGTCATTCGGACACAGTACCCGCATCTCTTTACTGAATGTGC
>JBBPFP010000053.1:4114737-4129542 GCA_037974795.1 Kaempferia galanga | reverse complement strand
TTTTTTGGTTGGGGAAAAAAAAAAAAAAAAAAAAAAAAAAAAAAAAAAGACAGCGCTTTAGACTAGGTAAATTTAACGAGGGTTATTCTACATATTTATTTTACTAATTAAAATATCATTTTAATTAAATTATCACTACTACAAAAGAAAAAATTAAAATAATATAAAATTATCGGTGGGAAAACTAATAACTAGCTTCTATATATTATAGAAGCTATATGCTAACTTCACCGGATCGATCATAACCACATAATATTTATTTAAAATGTGACAAGTGTTAAAATCAAAAGCAAAATATATAAAATTACTATTGTAGAAGCTAACAACGAGCTTCTACAACTCTAAACCCTACCTTCTACACGACATAATTGTATGATAATATAAAAATTACTAGCTTCTACAACCCTAAACCCTAGCTTCTACACGATAGAATTATACAATAATGTAAGAATATTTTACACAGTTCATGTTAAATGGACCTCTCATGTGACTTTAATTGAAAATGAAACCTCCATTTAGCAATTTTGTAAATGATGGATATCATATTTGTCCTTTTATGTTTTAAATTTTTTTAATGTTAAAAATACTTTGGGGACTTTTTCAATTCTTACGATTTGACTAATCCTAAAAGTGATCGATCTGAGCCTATAAAAGTTTTCCATTAACTATCAAAGTAAATTGAAAAGGGTAGATGAGTCCCAGTGGATGGCCTAGCATCACAAGTAATTTAAACTCCTTAGGCGTAATGTACCCCGAGTGAGATTTGAATTCATGCTAAATAGACATGGTTGTACCTCAATTAGTCCCCAGAGCCAACTTTAAGATCATCAAACAAATTTTGATAGTCTAAAAAACGTAAACTTATACCAAATGAACATCATTACATTCCTTTTATATATATGTATCAAAGTGTAGATTTATTTTATACGAATCCAAGCCTTTTATGTAGAAGTGGCAAGATAAGTAGATCCAGCACGAACCATCATGAGTCATGCTTTACATGCCTTTTCAGGTGTGCATTGCAGGAAGTTCAGAGATGCAATAGATTTACCTTCTCACAAATTGGAGTAGGACAAAAAGGGAGCATCTACGAGTGTTCCTTTGACATCCCCAACTTCTACTTCAGCTGAATTTATGCGTCGTTTGACATAGGCGAGACCGACATGATCCCCATCTTTTCGGCCAATCGAGTAGCTTGTAAGCACCCCAACCTGCTCAGAAAATTTCAGCTAGGAGTTTCTATGCAGTTATTGATGAAATCAAACTCAAAATTTGCCATGCCATTGTTTCGATGGCAAATTGTTTATTTCCTCAGCTTGTAAACATCATTTCCAGCTATACCTTATTTCCATCTTGCATGATGGAACTCCCAGGTTCTGCCTGGCCTAACAGTCGAATTCCCCATAGTCGCTGCTTGACGCCATCATAGGTAATCAACCTAGATATGGTCTCTTGCCCTTTATAACATCCTCAAGTATCGAAAAAAGATAAACACACCATGTAAGATTGTCATGACATATCATACTTTTGTGAATAGTACATAACATATATAACAAAATCTAGCGTAAGAAACCTTTGTCTATGGAAACAGCCATTGATAAGCCTGCCTCTAATACATTATAGTCTTTAGTGAGCTCCCTGCCGGGGGCTGGCCTCCCTGCATACAAAGGTGGTATCAGCTGTTAATGTTGAGTCGAGGATGACAGAATAAGAAAGAAGCTAGTCTCTCTTTGCCTATATTATATGCAAGCCGCTTATGATATGACATTTTCACACATTTTAACGATCACTGGATTCAGTATACTCTCTCTTAATATGGTAGGTCTTGTATAATATAATTCTGGAAAAGAATAGGCACCAGAACAAGTTTTTAAACATTGAACACAATATACATATATACACGAAGATAGTGAAATCTGAAAGACAAAAAGAAAGGGATTCATTTACGGTCTGTAGAGATAGTTGAGTTGTGCATGACCTTGAAGAACTCGAAGTCTTTCCCAGGCATTAGTTCCCATTGGAATAGCACCATGAGACAAAAGAGATCTCCAGACGGATCTAGCAGAAGCTGAAGATAGCATGAATGAAAAACCATCTTTAAACAAGATACTGCCGACCCCAATGGTCACTGGAGTTCCATTTACCTGCCAGTAGCAATGTTTGACAAGTAGCACACTTCAACATCTATTTGATAATAGAATAATGAAACGCAATAATTATTTCCATATCAAACTCTATGTATGAATAAGCTTAACCGGTCATTACTTTCAAGAATTTGGTCAAAATTAAGAGACGTTAAAAATACAAAAGTAATAGCTGAGAAATATCTCTCTCTTAACAATGAAAACATGTTATTTTATGCTGTGTTTGATTCTTGGGAATTGATCGAGCTGTATGACATGCCAGAGAGGTCGCTTGAACTGGTCAAGTTGGTCATTCATCCAATAGTTGTATAGGTCAGCTGGTCAATTCACACAAACCTCTAATTGGTCAGTCTAAATAGGCCTATTGGTCACGACAGGTGGATCACGATAGTTAGTTGGTCCATATGTTTGAATCCACCTTTAGCCTAATAGTAAGTACCTTCAATTGTTCAAATTGACTGTAGGGTAGTCATTTCACATCTTCTCTCCTCTATGGCAAGTCATACTCTGCTCATTTCTAGCTCACCTTCGGCACAAACCTCTCCCCCATTCCCACTGTTCAAGATCTCTTATCCATCATCAGGTTTATACCTTCCTCACATCCTCTATAAATCCACCATCTAACCCCAAACTCTCCTTCATTGTACCATGCTAGGAACATCTTCTTATCATTGAACATCTTCATATCATTCCTATCATGAACCCCAGTTGAGAATTTATGGCCTCCCAGATTCTAGATCAGAACAGTTGATTATTATTCTAGCCTTTATGTCTCGCAGAATCCTTTTCACGATAGTCTCGGGCTTCCATTTTATACGTCTCAAAGTGTCAAGCCAATGAAAGGATACCACATGGACATGGTAAAGAGCTTCAAGGGTGAAGAGCTTGTTCTTCAAAAGTGAAGTCTTTGGCTAAAGAGTCATACATCAAGCTCCTTTGTCTAACACTTAAATAGTGACCCAAACATTGTGTGCACTGTTACTAACACAAGTAAACTTGTTCCACAAGAATTTTTTATTTAGAGTGCTCTACTAAAAATAAATTTATCATGCACTCATTAATACCTTAGTCCATGATCAGCCAATTTTGTATCGAAGTTAATTATAGTTATCACATGATGACTTCTTCAGATAAATCTATAAAATAATTAAAACTAAATTAAATGCATTCTCCTCTTCATCTTTGGGCAGGAATCCAAGTTAATCATTGAGGTGGGAGAGAAGCACATAATATCTACCTTACTAAGTTAAAGGCACGACTATGTTGATTTGTTTGCTTGAAAAAATAAAATTGGAGCAATTTCCTACCTTGCTAATTAGCATTAATGCAGGTTCAAACAAAAAGGTGGTCTTGTCATCTCACTTCAAAACGAAACTAGACAACCATGCATACCCTATACGAGAATTCTACAAGCAGATTTTGGATGGTAAAGGCAATATAAAAAAATTAAAATTTCATTTACTCTATAAACTTTTACTATCTTGGAAGGAAAACCAACAATAACAGAAAAAAAAAATGTAGAACTAACAATGAAGAAAACAAACCAGACTAAGTTTCCTAGCTGACATGTATAGCACACGTCCATAGACCATTTGACAACATAATTTTCAGCGCAATTATAAACAAGCAATATGATGGAGATAAAAGGATATTCTTCTATATTTTTATATGCAAACAGGTCATTTACGCTGTAGTGTCGATGTGTACCATACGGTTGCCCAACAAGATCTCCAAGATTTAACATTTCCATTACCTTAATAAAATCACATAGTAGAGAAGTTTTTATCAAGCCACAGAAAAAAATATATGGAAAGATAAAAAAGAGTTCATCTAACTCAAGAATGATGCCACAACTGTACTGCTCTTAGGTCCCATCAGCGTAAAAAAATATGTTTGCTTTGTGATGTCATGAATTTCCACTTTATCAGCATAGAAAATGTACCTGGACATGAAATCAACAGCAATTTAAACAAACTCTTTGAATATGGAAGGGCAACAAAATATATGGTAACAAAATCAGGTCTGCCCTAGATCCTAAATAAAAAACAGGTAGATACTGGTAATCTATCTTTATTCTTTATATTCATCCAAGATCTGGTACAGCTTTATCATGGCTAAGTTGCTAAAGATTTTTGCAGGTTCTAGTAATATTCATGCACAAAGTACTATGGGCATAGTATTTTCTTAATGTATTTATAGGCTATTTGCACATAAAACCTCCAATTTCAATCCCACTCTGGAGGAAAAAAGGTGAGGGCGGCATAGGCTTTGACATCCACCATCAATAAAGTCTGCACCTATGAACATGCACATTAATTATATTTGCACCAAATAGTTAAAGCAAACGGGGTTCATGGTAAAAAAGCTATTTGTTCCAATAACAAGACCATCAGCAGTTCATGTAAAAATGACCTGTGTTCTATAAGTTGGAGTATTAATAAAAACGATAACTCCCAACAAAGCCAGACTCCTACCAAGAAGCATTATATGGGGTATGGCTAGGGAAAAAAAGGTGAAAAAAAGAGTACATGGAGTAAACCTAGTGTGCCATTACAAGAACAATCAGGGCAAGCTAATGGATGATGTTGCTTCAGATAATACCCAACAAAGTGAAATCCTAATCATGTAACCCAAACAACAGAATCTATTTTGACTTACAGCTTCTTGTGGACCATCCCCACTTCACAAGCACAGTACGCAAGCAACTTCACATAATTTATGGGGGAGAATAAACTAACGAAGTGATGACTTTCCTAGATATTGTATGAGAGAAGGGTGTTCATTAATTTAAAACTAATCTCCAATTTCTTATGTGAAGTTTAATATGGAGGCATATCCATGCTCTACTTTTTGCCTTCATCACAATATCAATTATCAAGCTGGAATTCTGTGTCAATAAGACATTTGCTCTTCACCAATAACATCCCAGCAATTTCCCACTTCAACATATTATGCCCAGTAATCATTGAGATACATGTTATATTGAGGAAGGAGGCTAGACAATCGTACTCTTGTAGATGAAAGGCTAGCTAGCATTCATTTCTTATGATGGAATTCATTTTAATAGTATGGAGAAAAGTTTTATGAGCCTTCAGTTGTTGCGGTCCAACTGCAATCCTTCAAAATGACAAGGCTGAAGGCTTTTAGAATAGCTGGCTATTTTGGAAAACAAAAGGGATGAGACACATTAAGTGAATAAAAAATATGAGTATATAAGGTGAAATAGGTATAATTTTGCATGTGAAACAAAGCTATCACAAATCTAGATTGTTTAATGACAAAAAAAGGGATTTATCCATGGACCCTAAGAGATTCCTCACCTCTCACCAATGTTAAAATAAAGAGAACCTTAGCTCCTCAATTGTAGCAATTGTAGGCTTGTAGCAAAGGTGATTATGCTCACCCCAGGCACCCTCACACTCCATCCCCAAGTTATGGAAGTAAATCACGGGGTCAACTTATAGCCGACCGCCAAGTGGCTAGGGCGTGGGAGGAGTACCTTAGCTCCTCAAGAACTTAGTATATGTTGATGTTGATTAAAATGGCGAGAGTTACTTGGGTCAATTCCTCAAGATAGTTTCCTCTACCTATATGTATACTATCTTATTATCACTAGACATTTACACCTCTAAGTTTGGAATGTTTATAGGAAAGTATATTAATCAATTAATAAACAGATTCTACTACTCCCTCTCAAACTTATTTAAAGAAATTAATTAATTGTAGGAGCATTATTTAATTTGAATCTTAAAAAATAAAATCTAGTTGATCTCAATAGGATAGTATAAGAAATAACGCTCTCATCAATTGCATGACACTCATTTTGGTGTTAGAGTTTGTTATGTTTTTGTACTTTGTAATATAATTTTAATTAAATTGACTTTTAATTGCCGTAGGTTTATATTTTTATAATTAAACCATGTTGAAGTGTGATGAATGTCGGCACGGCACAAAAGCAAAACTGTACCCATTCCAGCCATTGAGTTAAACTGAAATATAGGGGATGATACTTTAACCCTTGATCCAGCATATTTGTCATGAATTATAAATTGATTTTCACAAAGGTACTCTTCATTTTCTTAGTCTCTATTTAATAAAGAGAAAGAAAGCATGGACTCAATTACAATGCCCAACCCAAAAGGTCTCATCAAACTAAAAGAAATGAGGTTTAAGACTGGTATTATGTCAATCAGATGCAATGAAGCAGTTCTACAAATTCTGTTAACAAGTTACTAACAACAAGAGAATACAAGAAACTCTGAATGATAATGTATCCAGCAAATTCTTGACAGAAACAAATAAATTCATTTAAAAGAAACAACTTTATTCACACAATGGTTCAGTTACAGCTGATAATAATGCTGTATACAGCTAGAAGTGATTAGGTACAGAGAGAATGACTGAATGATAATTGATGCTGTATAACAAACAATAATGGAAAAGTGCACGAAAATGATTGATTATTTGAGAGAATTATAAAATACAGAATTTCATACTTGTTAAGCATTTCAGTTATGCTTTTGGAGGTAGAAGGTGACAGAAGTAACAGAACTGCATTCTTCTGAAGAAAAGAAAGACAATAATATAGTTATAATTTTTATCAAAATATGTGGAATGAAGAAACTATCCATTTAGAGTAACAGCAATAAATCAGAAAACAAACCATAACCCACGCATGAGCAATATCAATTGTTCGAGCTGTTGCAGTAACCAAAACAGTATCACAACCCTGCATATCACTTTTTCAGATATTACCAATCACAATAAACAAGCTGTTAGACCATTTTAAGAAATAAACAGATTGAAAATTTTAATTACCTCTCCTTCAGTTAGATCATCAAACTTTGCTGTAGATTGGTTGTGAAGAAACTGAACTCTATCTTCACCAATTACTGAAGATTAAAGAAATCATAACAAGCTAACTAGCAGCAAAGAGGAACAAAAGGGTGCAGCTAAATCTCACTAATTTATAGACTGGATTTTCTGGGTGTTAAGTAAGAAGTTGAATAGCTAAAAAAAATAGTCTAACAGAGAGATTAATAAAATCAATTAATACTGATGTTATAGGAAACCCTGTCATCCATGTAGTTTGAGCACATCTAGGAAAAACAAACAATTGTGATATTTACAAAAAGAATGCTGATAAAAGTAGCAATATATTAACAATTTAAGAAGGTGCTAATTTATATTGGAATTGATAATTCACTTAGGTTGTCGATAGATAGGAAAAAACAAAGCCCATCTAGAGAATAATTATTTCATGAAAAGCACAACATCTTCAAACCCAACTTTTCAAGTGATGTTCTCTGAAACAAAAGTAAATCCAATAAGGGATTTTGGAAGGAGCATTGCTACCTCTTGCTCTAGATCACTGAGCTTGTCCATGTGAAGTGGAAGAAATCCTCCATCTAAGAGACTAGGTACTTTGGCTTAGATCGAGTTCTCAGTTCAGTTGAACTTTAACATAGTACAAGAGCAAGAAGTCTAGGGTTGGAATCCCAATTATGTCAAAAAAAAAAAAAAAGGATGTACCTGTGAGTTATGATGATCGTGAGGGAGTATGCTAGACTCCATACTTATTAATGCCACATGAGCATAAATATAAATTTCTCTCCTTCCCAAAACAGTACAAACTCAAACTTTGGTAGTAACTTTATCATCATACTAAAACAGATTAAAGCCATCATAACCTACAACCTGCATATCACAGCCCTTCCCCATTACATATTTCACTACACTATCAACCACACAATTACTCCTAGTAAGATAAAGTAAAAACAACACAATTACTTAACTGCTCAATGCCAACTAACAACTTCACAAACCATGGAGCTAACAACTTCTTATCCAAACTGTAAGATTGAAAAAAAAAAGAGCTTTTGACATGTGGTACGAATATTGATATCTCTGTATGCCCATCAACATATATTGGTTCACCAATGAGAGTTGGCCTTAATAGGCACCATTGAAATCAATCAGAACTCATACAAGCATAAGATAAGGATACATAAATGTTCCTAAGTTCTCTCATATAGGATCGTCATATGCATTAGAGCTATAATAAGTTGAGAATATGACGAACCTCTATCAAAATCAATCTCAACTAAAATCTCCCACATATCCTAATAATTATGAGCTTTATTTTATTTGTTAACGCTAAATCAACTGATACTGGCTCTTAATCGCTCTAGCATCATAATCATCATCTTGGGTTGTACGTGTATAGTGTTGTCCATATGCCCCTCACACATTAAGCTTAGGTGTTAAGAGTAAAGGGAACATAAGTTTGACCATCACCTGATGCATCTCCATTAATATTGCCTCTACAGTGTTGCATTGTTGTCAACAACTCAACATCAATATCATCTCCATTATCGAAGTTCAATCCTTTACTCATCATTATTTCTTTGGTTTTCTTCTCTTGTTTATATTTTGGGTAAAATTAATAAAACAGCTAGCAAAATGTTATGACATCAAAATCAAAAGAATTAGCAAACTAGATGGTAGCCCACATGAAAATTTTGCAGCAACAGTCGCAAATCTTTGGAAAAAATACCTCTTAAACGCCCAAAATGTGATAGGTCTGCGATCTACAAGGGGAAGAACCATAAAAGCTATTTAGTTCAAACAAGAGACATTAATATAATTTAGTTCAAACATTAATCTAATATAATAAAATTTATGAAATATTCATTATACTTTTATATATTTGAATATAAAATCACAAAAATAATATCATGTCAAACTTATACAAGTTAATAAATTATTCACGAATTTTGTCCATGAATATTAACAACCAAGTTTACCAATGTTCAAGTTGATTTATTTAATTTATTTTTAAATATCAAACGAATATAACCAGTTCTTATAGAGTTGAATATCAAATTTGTTCATAAATATTCTGTTCGTTTATGTTAAAAATAAAGTATTCTTCTTTATTTTTCTCTACACAATCCTTTACACAAGAGGTCTATTTATACACAAACTAGGAATTCTTTCAAGGGAAAGAATCCAACTAAGGAAACTATAATAAGGAAAGAGTCTAGCTAAGGAATCTTAATTAGACCTAATTGACAACTACCTAATTAACAAGATATATTAGTTAATATATACAGATAAATATATATTAACTAATATGTACAGATAATAGTTTCATTGTTGCACATAGTATTCTCATGATTGGTAGCTGTGTTACTTGTTAGTAAACTAATACTTTTCGATGCACTCAACAGCATTAACTTATTTGTTTCCCTAGTAAGCCTGTTTTGGTCTCAATTGTTCTATATAGATTTACTTGAATCTCTTCCTCACTTGCCAATCCATCACTGGTTACAGACTACCAAAACATGTTCGTGTAAATTCATGGTGTTCCACTGTCAAGGCATCATAGGAGTGTCATCATAATTCTAATTGGGTTGTGCTCATGTGAATTAGACCTGATTAGACTAAATTACTCCAATTAGATGGGAAAAATAAAAACAGAAAAAAAGACAATGTGAAGACAGCCTACTTCAACCAAAAAGTGATTACTAGAGAAAAACATCTTTGCAGGCAGGACATGTTTAGAGGTAGTATGCGCAATTTTAGAACTCAAAAGGGATCAATTAGGAAGTTCTTGGTATTGGTTTGTTACTCTAAGGCCTCATTTAGCGTGAGAATTTTCTTTTTTATTCCATGGAATTTGATAGGGGGAAAAAATAGTTTCTTTTCATGGATGATGGACCATACGATTTGTTGGGATTTAAAATCTCACGAAGAGATGAGACTGAATGTTTCTGATGGCTCAGAACTAAGCTTGCAAATAAGTTTCAAAACAGTACAATCTTGTGAACTGATATGAGCATGGTTGTCAATGGTAGTATTAGTGTCGGCATCCCAAAAGTTAATCTGATATTATTAGGGGATTAGGGATATAACACAGTACATTGCAATTTTTTTATACACATTATATTAAAAAACAATGTTAATACGTATTGTTTAGGTTTGATATGACTTCCAAATTGATCCAGTATATTATCATTCCTTTTTTCAATTTTTTAATCATATTATTTAGTTAAACTATTAATATTTATAATTTTAATTAATGATATTATTTCTAATATTAATTGCGTAAATAATTTAGTTGATATGATTACCTAATAATTTAATTCTTTAGATTTTACATTTATTCTAATTTTGATCATCGTTTGCCTTAGTATGCTGTGGTTTTGACGAGCCCTTTCAAGGAATAGAAGTAGACCATGTGCTTCTTCTAGATGGTGTAGATCCTCTCTCTCTAAAGTCAGAGCATGATCTTCTTCAACTATTGAAGGCTCAATAGCAGATTCGGGAACACACCATTGTATAATAACTCTATAAAATCTCAAAGCATGCTTCAATAATCATACAGCTTTCTAATAATAAGTAAATGAACGAACTAAGCGTATGCCCTCTGTCTCACAACGAGAGAAATTCTTGGTAGCAAAGGTTGTTTCATATTATGTCATTTTTAGATACCAACCATGTTGTAAATGGTGGTAGGCGTTGGCGGGGTAGTAAGTGACCGCCTACTTATTTGGCTGCCTAAGTGATTGAATTTTTTTTACTATTTTTTATACATAATATTATAAATGGTTATAATTCTTTATGTAATATATGTAATTAAATTATGTTTATGCATAAATAAGCTTCTTATATAAGGTACAAATAAATATATAAATACAACTAACAAGATAATTAATAAAGATTCATGACCATATTAATACTAAAAAAGTAATATCAATACTTCTACCAAACATTTAAGTTTAAATTCAAAGTTCAATCCAATATGACCGATAAGGAGTAGACTAAACATAACTAATCTTCTAAATAATCTGCATATGTACCATCAACTACATCCATAATCCTCTCATTATCAGATTTAAAATCAACATCTTCATTCTCCTACTTCGATGTATTTAAATTCTCATCAAGCTCTCTAATGGTGATGTACTTTACACTTCTCCTTGGTTGTAGCACTTCATCCGCTCCCTAGGCCTTCGCCACCATTCTCCAAGTCCCTAACCGGGCAACACCTCATCTTCATAACCACCAACAAGCCAACCTTGAGCTTCACTAGCTTGAGAGGATAGAAAAAATATCGCCGCCCATTTCTCTCTCTTCTTCTTCATAAGATTGACGTTGAATTTGACCTATACAATATCATTTAATGTTGATGTCTCGAGCGTATTTCTCTTCTTAGTATGTATTTAAACAATTAGAAAATTATTAAAAACTAATAAAAAGAAAGGATAGATAACATAATTTTTGAATTATTAGTCCTATCAAATTGACTCTAATTTCTTTCCTACCCCAATGAACTACTTGTCAAAGAGAGAAATCTCATTACCATTTTTTGTAAGTTTGGAGCGTTAGCATCATAATTGGACCACCATCCAACTTTAAAAAGTAAAGAGGCATACTTAACTAAGAAATAGGTAAAACAGACATGTATGTTAGTGCATAGAAATAAAAGAAAGAGATGTACAAAGATTAAAGTCATGGTACACATCCACCTTCTTGTATGCTGCGACCGTTATATTTCTTCCAAGGTTTCTGGATTGACTCTTATACTTCAACAATTCATCATTAAAAATGGTGGATTGTATGTCCTCGTTGGTGGGAAACTAATTCATAACATTGGTGTCATTTTGTATGCTTGGAGTTTTGAAGTAAAAAATCGAATTCAACAAGTAAGCGACATAATGAAAAAGATTATCAAGTATATCCTTAGACTTATCATCAATAATCTTCAAAATAAGGTGACATTTTTTTTAGAAGTCTTTTTAATCTCTTCCTTAGCTTGTTTAAGTGCATCCAATAAAAATGCCATTGAGAGCTTTTTGTCATTGTCAACAAGGCGTAAAACTTTTACTATAGGGGTGAAAATATTCAAAGCCAAAGAAATAACATTCTAAAAAGAGATACTTTTTACTGTCGCCTTTGCTGCTTTACCCTTCACACAACTTAATTTTGTTTTGCTTCACTCCTCGGATGTAAATATATGTCTGAATTGATCTTTCTTGCCTTTGAGATTTTCCAAGGTCATAAATAAAGTAGCAAATCTAGTAACCCCGGGCCTCACAATATGGCATTTCTTGGTATATTTCCTAGTAATAGTTGAAGTTCTATGATGTGCATAGATGAATACTGTTAGGGCCTTTGCTTTCTCAAGCATTCCGCTAAACTTGGGTAGCTTTCTAATTTCTTCAAGCATGAGATTGATTGTATGAGTTGCACAAGAGGCCCAAAAAAATTTGAGGTTGTGTAACCTTCAACAACTCCACCGCTGCCATATTGTTTGTCGCATTGTCTATCACTACTTGGACAGCATGTTGAAGGCCAATTTCATTGATGTATTTTTCCACAAACTCAAAGATGTAATTCTCGGTGTGTACCTCTATGGATTCTTTAATAGAACCAAGGAATTAAGTGTCTAGTTTGCAATTAACATATAAATTCATAATCCTTCTCCTCTTGCGGTCTACCCATGCATTGGTCATAATTGAACATCTATTTTTCATCCACCCTTTTCATGCTTTTTTTAGATATAATTTGGTCCTCTTAACTTCTTGCTTCAAAAGTGGCTCTTTTATAAGACATTGACTGGCCATCCGCCTCTACAAATTGTCTAAAGCTTTGATTGTCAACTAAAACTATGATTGTCAATTGCATGTAAAGGAATCCCCACCTCGTAAATCTGGCAAGGTACTCATGCACATCATTTGTAAACTTTAACTTCATTGCATTTGTCTTGCCTTTGTTGGATTGATTACAGATGCCCACTTATCAATAGGCTTGAGATGCTTTGACTTCTTTATATAAGAATCTCCCTCCATTTGACAATCATCAACATCTATATTTACTTCCACCCTCTGTTCTTTTAGTTCTTTCACCCTTTCTCGCTTCTTATTTTTGCTATTTTTAAGATAAGCTCTTATTATTATTATTATTTTTTTTTTGTCTTTATAAGATGCTTTAGGACATGCTTCAACTTGTTCAACAATACCCGCAATATGATGCTTCATCCGATAAAATCCTCCCTTAATAAGCCTCTTACATAATTTGCATGTGATCCTTTATCTTTTTTCTTAGCAATACAACATCTCATAATCCTAAACAATATCAATAGACTTTCGCTCCAATTTCACTTCCGGTTGTTTTTCATTTTCCGCTATTAATCTTCAATAATTAAATAAAAGATAAAAAATTAGAATAAGAACTTATTAAAAATATATAAATCTAACCTATTCTATTGGAAATTTAAGGAAATCAAACTCAAAATTTGACCGCTAAACTAAAATGTTTGTTGCCCCAATCAAAAAGGAAAAAAGCTCATTGAGACATTGCCAACCTTAATTAGGTAGCCCCACATTGTTGATTGCTACAATGTCGAACACGTAGCACTAGATTTTGGCTAGGAAAAGGGGTTACGCACACCAAAGTATTTGTCATTGTCTTTAGTAGGAGGGCAACCAAATCACCCACACCAATAGTAGGGAGGGCACTGCTCCTCTATACAAATAGAGGTACTTGATTCTTCTACCAGATGTGAGGGTCCACAACAATGCAAGAATCCTTGATTATTTTTGTTGGGATCGAATGACCGTTAGAGGAGGGTGAATATCAATTGTTTATGTGCAAGTGTGGTTCTATCAATGGTTCTATATTATGTGCTTAAATAGTCTTAGCATGTTCTGATTAAGGTGAACTAAGCAATACATTCTGCTATTTTTATTATTTCCTTGGATTTTGCTACTTCCCTTTGATTTTTCCTGAGTTTGTATAATTTTGCTTGTTTTCAATTCTGTTCATTTTTTTTGGATGTTAAATAAGCTTTATAGTTGAGCTATTCTAGCTAAATAGATGAAGCATTTGACATTTTCCATATGGACAGACAAGCAAAGGTCAAAGGACGACTTAACGTGCAAGAGTAACGATAGCATTTTTGTTCCACAGGTGGTATACTTCTTGTATTTATGGTTTTATATAATTCCCCTTGTTAATTTTCACTAGAGCAGTTCTCTATTTATAGTTCTGTAAAACATATTATCTTGATAATGTTTATTAGTTTTAGTTAATATGTAGTGTTGGATATACACCTCAAGTATAGTATTAATAGAAATAAAATATATACAACCTCTAAAATTAAGTGATGGAAGATAAAGGATTGGAAGCAAAATATATCTTAGAAGTAGGAGTACAAGTATTAGGTAAAATATATGGTGTCTGTAATACGACATGGGATAAAATGGTATCAATTTGAAAATAATAGCAAAGAGTGTACTCGATGAGTCAAAGGGATATGCACCACTAAGTAAAGAATCTAGGTGGTGGAATCAAAAGTATAAGAAAAAGTGAAGAAAAAATGAACAACTTATAAGGAATTATATATTTATAAGAACGAGGAAACTTAAAAAAATATAAAATAGTCAAGAAAGAGATTAAGAAAGAAGCAAATGAAGCAAAAAAAAAAAAATGAAACATTTGAACGATTATATCAAAAATTGGATATAAAGAAGGGGAAAGAGACACTTATAAAATATGGCACTAGTAAACGATGGAGAAATAAAAGAACGACAAAAGATGTATTTTCATTAACTTTTTAATGAAGGTTTAGGTGACCAACTTAACTTAGGTAATT
>JBBPFP010000053.1:4091955-4102611 GCA_037974795.1 Kaempferia galanga | reverse complement strand
GGAATTTCAAAGATAATAAGTATTTTTCAAAAGAGAATTTGAAAAATCTTCTCAGTCTAACTATTTCAAAATTTTGAAATATTTTTTAAAGCAATTTTTCAAAAAGGGTTTTTTGAAATTTTCTAAGCATTTTGATGGATTTTGAAAAATAAATTTCAACAAGAGATTTTTCAAAACAAATTTATAATGCTAAGTTTTGAAAGAAAAAGATACATATATGTGATCTTTTAATCAAAACTCTCGCTCAACTTGACAAACACTTAGGTCTCTATGTTATCCATAAGGATAATTTTTGTGTCTTAGGAATTGATCCACTTAAAAGAACGACTATAGTAATTTTTATAATATTTCCAAAAGTATTTTCACATATAAGACATGGTTAAAATATTTTCTAAGAAATTTTTAAAAGTAATTTCAAAAGTAATTTTCAACAATTTATTTAATTTTTAAGATCTTTTTCCAGGAATATTTAAAAATATTTTTCAAACACATTTTTAAATGTTTATTAATATATATATTTGAAAAAATTTAAAAATTTATCAAATGAATTTTGAAAGTTATGATGAAACAAAAAAAAAATCTTAAAATAGAATTTTGAAGGTATTTTCTAAAATATTTAATTTGAATATCTTTTCAAAAATGAGTCTTTTAAATGAATATCTCCCTTAACTTGATACTTCTTTAAGACGTCTTTAACTATAAGAATTACATGATGTGTCTAGGAGGTCTAGAAGATTATAGGTGACCTAATGGGTCTAGACACTTAGTGTTGGTAAAAAAAATATGTATACTTTTGACGACTGTACAACTAACTGCAATTAATTATGAATAAATCTTTTTTACTTTTTCTAACATCTTAACCATTGTAGATTTTCAAATATAGTAATCTTATACGTTTAGAGAGATGCTTACTATGCTTTGTTTAAGGTAGTAATAGTGGATTAATAATTCTAACATAAATGATTCAATATTAATCATAAATTTTTTAATTAAGTTTAATTAAAATAGATTATTAATTAATTCTCAATTCTTGAGTTGAAGTTTAAATTTACAAGATTTTAAGTTTAACTTAAAGTTACATTAAATTTAAGTTAAAGTTAAATTAAATTATGGTTTAAGTTAAAGTTTAAATTAAATTAAGATTGAGTTTGAGTTGAGGTTTAAGTTTGAGTTTAGGTTTAAGATTGAGTTTGAGTTCAAGTTTGGGTTGAGGTTTAAGTTTGAGTTTAGGTTTGAGTTTAAGTTTAAGGTTAAATAAGTTGATTTTGATTATAGCTTTAATTTGAATTAAGTTGAATTTGAACTTACAGATTTAATTATAGTAAAGTTAAATTAAGTTGAAGTTAAAATTAAATATAGATTTAATTTAATTTAGTTTTAAATAAATTTTATTTGAATTAAATTTGAATTAAGTTATAATTAAATTAAATTTTTAATGAAAGCTAACATTTAATTAAAGTTAAAGTTGAATTAAAGTTTTAATTAAGTTAAGGTTTAATTAAAGTATTTTAATTAAGTTAATTTAAATTAAAGTTGAATTAATTAAAATTTTAATTAATTAAGAATTTTATTATTTGATTTGGTTGATTTTAGGTCCTTAATTACCTAATCTAAGTTTTCATATATAGCAATCATATGATTTTGTGAGATGAATTTGATTAATTTTCAAAGGTAGTTTTAACTTGTGTTAGATTGAAGTTTAGCTTTGAGTTCAATAAGTAGGTATTTTTTTGAATAAATTTTCATGTTGTGGTGAGTCACCTAGAAGTAACCACGTGTTTTAAAATTTTCAAATAGTCCTACCCACGGAACTTAGTATAAAACTCTGGTCTAACCAGTTTAAATTGGAAAGGGGTAGCTTCAATTAGTTCATCCAAGTTGTTTGCACTAGATCAAAGTCATATCGTTCAAGACATGCGTAGACAAAGATTTTCTAACTTATTATTATTCCAATCTTCTCTAATATAGTTTGTTAAGTTAAATCTATCCCTAGTTAACCTAGTCCTAATTACCCTTTATAGGTAAGATTTATGTTCTTGAGATGCCAACTAATTTGGAGCCTCCTCTGAATTAATGGATTTAAGTTTTGTTTTATTTTTAGGTTAATTTATTTTATTAATCTTAATTAATTTTTATTAAGGTTTAATTAATATTTAATTAATTATGATTTAGTTCAATTTAAGTATTTTAAAATTTTGAATTAATTAAGTTAGTTAAATTATCTTTCCTTAATAAATTATATTTAAAATTTAATTTTTTAAAAATTATTTTTAATATTTAAATTCTTATTAATTATTAATTATTAATTTGTTAAATTATTTTTGTTTAAGATGGTATTTAAATTTAATTTTAAATTTGTTAAATTTAATCTTGATTATATTTTTATGTTTGTATTTTTTTTTATTTTTTGAGTTTATATTATTAGTTGATTTTATTAGATTGATTTTATTAGTAGAATTATCCTTAAAATTTAAATTTTTATTAATCAAATTATCTTTGTTTTGGACATTATCTAGATTGTTAAATATTTTACAAAAAAAATTTATTAACTTTATCTAGATCGATTTCGTTAAGATTATTGACTTTGCTATTTTTAAGTTTTAAATTTGAATTTATCTTAGTGTTTGAGTTGATTAAGTCATTATTTATTTTTAATTATTAATTAAATTTAATTTTGGTGAATTACTAATTGATTTTGTTAATGTCCTGGTTGACCAAGTCAAGATTAATGTTCGATGTGATTAAATTTTTGATTGACTTATCAAGATTTATATTATTTTTCAGTTTTGACTTTTTAATTAAGGTTGGATTTTTCAAATCTACTAAATCACGTGACCTTAGA
The DNA here is from genome assembly GCA_037974795.1 of Kaempferia galanga. Classification (NCBI taxonomy): domain Eukaryota; kingdom Viridiplantae; phylum Streptophyta; class Magnoliopsida; order Zingiberales; family Zingiberaceae; genus Kaempferia; species Kaempferia galanga. Next base: position 4,099,769 of record JBBPFP010000053.1, on the reverse strand, counting down.
TTCTTATGTAGATTTACACAAAAAAAATCTCAGTGCTATCATGCATATCATTTAAATTACTACTAATAGAGGCAGTTTGGTAACTATTACTAACCTTAGCGTAACCCCTAATTCTGTAGACTTCTTTAATGAGTTAGATTTGAGTCTGAATTCATTTTTAACTTGTTCCTCCAACTTTAATGGCTCATCATGAAGCTTGGTCATCAGAGTCCTAAACTCGTAGGCATCTCGATGTTCTCTTTGTAGAAATTAAGAAGAGGAAAAAGCTAGTCATCTTATTAAATCTCAAAAAAAAAAAAAAAAAGATACATGAGAAATAAAGAGTACAACTCTTTATATGGAGAACATAAACCCTAAACTGAAAAAGAAAATAAGGACTAAGTCTAAAAATAAAGACTAAGTCTAATAAAAATATATATAATTTAATATTGCCCTTAAAGGCTATAAATAAATAATTCTAATATAAAATATAATCTATAAAATATAATCTAACAGTTAGCTAGACTGGAGTGTAAATGAGCATGTTGTTGAAATTAGAAGATATCATTGAGAACCAAAACCAGACGAATCAAATTGTTAAAATACAGAATAATATCAATTTCCTCCAACAATACTCATCACTAACAATGCCCGAGACTTGATCGCTTCAATCTAGGTATTCAATCACCTCTTTAGCTATTGCTGGTCTCCTACCATTTCTGTTATGGCTTGTTAACTTGCACCCCAATTGTGACTCTGAATCTAAATGAGCTGTTATTTTTTGTGTATGAATAAAGCTTAAGTTTAAACTCAGTTAATATGTATAGTCTTTTCAATATCTATAACAGTTTTAACAATATGCATGTTTATCTTTACACTGTTAAAAATGTTACAATCTTATTTCTCTTTAGCGTACAATGAATATGAATAAAGCTAGCTTGGATGTGCGCTAGATTAGTAAATGAATATATAATTGAAGAATATTTTAATGGAGTTGAAGAGTTTGTGAACTTCGCTAAATATCTTCTAAACTGTATGGATGGTGATATTGCAAATGTAGAAATACAACTTTTTGTGATGATGTTACTATGAAAGTACATCTAGGTAAATATGATTTTGTTTCAAATTATTATAACTAGTACTTACATGGAAAACCTTATTTGTATGATTCAATTGGATATTCTGTGTTGTGTACTCCTCAGCTCAAAGGTCGTCTTCATCTGCGGAAGTGCAAGCGTTAAGGGTGGAGACTCAAGAATTAAGAGCTCGAGTCACAACAATAGAACAGTCAATGCAAGATCAAGTCATGGCAGCGGTAGAGCAGTCGATGCAATATTTCATTATGTTGTCTCATTCATTAGCTCATTCTTCTACTGTTTCTGACTATTTAAGTTTTGATTCTTAGGAAATTCAAGAACCAAGAGTTGCTGATCAAGGTTATATCTAACTATTTGAGTATTTTAGTTGTTCTTCAATATGTTGTTGGATTATTTTTCATATTGTGGAACTAATGTCATAAATATTTGTATTTTGAAATTGAATGTCGTTACTACAAACTAATTGGTGTTGATATTATAATTGTGTACATTTGGATGTCGTTAGTAAATATTATTCTCATTGGTATTGATATTATATTTGTGGGTATATATATATATAGGGGCGGATTTATAATTTCCATTGTTAATTTAGCGATCGAATTTATATATGGTTGCTAAATTAGCAATCAAATTTAAATTCGATTGCTAAATATTAAACATTAGTATGCTGTTTGAGCGGCTTGATTGCTATATTAGTGATCCAAATTATATTTGGTCGCTAAATTTAGTAGCAACCAAATATACACCGCAATTCCTCCTTGTAGGCTTGAAGGACAATGTGTGGTTGTCCTTCCTTTGAGTGGATGCCCATCTTGGCTGACCGCTGAACCACTTTTCGCCTAGTGCTGAAAACCATCCACATGGAACACCTGTAGGGCTCAGAGATGAGCCAAATCATGACTTACACATCAATATCAATCCTATTGAATTTATTTTGATTTGGCGCATCATCAATCAAAATCACATATTTTCTGGTGGCATAAGGTGAAGCCGTCGCACTAACACACTAACGGCTTCTCCATGATAGTTTTGTATACCCAAAGTAGTATTTGTATATGTTGAGAATCAAACCAAATGTATATGCAACTATTAAATGTTTCATGCTCTCGGACAATGGTGCAGCGGCCAGAGCATCTTATCAGTTTTCTATGCATATAAGGATTGAGTTCCAACTTCGGCGAATTAACGAATGAATTTTCTTTATGGGTGGTTGACCTAAGAACGTTAAGTTGATGGGTCGTCCGTTGCTAGTGCTTCCTGATTTACCCTGGTGATCTATGACAAACTTCTGTAAGCCGAGCCGGTCACACCATGATTAGTTGACATAAATTGAATATCAGATGCCAACTTAAAAAAAAAAACTATTAAATGTTTCATGACCTAAGAACGCTAAACTGATAGATCGTGCCCATTGTGAGCATTTTCCGATTTATCATGATGGTCGATAAGAAATTTTTATAAGATCGAACTAATCACCCTAATATTAATCGGTGTAAATTGAATAACTGTCAACTTAAAAACAACTATTAAATGCTTCAGGTATCATTCCACAACAGCATCTGATGCTTAAACAAGACAAGTTTTAAAACAATCTACCAACTTACACCAACACTGGACTCATAGCAACACTGAAATAGACTTAAAGCAATCTGAGATCTCCTTTGTTATTATCGAATCTGAATTGTATTCTTCCTGATCTTAACAATTCAAACGTATTACAGCATATAATGAATTGGATACACATGCTTTGTGAGCCACAGATATCTGGCTTTTGAACACTGAAAGAGAACAGACCAAGTTGGCTGGGTATGTGTGATGAGTAAAATGGTAACGATCAGACCGGTGTTAGCCCATGCTTAAGTGCGGCTTGCCACACAATATCTATGCGGTCAACATCGATGGCACCGACTTCGTGATGCATCCATCCTTCATGAAAATGAACCACCCCTCCCGCATGACAAGCGTGGACAATGCCTCGGTCCATTGTATACTGTTTCATTCATTCGATGATACAAATGGCCAGTAATATGTCAGAGTAAGATGGCAAGATGAAAGCAATTTTGTAGTGATGACATTCAGATATATATGTGAATTGAGACTAATGAGTGACTGCGTGATAAATGTACAAGGATTTGGATACATTAACACCTGAGATTGGACAAATACCTCACACATTCCTAGTCCTTGAACATTCTGTGGCAACCTCATGGCCGCTAATTTGCCGTAAGTGCAATCCTTTCTGAAATTGATGATCGGAGGGACGACGAATTGGTGAAAGTGTGTGCCCGGTGGAGCACAGCGCTGCTCCCTTATAGAGATCCACTTGCCAACAATCCATGTCTGAGTAAAAGATCAAAAACAACCAATGAATATATAGATACATGAATAAGCACCATGTACAGTGCCATATTAATTGAGTCATCTCTACCTTGCAACTTTGCCCTGCTTGATACTTTGTGACCTGAACAAGGTACTTTTGGCCTTCCAAGGAAGCCTCCTTTTTAATCTTTTGAAACCGTTCGGCCGATAGAGTTAGCATCTGTTTGAAACAATTAATCAATAAATTTGCAGACAAATTGAAATCATTCTAACAAGTCTAATTATGTATGATGAATTGACACTCACCAAGACTCGTATCCTTTTTCTGCACAAGTACAATGCGATTGCTCGACCGAGCTTTGATGTTGCGCCTGTTAAGAAGACCTCGGTAACATCTTTAGGAATCTCATTGAGGATGACTGCCGCCGTCAAAGTGTTGCCGTGGACTACTCTTACTCTGAGATTGGGGTGCCTGTCCACAAACAATTTCCCTCCACCATTCAGTGCTTCATTCTGCAAACAAGTTGTCGATTGTCTTGAGTAATCAGAGTCTGTGATCATTATACGTTCTTCACACTATGTTTTGGAGCATTCAAACCTTGTTCAATGCAGCGAGACTGAGGACTTTGACCCCCAGTCTATCAGCTCTTAGGATGGCCTGCTCAATTTGGTCATTGATGCCTTCAGTTGCAAAGGGTAAAAAGTACTGCGATGGCAAACCAACAGGTTAATTTAAATACAGAGTTCAGTGGCCATTACAGAGCAAGAAATGAAGCCGATGAATTACGTGGAATCCCCATCGGGGGACGACCCAGATGTGGTGGAGACGGCCGCGGAGGCTGTAGAAGGAGAGGAGGAAGGTGTTGGAGCGGAGCCACATGAGGAGCATAGTGACAAAGGCGATCGGCCAGAACAGCAGGATGTACGGCTTCGTCACGAAGGGCCGGGAGCTAAAGCTACGGAACACAAAGGGGACATGCAGCGACGACACCACGTCCACGACGTGCGCCAAGAACACGAATTCCGGCACTGCCTCACGATTCTCCCCTGCACATCAAAATTAACCAACATGACACTGAGTGGGGTTCAGCTGTGATTATCTAAAAGCCACAAGTCTTGTAATGTGCAACACCTGAACTGATCTCTTTCTGGAGCTCCCATGACTTGCCGTTATGGGTTCCTCCCAAGATATCGAATAGCGGCATGAAAAGGCAGAAATTAGATTCCATTTCTGTGTGATGAAGGCTATGGTACCTGCATCACAATTCACACACACACACACAAAAGAAATCGTATGTGCATTATTGATTTGCCAATAAACTCAATGAAGACACGAGGCAAAAGTTGTTCACTATTGAAAGGTCCTGCTCGCCAAACTCACTGACGGTGGGACTGGCAAGGACAGGGAGGCAGCCCGGAAGGACAGGTGGAGTGAACTGAGGAGCAGGCAAATCATTGTCTATTAAATTCGGATAATGTCCAGACAACGATTACCATGTCTTGCAAAGAAAACATAAAGATGAAAGGATCCCGATAATGTTCTTCATGGTAAAAACAATCAATTCCCTGTTCTATACATTTCTGTGGATCACTTTCGACATCATTAATTGCATAACAGCATCAACTATAGGACAAAACAAAACTAACTCTAGATTTACTCTGTTAGCGTCTACATTAACCACATTAAATATATGCCTAACTGCACTCAACAAAAAGCCATGTCCCCTATTAATTCATCAGTTGGATTGTTTTGCTTCAACCTTTTATCTCCTCAACGTACCCTAATCATTCAATGCGCATTTAAGAGACAAATCCAAACCCTCTGCTCGCCTCGATTTAAAAAATTTAAAATTGAGGGGGGAAAAGCATGATCGCGCTTACGTAGGCGTGTAGATAAGGTATTTGAAGATTGGCATGGCCTCAAAGAAGCGATGAGAAAAGACCTCCACGTTGCTGTGTCCCATGCACCTCAAGAAATCAAACGAGAGGACATAGCCATAGATGAGCCCCACCGAGCCTAGTCCTGCCATGGCCGCCCCTACCAAGGGCGTCCCCATCGCCACACACAGCATCGCTTGCTCCAACGGTGTCCCGAGCCCAGCTGCCGCCATCAGGCACCACGTTTATTGATTACAGCGATGTCGAATTGAAGAAGCAAACGGAACTGTACTATACCTGTGAAGGATTGGGGAACTGGGGAGGAGTGGTGGAGGGAGTGGTAATGGTGGAAGAGAGAGGGCCGTGCGTGGAGAGCCCTGTGGACGACGTAGAAAAGTGGCTCCGAGACGGTAATGTGGAGGGCGAAGGCGAGCAGGGCTCCCCGGGCGTCCCACATCGGCAGGCCTCGTAGGGTCGGTAAGAGGAGGAAGAGCAGGGCGCCCACCATGCACTGCAGGATCAAAAAGTTGTCCCTGAAATCGGGCAGACAGTCGTTCAGGTCAATCGACGAACTCGAAATCAAAACGAAAAATAAAAAAACCAAAATGGGGAGGAAGAGGAGGTGGATGTATCATTCATTACCAGTTCCACTCCCGGTCGATTTGCTCGAAGTCGACGCCGGCTTTAATGATGCGGCGGCGGCGAAAAAGGAAGAGCATGTTGCCGAAGGAGTGCCAGGCTTGGTATACGAGGGCGCGGAGGGCGAAGAGGAGGAGGAGGTGAAGGCACCACGTGTCCGAGGGATCGCCTTGCACCCGCCATGGCCTGGAGTACACCGCCTTGGCCAGCAGCGGACCGTAGAGAAGATACTGCAGATTGGGAACATAGCCAAAAAAAAAAAAAACTTTACTACTGCAATGAACTCGCGAAGAATTTTTTTAAAAGAAGAAGAAGAAGAGGAGGAGGAAATCGAAGATCGTCATGGACTGCAAGTGCCTTGAAGTAACCAAGATTCTCCCATGGCCAGGTAGAGAAGGGAGGAGCACCCATATGGCTTGGCCTTTCGAAGAGGAGCAGTGAGCCTTCTTGCAATTGCAATTGCAATGGCAGAGCTCAAGAAAGAGGGAGGGATTTAAAGAGCGTCGTTGTGTCCCACCAGCGCGATCTGCGTGTGTGGTGGTGGTGGTGCCTGGTGGGCGAAGGCGTACTGGACTCTACTCGGCTAACCCCCTGCCTGGGGGTGAAGAGGGTTTTTACTCGTGCATATGCTCGTAAATAACGTTTTGGATTGGAGCTATTCTATTTGGCAAGACTAAATGCTCTATTTACGGAGAAGTAGATTTTATGAATCTATCTATATTCGTGCATTGAATTGCCGCCTCCTCTATTTACCTTCGCCCATCTCCCATTTCACGCCCATTTCGCAATGCGTATACGTCGGGAAGATGACAATTTCAGACGGCATTTCCCGTGTACTTCTCCTTGTTCTACTTCTAACACGATACATTGAAGACGGATGATCTACTTTCCTCTTCCTTTTCGTAGTTGACTGTGCTTGTAGATTTGGTCCCGCCCTCTACGATCCTTTCCCTGGAGTGAAATAAATGTCTACGCGTGTTTTACAAAGAAAAGAAAGGGAATACAAAAGAGAGAACACGCACACGCATATAGGGCATCAGCCGAACCACAAGTGCGTTCATCAGGAAGTGAGCTGACATTTTTTTAATTTATCTTCTCACATGGTCAAAGGGTCAACCTTTTAAGTGACGGATTTCACATTTTACTACCATTATTCTAAAATTAGGTGCCCAATTTGTGTTTGAGTGATAAATTATCATAATAAATCTCAAGTTTGAATTGCAAAATGTATTTCAAATGACCTAATAATGTACTTCCTTCCAACATAAATATACTTAGAACGGTCTAAGAATCCCAAAGTGAAACTAATCATCATTTCCACGATTATTCTAAAACTAGGCGGTATAAGGCGCGTCATGAAAAATAACGATAAGTAAAAGGCTAAATATAAAGCTACATAAATTATCAAAAACAAATACAAATTCACAGCACTTCTTCTCAATGTCAATTCAGATCAATAAAAAGCGCATTAAAAAGGAGAAAGGAAAATTAAAAAAAAAACACACTCACACACCCACACAATACACAGGCACATCACACGATTATAGAGCAACGAGAAGGCGAAAAAATTTACAAAAATTAAAATTAAAATTAAAGAAGAAGAAGAAGAAGAAGGAGGAGAAGAAGACGACGACGACATTGCAAAGCATCAAGGTGTTTTGAAGGCTTGAATGAGGAGGGAGAAGCCGGCGGCGCCGCGTTCCTGGTGCAGCGTCTCCTCCTCCAGCCACAGCCGACTCTCCAACGCGCTCCTCGCGCGGAACATGAACACGGCCGTCGACCCGCCGCCGAACCACCAGTCGTGGACGTCCCACATCATGTCCACCGGCGCCCCATCGATGAAGATCGTCTGGTTCCCCCGGAAATTCCACCGCAGGCTCTGCGCGTGCACCACCCGCTTCT
>JBBPFP010000053.1:4050508-4069398 GCA_037974795.1 Kaempferia galanga | reverse complement strand
CAATTGCTATCTTCTCGCTGTGGTAGAGAAGTGTGCTCTCCTTCTCGTCGTCCTCAATATTTAGTGTGACTTGTGTTGTATCCGGTACGTATCCGGCCTCATGTAGTTTATCAGCCATCTCAGCTAGCATCAAATGGATCTCTCGCCTCTGTGGATGGGTATCGTCTTCTACAACAAACTCATGAATTCTCCCATTTACTGTAATCCAACTGCAACCTGGATCTTTCTTTATGTCCAGTTCCTTCATCATCAGTCTCACCTGGGCAACATTACCCCAGTCCCCCAAAGAAGCGTAGAAGTTCGATAAAAGAACCATCGAATCACCATCGGAGGAGAAATGCTCCATAAGGCGCTTGGCAACTCGCATTCCAATCTCAACATTGCCATGCATTTTGCAAGATGCTAGCAGTGCTTTATAAATAACATCATCTGGATTCATAGGCATGCTAAGCACAAGGTCCTCAGCCTCTTCCAGAAGTCCCGCACGACCGAGCAAATCAACCATACAACCATAGTGCTCGAGTCTGGGTCTTAGACCATGCACGTTTACCATTCTTCTGAAGTATGACTTGCCTTCTTCCACCAGGCCTGCATGACTACAAGCATTCAAAACTCCAACAAAAACAATGTCAGTTGGTATCACTCCAGCTTTTTCCATCCTCTGGAAACAATCTTGTGCCTCTGCTGCCCTACCATGCATTGCTAGCCCTGAAATCATAGCACTCCATGTAATAGGATTGCGCTTCGGCAGCTGTTCGAATACTTGAATAGCTTTGTTAATGTTTCCACACTTGGAGTACATGTCGACGAGGGCAGACCCGAGCACATCATCTATTTCTATGTCGTTCTTCTCGGCATATGCATGGACCCATTCACCCAATTCAAGGGCACACATATGCGAAATCGCCGGGAGAACACTAACAAGAGTGACAAAATTATGATCCATGCCTTCCATTTGCATCTTCCTGAAAAGAGAGATGGCTTCTTTAAACAAACCAATCTGTGCGTACTTGGATATCATCCCGTTCCAAGAAATGACACTTTTGTTTGGCATTCTGTCAAACAGTTGCTGTGCTTTTCCAACCATGCCAAGCCTGAAAAATCCATCGATCAGAGTGTTATGCAAGACGACACCGACTTCGGAGTCAGGCAACAACGAACTGTCAACTAACTTGCAGGCATCTTGCATGAACCCACAAGACGAGTACATCCTTACCAAATTGGTAAGAATAAAAGCGTCATCGCTCCAACCGAGCTTGACAACTTGGCCATGGATCTGCGTTCCTGCTTCAGTTGCCTGAATGCAAGCGCAAGCCTTCAACACTGACGGGAAGGTATACTGGTTGGGCCGTGTGGTGGTGCTGGAGAGGAGCATCTGCGCGAAGAGGGCGAGGGCGTGGGAGGGTGCCTCTTCGCTCTCAGCGTAGGCTCGAATGAGGGTGTTCCAGGAGAAGCAATTGGGCTCGGGCATTTGGTCGAACACCGAGCGACCGTAGCGGAGGTCGCGGCGCTGGGAGAGGACGGAGGACCGCAGGACTTCAGCAGCGACGAGGGGATCGCGGAAGAGGCCTGTCTTGATGGCGAGGGCGTGGAGTTGACGGACGCCATGGAGGGAGCTGGAGAGCTTGAGGAGGGAGATAAGGGAGGAGGGAGAAGGAGAGATGGGAGGAGAAGGGAAGGAGAGGAGGGGAGTGGAGTGGCCGGAATGGGTCTGCATGGTTTGCCTATAGTCGACAAATAAAGTGGAACCTTTACCTGGCATAAGATACATAAAACCAAAATCAAAGAATAAGTGTTCATCACATGTATCTATCTCATTGTTTGACAGAAATACAGACAGTAGTTTGGCAATTGATTATCTAATGCACAATCAAGAGCATTATAGAGAATGGCTATCTGACCTTATCTCTCACACGCCAAAATGCTTTTTCTGCATCCCCACCAAAGAGATGACGGCTTGTTGTGTACCTGTAAGAAGAAACACTCTAGTTTATACAAGGTATTATCCCTTATTGTGCAAGGCTTTTGTTACATAGTGTTTCAATATTTAGTTGAACGTAAAATTACTATTTCTCAGGTTTTATTCTGCATACAAGTAAGCTTGGGATAGTTTGCTGCATGCACGTGTCGAAACAGCCTGTCCATTCATTGTTGTTCTTCTCCCACCTACCCCAACCCATCTCTCTTTTACGATTGGTTGATCAATAATGCCAAGAATCTGGAATAGTAGAAGAAAACTTATGTGGAAGGCTACTAACTCATAACTGCAATAAATCAGACTACATGGAGAAGTGTTTATCAGTGAAACATTTTAAACCACAATAATAGAATAGTTGTGGAATAATTTTGCAAGATAACATGAAATACAAACATACAACATCATACATAAGTCTATTTCTCATACGGGGAAAAGAAAAAGAATTTCTCACAAAGATGTTCAAACAAGGACAGAAAAGAGTAGCTCAGGTCAGAGTATGGATAATGGAAAAGAAACACTATTAAAGATTATGGGATACTTTTGTAAGAGAACATTGAAATACAACATAAACATAAGCTTATTTCTTATAATGAGATAAGGGAAAAAACTACTTAAAAAGATGTACAAACACAGGAATGTAATGTTCAGTCTATGAATAAAGGAAAGCAACACAATTATCCTGCCTAATAGTCTGATATATGTTATTCTGACTCCAATATAAATCGTTTAGGACTTCATTCTAAATAGAATAGGGCTTGATTGTAAATATACTAACCTTAGAGGTAAAATAACAACAATAATAATCTATTTTAATTTTCCCCATTCAACAAGGTATGAGAATTGGAATTAATGTCTTGGTCTCAGTCATTGTTACCTCACTAAGCAGATCATTGATTCTTCCTACTTATGGCACCTCACAAGCATCTCCACTACATCTAGTTTTCTCAGACTTCTCCCTGGGATTTATGCATCTGCTTCTTTGCTTCTCCGCTGTGTGTTTATTTCTGCTATTCATGATTTCAGGCACATTCCTTCAGCCCATTTCTCTTAGATTCCTTCTTCACATTTCTTCCTAGCAGGGGCAACAGATGCATGTCTATATATATATGAACTGCATATGACCCAGCATTTCTTCCACTTCCAATGGACACTGGATTTTTGAGATGTGTGAATCTGCTGCTGCTAATCCAGCTCACACTTCCTAATGCATATGTTTCCAGATCTGCAGTACATAAGCATATTAGAATTGCTCTTCTGCGCTCCTGTGTCTTCCAAATTTGTTTCTCAGACATGTTTCTGTTTCCCCCAGAAGGCAAACCTTCTACTATTGAGGAGAAGAATCGACTCAAACCAGATGGTTTTCTTAGAAACAGAGCTTTTACCCTTGGCATATCAATTAAGTACCAACACTTTCCTGAGTGGCAGGCCATTCAAGGTGCATTATGTGAATTTGTGTCATCGTTGTTTCATGATTCAACTGCTTTCATAATATAGAGTACTAGATCGAGCAACTTGGATTCAGAAGTCTCTGCACATATGTCTGGTATCATATCCATTTTGTCTGTCTTGCACCACCAGGTAATCCTATTCATGCTATTCTGGCAAATGGTGACTCTCAACTATAAAGGATGTTGATCTAGTCATTCCTACCTCATGATTACTACTTTGTCATGTCTTTTATATGCCTAAATTTCCTTTCAATTTATTCTTTGTGAACAAACTCACTGAATACTAAATTCTTCAATAACCTATACTGCTTTTACTGCTGTCCATTCAGAAATTAAGTACAAAGAAAGTAGCCAATAGAAGGCATGAATCTCCAGAATTGTCTGTTGATTTCCTAAATACCCATCTGAATTCTTCTCCACTCTAATTCATATTCGCCTGGTACAGAAAATGATTCCCAATTTGTCTAACCTTTAAAGTCTAAAGTGGGCAATGTCAAGAATATTTTTCTCATATCTTCCAATCCTTTCTTCCTGATCTGTGTATCCTTCATCAGTCTTTGTATCCTCATCCAACACAACAGAATTATACTACTGCAACAGAAAAAAATAAAAGTTTAATCGAAACAACTCATACACTATTACTTTATATGGAAGTTCCTGTTAGGTTTTGCGATGACAAAATTTTCATGCAGATTATTTAAATTGAATGTGCACTTCTTCTCTTCATAGTCAAATCTCTTTGGGCAAAAATCAAAAGGGCACCCCTTTTAAATAAATCACCAAAGGTGTGCCCTATGCCGATTTATTATCAAAAAGGGTGCCCCACCCCCTGTAAAATGAGACAACTGTCCTCCAATATAAAGTAGTAGTTTATTTCCATTATTATCTCTCTCCTATTTTTTCCGGCCCAAATCGGTGCATTGTAGCAAGTAGATGCTACATAGTTGTAGTAGCTAAGGTTCCGTAACTGCTATAACATCGTAAAAAAATTTCAAGACAAATTGTTTGGAGGCTTCGAAAAAAATTTAAAAGATATTTTTTAGCTTGACCGTTAGGGGTTCCACCCCATAACAAGTTGTGGATATTTGATATATTGTGTGTCACATGTTTCAACTTGAGTCATAAGCAGGGTTTAATATTCACGTTGTAACAACTACGGTGTAGCAACTAAGAAATCGTAGCTGCTACAACTATGTAGGAGGTAATGCATATGTCAGATGCATGCATGTGTCAGAGAGAAACGATGCATGCATACTGTACCGGATGGATAGATGTGTGATTTTTTAAATTTTGACAGCACTACTTCAGTAAAAAATTATTAAAAAAATTTGACAGGGCACTCCAGTGAAAGTTGCGCACAGGTGTGGACGCGGAGTAGCGCATGATATATATATGTGTGTGTGTGTGTGAACTAAGCTCGTTTAACTTTTAAACGCGTCATTTTCAAACCGAATTCAAACTAAGCTCGTTTAACATTTAAACAAGCCATTTTAGCCGAGCTCGAGTTGTTCGCGAACTATTTAATATCACTACAAGCCAAACTCGAGTCAAGCTCGAATCGAACTCGAGCCAAGCTTGAGCTTAGGTAAAATGATCCGAGCTGAGCCTCATACTGTTCGGCTCAGCTTGGTTCAATTACACCCTTAATCATATGTGGTTTTTTCGGGGTGGTATTTATTTTCATGTATTCATGACTTGTAATTGATAATTTTAAGCAAAACTAATTTTCTTCTTACTACACCTATAATAGTTCAGTAATTATGCAGCCAGTTGAATAAGTGGATAAATACACACTATGGATTGCTGATCTAAGTTTGTGATATCACAAAATTATGAAAGAAAAAAATTGCATTATCAAGGAATAAAAAAAGAGACGGGAGCCTTTTTATTGACTTCATAATATCTTGATTTCAATACAACTCGAGCAAATATAATAGGTAGGATGACAATAATAAAATTAGAAATAAATAGAAGTATATTCTATATTAAGTAGATATAAATTAAAAAAAATACAATTTAGAACCAGATCTGACTTATTTTATCAACGGATTTATCTTGAAAATCATCTATCTTTATTTGCATCATGTGTTCTATCAGGTTCTTGCATAAATAGCTTGTTTGAGTCACAAAGTCTCATATAGCATATAACTATATGAATACACCCTACTAAAAGGGAAAATGCTATAATACATCTCACGGTGGCATTAGCTTGATCAAAACCATGACTCCATTCCTGGGTAAGATTTTTAGTAAACATCCTTGATGCATGAGTCGAAGGATTTAATGGTAGAACACTGTAAATTAGATGGTTCATGATAACAACAAATAAACCAACCGCAAATGGTTAGAACTAATGCACTTGATGTTAATGCTGATATGATACTAACATACAGTTTGATTAAATACCAATCAACTGGATAATTACATTGAATATAATTTGCATATGTTGGATAAAATGGGGTGTCATAAGATACTCTATTGTTAGTTGGCACAATGTACGACTATATACAGTAATTCTCACTCGTCAAACAAAAGAAAATACTATTTCATACATGTCTAAAGATGAACATGTAACTAGTAGATGAAATTGCATGACGCAAGACACTCACATTTTGAAAAATAAACAAAAATAACTTTTACAAGATGAGGAGAATTAAAATAAATACAAATTTCTCAAAACAAATTTGCAGAAACTTACAGCATAATTAGGTAGACCAGATTTTGATGATTCTCCAAATGTTTCTACATGCTACAAGAAATGAACAAACAGAATATGTGAATTAGAATATCAAATCCTGGTTATGTTTTCTTGTTTTCAATGAAAAAATGATTTCAAGAAACTGAAATATCATTTAAAAAAATGTAGAAAATTCTGAAAGATCAAAAACAAGAAGGAGAGTAGGGAACAAAAGAAGCAAAATAATCGATTTAAGAAATAGTTGAAGAAATGTAAAAGCACGTTGAATATACCTCAATATCTTCCATCCCAGTGCTAATTCCATTGCTTAACCTTCAACCAAATTAGTCAATGTTAGAATTTTTACAAACATTAAACAGCACAATATGGAGAAAACTAAATAAAAATAAACCAGTAGTAAGAGAACTCGTGCATGCAAGAAAAAGGATGAAGAAAGGCTTACCTGTAATGCCAATGTCTATAAGTAGCATACAAGGATAGTATGACCAGAACAATAATGATGTTGCAAGTAATGATGGTGCTAAGACTTATTCGGGATGGTGGCTTCTTCTTTTTACTCTGAAGTAGCAGTGCCTGTGGTTTAATTTTTGCCATGAAGTGCTTCTACAAAATGGAATAAACAAAAAATCATCTTTGAGCCAAAACACAAAAGTGCAAAACCATTGTTGATTTGCAAGGCCCAAATAAGTCAATGATCGATCTGAGTTGGGAACACTAATGTTGATTTGTTAAAAAAAATATGACATGGGAAGTTTAAAGGTATCACCCATTTGAACAGTAATTTCTATTGTGATATATGTAATTTGTTATGCATGAAAAAAAGAAGACAATTACATTATTTGCACTTACAAGAATTATATTTTACATTGGTTCTAGAATTGCACAGCATCTCAATCAACATTGTGGTAGACAATTATTTTATTAATTGAACTAATAACTAAACAAATAACTCTAGAAGCTTCTCCATATTGTGGTAGACAATTATTTCATTGATTGAACATTCTGCGAAAATCACACATTACATGTCTCAAGTGAGATATGAGCAAGTGAGATATGAGCTCGTCATAGTTCAGCAGACCATCATAACTTCAAAGCTTATATGCATCTCAAGTAGGTAATGAGTTAAAAAATCACTAATCACTTCTCCTTAAGAATTCAACAGGCTAAACTTTGTAGAACATAGCTTAATATGCTTTAAAAAAACTAAACGGAAAAAACAGGAGATACACATACCTGGATTCCTCAAAATATCAATCACTAAAGTTGAATTCTCTTATCAGATCTATCTATTGCATAGACATTTGGCATACAATAGATAAAAAATCGCAACTTCATAGAAATATTTTTCTTTAAGGAAAACATTGCAACTTCACAAGAATACTTTCCTTTGAGAGGAAAAAAAAAATCTTATGTTGATATATAATATACACAGCCTCACAATGCTCCTTACTTGAAAATCCATACGATCACAATAGCAAAGGAACAAAAACTTAGGTTGATAATATTACATCACGAAAAGCAATATCAGGAGGGAAAAAAAAACACATCCATGAAACACACGTCACATTAAGATCACATATATCAAACGGAAGATGGAAGCTATCTAATCTTCTTCCTTTTCCTTCCCAGCTTACTTTTCAAACCGACCCTTGCCTCTAAACCTAACAAAACCTACTGCTCATACTGCCTCTGCTCATTTAAAAAAACTGAGAAGAAAATAACAAGGAATCGCCGCTAGAATCGAGCAGCATGAGCCGAGCAACAGATTTGGTAACACCACATACCCGGAGCACTCAATTAAACAAGCCCTATTCGAATTCGAGTGGAGGAAGCAACGGCTGCGGCAAAACCGATGCCAATTACGAGAAATAAGGGCGCGGATCTTTCAAGACAAGAGCAACTAGATTGGCTTCTCCGATCCAAAAACAAAGACGGGCTAAAGAACAGGTTGAACGACGAGCACAGAGGAAGTGATTGAAAGAGAAACACTTACAACTTTAGCACGGCTTGAACTACCGTTCTTCGCTTGCCCTTCCGATCCTTATGCCGCTTCCTAGATCTGATGAGGAAAAGAAGACGAGGGGAAGGAGAAGTTGCGTTTGCTTGCGTCGCAATGATTTTGATTTCCGGTCGCAGCAGGTGAAAGGTCGTGGTGGAGATCGCTCGCACCCTCGATCTGATCGTGTAAACGGGCTGGGTCCATTTACCGTCAACGTGAGGTAAATCGGAAGCCCACATATCCAATCGATCTAAAATTTAAATTCCATTTTGCATCCGAAAAATTTGGATCGGATCGTGAAAGCACTTGGATCCGACCCGCATTCCGGCAACGGATTAGGCAACGCAGAGGCGCATCGCCCCCGACCTCGGCGCCGTAGCCAGTAGCCACCTGATCGAGGCCCGTAACCGCCAGGATCCCAACAGCAGCAGCTCGTGGCGCTCTCACTGACGTCGACTATGAAAGGAGCCTCCTCTCTTGAGTAAATGTCGCTGAATACGAGTTAGCAGAATCATTTTACTTTAGTCTTTCTTTCTTTCTTTTTTAATTTTCAAACCCTAACTCATGGATTTTCTTTTGAAGTGCTAGCGTCAATTTGTTTCTTCATCTACTCAATGATCAACGTTTTGTTTCTTTATCTACTCAATGATCAACGTTTTTTTTTTTTTTTATAAATTGGCACCAAGTATCTAATTTACCCCGATAAATTTTGGTACGATGAGTCCGACTCTAAGAACATTTTTCATCGGTCATCTAAGTAAATCAGTAAATACTCGTAGCCCAGCATTCTTAGGGCAACTGCTTAAATTCACAGAGATTAGGGCTCGATCCTTAAACGTCTGAAAAATTGAGAAGACACTCTGCCACTGCACCATTGTCCCAAAGGCACATGAAGCTTTTTTTTTTTAAATTTGCACCAAGTATCCAACTATGTGTGTGACCAAATCCTGAGGTGACAGTTCAGTCCCATGAAAGTTTCTCACTGTGCACCAAAATAAATTTGAAAGCACTCGCAACGAGCGACTCATCAACCCAACATTCTTAAATTAACTACTCATTAAGAAAAATTCATTTATTAATTCACCAAAATTAAAACTCAATCCTTAGATGCTTAAGAAACTGAGACGATGTCTTATTGTTACATCATTGTCCCGGCAGTATGTAAAAATCTTATTGGAGTAAAAAAAATATGATATCACTTACTCTAAAAAAAATATGATATCGTCTTATTGAACCATGAGGAACTTGGTACGATGTGAATGTAACTTTGTTTTGTAATCAAAAGATAAGTTACTAAATCTTTACTTGAACTTGGTACGATGTGAATGTAACTTTGTTTTGTAATCAAAAGATAAGTTACTAAATCTTTACTTTGCTGATTTCATGTAAATAGAGCAAAATATGGGCCTGCACTTTGAAAGGGAAAGGTGAGAATTGCATAAACAGGGTCAGTGCTAGTGTTGTTAAAAGTAAAGGAACAAGAAATGTCAAATTGCTTAACTTCATAACAAGATTGTTTCCTTCTTATGTGGATCCAATTTTGCATGGTGCATTAGAACTTGGTTTTGTGTTCAAAGTTGGTTCACGTCAAGATTAGCATTGTCATAAACCCTACAAACCAGTATGTCTCTCTCCTCTACTCTATCATAAACCTTGACTGGCATTGCCACGTGGTTTACAGATTGTATGATTGGTATATCAAGGTATCTATGCATCTCAGATATATTTTAGGTGATATATTAAAACAGAACCGATTCAAAAGCTGTGTGCAATGTAGAAGTGAGTGCAAACCATGTCGATAGTTGATGCTAGAATGTTTCATACAATAAAAAGATCTTGGGCAAAAATCAAAAGAGTGTCCTTTTATTGGAAATTGTCAAACTGGACTGCACAATATGCAGTGCTGAAACACAAAAGGGGATTTCATTTACCAAATGAGAGAATACTAAAGTGACATCTTGCAAGGATGATTACATCTTCATATTTGAGGATAACAAAACACTTCAATAGCTAAAAATTAACTGGAAGTTCCCAGCTGGCTTTTTTGGCTTGTTCTGGATACAACAATACAAAGGAATATAAGGGAAATTCAATAATGATAAATAAACTAGAATTGCTAGCTTGCACACGTCACAAAGCTAAATCTTATCTCTCTCAACTGCCGTTGCCTTGCTTCTGCAGAAGAGACTCTGGCCCTTCTATCTATTACCATTTGGGTAGACAATGATATTTATACTGACTCACTATTCACACAAGGCTCCTATTAGATAGAAGTCTGAATTCGTAGATGATGAATGGTTCTTTTCTTAAGTGAATGGTTTCAGACAGTTGCTTGAGCTGATGCAAACCTGGGTATTGGATATAATACTGACGCAATGTATATTTAAAGCAGTTGGTACTTGGTAGTATAAGGAGTTATGACCATTAGGATTGTGGAACAAAAGTGCCAACATAACCAAATCCGACAATTACGAAAGCAATCGCTTGAAGATAGAGGTAGATGTAGTAATGGTTTTTCCCATAGGCCAGGTCATAGCACCCGCAGAAGAAAAGATATAACCCAGTACAGAGCTCCATTAGATGTAATCTGTTTTTGAGGACAAGAAAAGGAGCATATCAATGTGATAGTATTCGTGTGAAGCTTGTCCTCAAAATGTTCGAGACTTTGCTTCTAAGATTTTTAGAATTTAGAAAAGCAATCATATAAACTGAGTCCAGGAGATGGAATGGAAGAATTGCAATTACCTGTCACCAATTCTAAGCCGTGGCTTCCTAGCTCCTTTAGATTTTGTCTTCATAATATCTCCGAGCTTTTCGGTCACCACCCATTCATTGACTTTCCCTCCTGCTTCCAAGAGGCCACTTAAGGTTGCTTTTGTTCTATGCAGAGACATGACATTCTCAAAAAGGATCCAAAACATCAGCAAGTGAAAAGACCTGTGACAATTGATTGAGTGATGGATCTTTAAATTTAGCCAAAGGAATCACAAAAATTGTGCCTTTATTTGATGATAAAGGAGTCTATCATCAAATAAGTTGGCAAGACTAACAAAACAGTAAAATGAAGATATATAGGTCTTTGAGTTCTTCTCATACCTTGGCGTTCCAACAGAATTCAGCAGAGTAATGATTGAAGGAATGTACACTAAACCCCACTTTGGTATTTGTACTTCGGGAATGAAGACTGTCATTGGTATAACAATGCAGTAAAATATGAAGGTCACAATATGACCTACAATCTTCCGGATGAAGAAAAAACTGTATATGACGTAGATCTTTGTCCAGAGAGTCACTTTCTGTATTGATATAGGATTTTGATCAAAATCTATAGAAAATTAAGTGTTTTTCAGTTGCAATATTGAAAGGTAAGTAACCTTATTTTTGCATATTTCCATCACCATTTTCCTGAACAAGTTTGCTGGGCCACAGGACCATCTGTGTTGCTGATGGCGGAAGGCCTTGAAGGTGCTTGGTAGTTCACTTTTGACCTTCACATGTTCAATAAGTTCATGAAATGGATTAGGGTGGTATTATCATAGCGACGTACATAGCTAATCGGTAGTAAAGCTTCTGATTTAGTTCATGCTTACTATCTCATATTTTCTTAACTAATCTCAGTTAATGTATATACCTCGAGGTCTTTAAGGAATATATATTTCCATCCCTTGAGGCTTGCTCGAACAGACAAATCCATGTCCTCTACAGTCGTCCGATCCTTCCATCCTCCAGCCTCATTGATAGCAGAAATCCGCCATACCCCAGCAGTTCCTGTGAGAAGAAACCGTTCAAGCACTTGGAACAAATCTCTACATCACTCTGTCAGAGCAATGATCTGCACCTTAGCCTATTTTATTGATTTAATTACTTCAAGGTGCATCTAGAACTAACCATTGAAGCCGAAGAAGCCATAGGTGGAGGATCCCACTTGCTGCTCAACAAAGAAGTGGTAATCCAAAGACATCTCCTGCATCCTTGTCATCATATTTTCATCCGCGTTTACTGCAGTGAATCAATTGCATCCAAGGATGGTAAGCAATGGACTGTTCTAAATATTTTTATTTTTTATCTAATTATTATCTCCTGCAACTAAGAAAAAAGTTTAGATGTGGGAACAAGTTGCCCTGTTTGTTGCAGGCTGGATTAGATAAATCAAATTCAAAAAAGAAAATAGAGGTAGTAAATTGCTGTATCGGTGGCATGAAAAAAAAAATGTGGAGACAATTAGCTACGGTGTGTTAGCAGCGAGTATAATTGCACATGGGAAAGGCAGAAAGAAGAGGGAAGGTAAAACTTAAAGCCGATTTCGGCAGTACCAAAGCTAAAAGATATGTTCGACCTTTACTTATTTAATCTTCCTATCTAAAGCTGTGGGAATCAGACGACAGTTGTTATCTAGCTGCTACTTTTTTTGTGTGCTTTCTTCCTCTTGCTAGCAGAAGAACAGGTAATGAAGGAAAATCTGAAATGAGAACAATTATTGGGGAGGAAGGAACAGAAGGACTGAAGAATTATTAATCACAAGCTGTTGTCACCGGAAATATATGCATGTGATGTGTCAGTACCTCATAATACTGGAATCTTTCTTACCCTTCTTCGTAAAATAAAATTCTAACTGTGCTTGCACCACCCATTTATGAAGTGTGCTTCTTTTAGATCTGGAACTAAAACTTTTCATGTGATCTTGGATCTGTAATCACTCATTGACCTTTAGAATCGATGCACCCGTTTCAAAAGAAAACAATGTTTGCCTAACATGTGATTTTGATTAAGGTCCACTAAGAATCTAACAGACAATGATAGTGATGAAATTGAGGCACAAAAAAAAAGGAAAAGAAACATGAATCTCACCAACTAAGTCTATTATGTGGGGCTTATGACCTACTCCAAAAAATTAAAACCTGGGATGTACGGTTGTCTACAAATATGCAGATCATGATTATCCATGACTCCTCGATGATCTGTATTTTGTAGGTCCTTAAGCATCATGCAACTTTAACAATTCAAGTCGTCTCCCTCTCAATCTACTCTCAAATACTTATGTAAGAACAAAAAAGAAGACGAAAATTACTATTTTTTCTGGGTAAAAGCGACATATTAAAAAACGTACAGGATTTCTAAACCTAGTGAACGATTCAGAATCCATAACTATGTTTTACAACTACGACGAAAAATAACTTTGCATTAAATAATAATCTAATACTAAGGAAGCCACCGACACAGTTGCTTGATCTAACTCTGCGCTACTCTGCCTCTCGTATAAAGGCAACTACCCGAGGGACCACTTCCCGCTCCATGTCTCTACTCCCGGTCCTTTCCTATCATCTAAAAGACAAAACTACGTGCTCAGTTTCTTCTCCTCATGCAGTAAAACATCAATGTTTTCACCGAAATGAGGAATCAGGCCAAACTTTTCTGAGACAATTTAAACTTCTCTAGGATAATTTCATAAGGAAATTTACTTTTTGCCGTGATTTGGTTAGTGTTATTCTCCCTTCGAGTTGAAAAATTACATTTTTGCGTAACATAAGAGAAAAGGGAGGGAGGGATCATACCGAAGGTCCAGCGGCCCTGGACGAGGGCGACCTTGGGGTTGTGGATGAGGAAGGGGATGGTGCGGAGGAGGAAGTCGGGCTCGGGCTGGAAGTCGGCGTCGAAGATTACAACGTACTCGCACTCCTTCACGTAGCTGTGCTTGAGCCCCTGCCGGAGCGCGCCCGCCTTGTAACCCACCCTGTCATCACGGATAGCATACTTTATGTTGACCCCCTTGTTCGCCCACTTCCGGCACTCTATCTGCACCAGCTCCTGCCATGTTTCCACCAGCCAGCCATAGCGTTGTCAGATCCATTGCAAGTGCATATCAAAGTTGTGATTTTTCTCGCAGCGCAGTCACTAACGATCAATATATTTTTTTTTTCTAACCAGATGAGCTAAAATTGTGGGGAAGATGATTTTTTCCCCCACCAGACTATGTCGGTGCCAAGCAGGAAATGGTAAAATTAGGCACACCAAGTGGATGCGTTAATTCGCAAAGAGGGAAAATAATTACAGCATTTTCAAAAAAAACTACATGTCGTGACATTATTGGAGAGATCTATTCGTCTTTCGGGAATCGAAAAATAATATTAACGGACTTTGAAAATTAGTTTGATCTCGTACCTTAATGGAGTCGTCGGTGGAATCGTCGAGCACTTGGATGATGATGCGATCCGAAGGCCATGAGAGCCCACAAGCAGCTCCGATCGAGAGCTGGTAGACCTAAAATTTCAAAGAAAATTAAGACGCGCGGGTCGCGGAAGTGGCGGCGAAATTCAGGGCGGGGATTTTAGGCGACCGAAGGCGGAACGGACCTCTTTCTCGTTGTACATTGGGATTTGGATGAGCACCATGGGGTAGGCGGAGGTGCCGAGCTCGACGTCGTCGCTCATCGGCTCCCACTTGTATTGATTCTCCGGTCGGCGACCGAGGAGCCGAACGGTGGTGATCACGACGGCCATGTAGACCTTCTCGACGAAGAGCATCACCGACAGGGTCAGGCAGATGTACACCGCCAGCTGCAACAGCGGCACGATCACCGGCGCCTTCACCTGCTGCCACGCCATCCACATCTGCTCCCGCGCCTGGATCACGCCCGGAAACATCGACGCCGTGGAAACCCTATCCATCTCCGCCTCAAAAGAGGACTTACCGAGCAACAGGGCTAAAAATCACGAAAAGGGGATCGGCGCAGGACAGGCACAGTCCTCGCAGAGACAGAAACGAGGTCGGCGATAAAGAAGGGGCACAAAGTCGTCGTTCAGGTGGAAAATTCTCACACTCTGTCAGCTGCTCCCCACACCATTAATGAGGGAGAAAATGGCCTCCTTTCCCTCACGAAACCCACCAAAACCAACAGAGCAACAAGCACCAGGGGAAGCAGAGCTCGCCAGATCCGGAGAACAAACGCCGGGAAAAAGGCAGTGAAGTGCTTGCGCAATAGATCCCCGGCCTTGTTCCTCTCTCTTCTCTTCCCCCCGAGCAATGCGTGCTCAGGGATCGGCGAGGGAGGGAGGGAGGGAGCGAGGCGCACTGAGGAAGAGAAGCCCGGGCAGATGCCACAAGGCCTCTGAGCGCTGCCCTTAAATAAACCGCCTCGTTAAAAGCGAATGTAAAATTAATTAATACAAATTTAGAAAAAGAAAATAGAGAACGAAATTAATAATCACAAAGTTTATTAGTTTAATTACCGGCCATTTCGTTAATCACACCGGTTCATTAACTGCGACATCACCAGCAATATTACGCATTATAGTTTAGACCCTCCTGTTCAGGAAATTATCAAAATTCACCCGTACTTTTTTAGTTTGTCAGCTACCGCTTCTTTAA
Source organism: Kaempferia galanga (assembly GCA_037974795.1). Lineage (NCBI taxonomy): Eukaryota > Viridiplantae > Streptophyta > Magnoliopsida > Zingiberales > Zingiberaceae > Kaempferia > Kaempferia galanga. The sequence goes on along the minus strand of JBBPFP010000053.1, from coordinate 4,053,910 downwards.
TGCGAGTTTACGTATAATTTTAGGTAGAAATAATTTACAAAAATAGAAAAATAAATAAATAAATCTTACCATCATCATTTTTAAAATATATTTATTAATTTATTTAATATGATATAACCATTTTATTTTATTGCAAGAAGAATATTCCCAAGAATCTCAAATGTCCAATTTCTTGGTGAGAGGTTGAAAATAATGTGAAACCACATTCACCATCCCTAAATAATTTATTTAATTGTTACAAAAGTACTTGTAATGCCAATATCATTCTCCAATTTCATAGAAAAGCAAATGAAATTTGTTTGTCCGATTGCTATTTTAGACCAAACATAATTTTTTCCTTTCTCTAGAAACTAATTAATATTGTGTTAAATACAAATAGGCTAGCAAAAGAAAGGATAAGAATTAAATCATTTATTAACTCATTATAGTTGGAGTGATTCTCATTCCTAACTTTGACATTCCAACAAAAACAGTTAGTTAAGTTTTATTTAACAAATACATCTCTATTTTTTATATATTTTGGAGAAAAGCATTGCTTGTTCTTTAATAGTGTATTCAATAGGATGAAAATAATAAAATTCTAAATCAATTTCATTTCGTGGCTGCATGTCTTGTTCAGTTGGTAGGGTTGAAAAAGAATAGATTTTCTCTAAAGGAATTAATGTGAATAATTTGTATAACATAAATTTTTACATCTTCTTTTTCTTCTTCTTATTCTTTTAAATATGTTGGACTAATATTGACTATAATAAAATAAAGTAATTATCAAATATTTATTCATAAAAAGATATTATAATATTTTACATATGATATAATTTGATCAATCCAATAATAATAAAAATATAATTATTTTATTTTATCATCTAAAATAATTATATTCAATATAAAAAGTCAGGAGATATAAAAAAAATGTAAGAGGTTAGTTTAAGCATAGATTTAGCATTGAAAACACGCTTCAAAATAATATTAATTTCTTTATATTTTATTATTTAATTTATATTAAGACATAAATAAACAAGATCTTATACTGAGATATTTGGATTACAAATCATTAATTTTTATAATCGAATTTTCTCATCTTAGTCTAATAACATTTTTAACTAGTAATTACTAATTAGATTCAAAATGCCTTAATTTTAAAATAGTTAACCTGAAATACATAGTGATATCTTTATCTAAATCAATCAATTATCTTCCTTAATTTAAAGTTTTATATGAGACTAAATTAATATAGATGCGAATGAAAATAACTAAAATGAAATATTTTTAATAAAAAGGATATTTAAAAAAAAAATACACCTTTGCTTTTTGAAAATTTAGAAATTTGAGTGTGCTCTTTCTGAAAATGCCAATAATTCCACATTAAAGAATTAAAATAAATAGATGGATTTATTCGAGTGTGCTGTTTCTATATTTTATTTTATTTTTATTTTTGGATTTTGGATTTTGCCTAATAATCATATTATAATCTTTTGGCTTAGTATCTTTCTTGGATTAAAATTAATGAGAAAAAAATATATTTACAAAATTTGACCCAATTCTATGGCGATATATGAGTCAAATTGACCCATTTTAGTAAACTGTTTTTGGAGAAATAAATAGTGTTTTTTATGTTTATATGAATTATTTCCCTGCGCAAATCATGGCGCGTTGCCATTTGCTTTGTCACTCGTCTTGTCACTGGCACCTCCATCTTTTTTGTTTTTTTTTTTTTTTTTGGAAAATGAAAAAAAAAAATAAAAGGACATTTTTCATCCAAAATGCTTTACTGTGAATATTTTCAAATTAATTATTATTTTTTCTATTCTTAAAAAAATCTAAACAAAATTATAAAAATTATTTTACTATTTAATTAATCTGGACCCTTTGATATAACCAACTCTCAATTAATTTAATAAAACTTAAAATTAAATTATGTTAACATCCTTTTTAATTTTCACATCGAAAATAATTTTAAAAATTATTAATAATTTCAACCTTTTATTTTTTTTTCCTTTCTTGATGTTGATATCTATGGATTTTTTTAGCAAAATTTAGTTTTATATGACTTTAGAACATTGTAGATAGAATTTGTTTAGAAATTCAATTATTTATAAAAATTATATTATTTAATTACTTGAGTATAGAATATAAATCATACTATTAATGATATTATTTAATTACTTGATAGTAAATATTTATTTTATAAAATTTATATATATTCATGATTATATTATACATACATATATACGCGATTGCTAGTGATTTATAAAATATTAAAAGTGTCTATATGACTATCAAAAAACAAAGTGAGGCATTAAGTCTAAATAGAATTTTATTTCACTGGATTAGTGTTGAGAAAAGTGAGGTATTGACTATGTATGCAGTAAGAGATGAATGTTTAGATTCTTCAAAAATATATATATAAACTGGAATTAGAATTCTGAGGAATGTTTGATCTATTATATATGAATGATTGTCCTGTGGCATAGTTGAGTTTATTACCACGTGATAAATTTATAGAAATGGTTAAGGGTGGATTTTTTGATGAAGTAGATGGGAATACCCTCTCATTTGATGGTATACTTGGTTTCTTGATTTACCTCTCTAAAGATAATTTTGGGGTCGGTCTTAAGGGACATCTGGGGTAGCCTATGACCTTTTGCAGAAATATTATACATGAATGATTAAAAACATAAACCTTTTCCAAATGAGAGGATGGATATAAAAGGCACTTATGTAAGATGGGTTGACTCAGTAAAGTAACCATTGCTAAGTACTTCCGACTGGATGTTAGTCGGGCAGATCTCGATTGGGTCGAGTTTCTGTTAGGTCGGCTTCTCGATAGGTCGAATTTTCATCGAGTCATCTCCTCAATGAGTCGTCTCTCCAGATGTTGAGCACCATGAAGATCTTTGGTGCAATCTCATTCCGTTTCTATAATTCAATGATTACCCTGTTGTATGCTGAACTCAATGCCATAATCTGTAGTATTCTTCAAGTATATGATCCCAATGTTGTCAACTAGGATTTAAAAAAAACTTGCTCACCATATTAACAGCTTGCGTCAAACTAAGTCTTAAATCATGACATACACCAGACAACCAATTATAATGACATAAGAAACCTTTGACATATCTTGGATCTCTTCATCCATTCTTAGATATTGTACAATAGATAATTTAAAATGATGCACTAGAGATGTATTTACAAACTTCGCATTACCTATGTTGAATCTGTCCAACACTTTCTCAACATAACTTTGTTGAGATAGCCATAATCTCTTAGGACTTTCTTGGTTCAACATTCTGACATTTGCAACCTGTTGGAACTTTCTATTGTTTAACATCTGATCAACCTTGATTTGCCAAGGCTTTTTCACCAAATGTCCAGTTAACCTTTAACCCACTTGAACTTTCCATC